>CM042837.1:1703192-1769083 GCA_023653725.1 Bungarus multicinctus | reverse complement strand
AGGCTTTGAAAGAGGAAGTGGGCGGTAGCATTTTTTTTCTGCTCAGATCGAGAAGGGGTAAATGTAGGGCAGGGGGGGGTCGGAGAGGAGGGGGGGGGGGTCGGGAATGATAGAGAGGGGATGGGGGAGGTGGGGGGGGAAAGGGGGGGGGGAAAAGGGGGGTGGGGGACAAAAGGTGGAAAAGAAGGTGTTTCTATTTTACCTCAGGTTGTTGGCCGGTTAGGAGAGTTGGTAGGTGGGCTTGACCTGATTCCCCCCCCCCCAAGCATGGTTGTGCTAAGCTCACAGGGTGTAACACAGTCTTCAGTGTGCTGCTGTTAAAATGCCTTCATCGTCATTGTAACAGAGAATGGGAGCTAAGTGGCACCGTGTTCCCCCCCCAAAGAATCGAAATAGATCAACGCTTCCTGTTGTGCAGCTGTATGCGTTGGTTTCTGTGCCACTTTTATTGTGTGTACGCCTAGAGGTGATTTTCTGAAAGGCCCAGAACCAAAAAAACCCCCAAAAACTCAGTTTTTATTCTGCTAGACCCCCTGATAACCGTAGGAATGTCGGTGGTGCATAAGCAGAGTGCAGCAGTCACAACATAAAACACGGCCCTGGATTAAAACTCTTAATGTAGAAAGAAAAAGAAAGAGAGAGAGAGAGAGAGAGAAAGAAAGAGAATGAAAGAAAGATAGAGGAAGGAAGGAAGGAAGGAAAAGAAGGAAAGAGAAAGAAAGAAGAAGGAAGGAAGAGAAAGAAAAAGAAAGAAAAAGAAAATAAGGAAGGAAGGAAAGAGAGAAAGAGGAAGGAAGAGAAAAAAGAAAAAGGAAGGAAGGCAGGAAGAAAAAAAAGAAAAAAGGAAGGAAAGGAAAGAAAGGAAGAAAAAGAAAGAAAGGAAGGAAAAGAATGAAAAAGATAGAGGAAGGAAGGAAAAGAAGGAAAGAGAAAGAAAGAGGAAGGAAGAGAAAGAAAAAGAATGAAAAAGTGGAAGGAAAGAAGGAAAGAGAGAGAAAGAAGAAGGAAAAGAAAGAGAAAGAGGAAGGAAGAGAGAAAGAAAAAGAGAAAGGAAGGAAGGCAGGCAGGAAGAGAAAAAAAGAAAGAAAAAAGGAAGGCAGGAAAAGGAAGGAAGGAAAGAAAAGAGAAAGGAAGGAAGAGAAAGAAAGAGGGAGAAAGGAAGGAAGAGGAAGAAAGGAAGGCAGGCAGGAAGAGAAAGAAAGAAAAAAGGAAGGAAAGGAAAGAAAGGAAGAGAAAGAAAGAAAGGAAGGAAGAGAAAGAAAGGAAGAAAGGAAGAAAGAAAGAAAGAAAGAAAGAAGAAAGAAAGAAAGAGGAGGAGTTGAGGAAAAGAAAGAAAGAAAAAGAAGGAAGGAAGGAAGGAAGGAAGGAAAAGAGAAAGGAAGGAAGAGAAAGAAAGAAAAAGAAAGGAAGGCAGGCAGGAAGAGAAAGAAAGAAAGAAAAAAGGAAGGAAAGGAAGAGAAAGAGAAAGGAAGGAAGAGAATGAAAGAAAGATAGAGGAAGGAAGGAAAAGAAGGAAAGAGAAAGAAAGAGGAAGAAAGAGAAAGAAAAAAGTGTGGAAGGAAAGAAGGAAAGAGAGAGAAAGAAAAGAAGGAAAAGAAAGAGAGAAAGAGGAAGGAAGAGAGAAAGAAAAAGGAAGGAAGGCAGGCAGGAAGAGAAAAAAAGAAAGAAAAAAGGAAGGCAGGAGAAGGAAGGAAGGAAAAGAGAAAGGAAGGAAGAGAAAGAAAGAAAAAGAAAGGAAGGCAGGCAGGAAGAGAAAGAAAGAAAAAAGGAAGGAAAGGAAAGAAAGGAAGAGAAAGAAAGAGAAAGGAAGGAAGAGAGAAAGGAAGGAAGGAAGAAAGAAAGAAAGGCTGTAGAGCTGTTCTTGGGTGCTTCCCCCCCCAAAAAAAAATGCAGAGATGGGAAGCGTAGGAGAATGTCTTTCACCAACACATACACAACATTGTGGCGCCCTGCCTGGGGGTCTCGCTTTGTACCCCATCGACCGAGTGAGTGTGTCTGGGAGTACCTGATTTACGACCGTTTTTCACACTTACAACCATTTTTGCATCCCCATGGTTACGTGATCGAAATCCAGCCGATTCGTATTTACGACGGTCGCCGTGTCCCAAGGTCATGTAAAGTCAATGGGGAAAGCCAGATTCACTTAACAACCGGATGACCAGCTTAGCAACTGCAGTGATTCGCTTAACAACGATGGCAAGAACAGTCGCAAAACGGGGCAAAATGTAACGAATATCTCATTTAGCAAGCTAAATTTGGAGCTCAATGGGGAGGTTGTAAGTCGAGGTCTACCTGTACTAATAAGAAAAAGTTTGAAAAAAATCCATGCCCGAAAAAAAGGTAGAAATTTCCCTTTTCATCTCGAATAAGCATATTCATTGTTATGAATTTATCCCTTGTCTCTTGAAGCACAAACAGATCTGTCTGCTTGATATATCTTCATTCCATACCTCACCCCCATTTTTGTAAGCTCATCTCTAAATCTTCAGCTCTCCTTAGTAGCCAACGAAGGTCCAGTAAAAATTAACATAAATACTGAACAATCTAAGTATATAATCCCCCCTTTCCATTAAATCTACCCCCCCTGCCTCCTCTCAAGAATTAAATACTGCAACAAAAAAAGAAAACAAATTAGAAATAATAACCCCCCTATTTACCTGTTCAAAAATAGAAATGTAAATATTGCAAACTAATCCACCCCACTGTTAAACAATTTCCCAGATAAACAATCCAGTCCAAATAACCCTCAAGCGTTACCCCAGATAGCAACCCATTATTTAACCACAGTCAAATAAACCAATTTTGTATTTTTTCCTTTTTTCTTCCCGCCATCCTTAAATCAGCAAATCCCATTTTCTTCTGATATTTTTGCCTCTTCTCTTGAAGTTCTTATTATTATCTGCGGAAACATTATTTGTATGATCATCCAATTCCACTTGTAAACCATTATTGCCATCTTCTCTTTCTCTGGTTACAATGTTAAAGTCCACCATAAAGCCCATCTGGGTTGTTTTCAAAGAAGTTTGTTCATCTTCCATAAGAACTTGTTGTGGCCCACCAGCAGAGGTGGCGGCAAATTTGGACAATGAGGAGGTTGGGGAGGAACATGGGCCAGTCCTGAGTCTGGGGAAGGCTCGGACGAGGGCTCTGTGTTGGAGGCAGAGATGGGGCCAGGGCCGTCCGACAGTTATCAGCTGCCTTCAGAGATCAGTGGGGAAGAAGAACAGCTGGAGCCTGTTCCCAGTGTGCGCATGCACAGAGCTGCCAGGAGAAGGGAACAGTTAAGGAACAAGGGTTGACTCAGGAGTAAAAGCATAGGTGGATGGTGAATGGCCCCTCCCGTAGGGAATAAAGAGGAGCAAAAAGGGAGTGGGGTTTGCAGGAGACAATTTGTTTAATTGGTGTGAAGATTTGTTCATGACTCCTTGCCAAGTATTTTCTGCTACAGTGTGGCATTTGGAAGCTATCAGCCTGGCAACTCTCCAAGCCTCTGTGGTTGTAAATTCACCCTTGAAAGACTGTTTGCCGGGCCTTTGCTGGATGTGAATGAGAGGAGTTCACATTAGCCTAAATAAAAGGGGTTTTGTCGGGATGAGGAGCCTGCTTTGTGATTTTGGGAAGCCGAGGTCAGAAGACAACGGTTAGTTCCAGGAAAGAGTTAAAATCTCAAGTAGTCTGTGGGTGCCAGATTTCTGTGTCAGCGTTCCAGCAAACTTCCACTCCAACCAATAACTCCGAGACAGACATCTTCTCAAAAGTTTATTTGGATAGTAACTGGCACATCTGAATCTGAAAATTCTGGGTTTCCTTGCAATAAATAAAAACTACAAATCCATCCCCTGCACCCCTCATTGCATCACATGCCCCAATCACCATCCGTCCCAACTTGAGACTTCCCCTCACTTCCGTGCAGAAATAACATGACCTTGAATTAGAAAAAGAATGTTGTTACGTCTAACTACATACACTCCAAGAAATTTCCCCCTCCCACTTTCCCAGGTTCAAATGTGGCCGCGTGGGAGCAACTGGTCTCAATATGGCTCCCAAAACTGACAGACTGTTCAAAGTCGCCACAACACAGAAAAAAGTGACTCGCGGTCATTTTTCAGACTTATGACCATTTTTTCACACTTATGACCGTTGCCGCACTCCCACGGCCATGCGATCAAAATTTGGGGTGCCTGGCAAACTTATTATTTTTCAAAAAGTACACGAAAGGGTTAAAAAAACAACGCAAACTTTTGGACTACTTGATGGATTTCTGCTGAAGGCAGTCTACTGCAGCAAAACATTCTTTGTCTAATGCTATTGTTAAAAAAAATGTCAATTTTGTTATTTCCATGTGACCAATTAAAGTTTATTTTATTTTATTAATTTATTTTGTCAAACAATTATTAGATAACAGGTATAAGTATAAACATGGTTATAAATACATGAAATGGATATGAATAAGAAAAAAAGAAACAATAGGACAAGGATGGTAGCCACGTTGGTGCGCTTAGACCTCTTAGGAAAGGGGTGAGGTCAATAGTAGACAGTCTAAGGTTAAAGTTTTTGGGGTTTGGGGAAGAAACCACAGAGTCAGGTAGAGTATTCCAGACATTGACCACTCTGTTGCTGAAGCCGTATTTCCTGCAATCAAGTTTGGTGCAGTTTATCTTTAGTTTATATCTATTTTGTGCTCTTGTATTGTTTTGGTTAAAGCTGAAGTATTCATTGATAGGTAGGACATTGCAATATATAATTAGATCAAACCAAAGCCGGCGTAGTTCTAGGTTGTCTAGGTCTAAAATTTCAAGTCTGGTGGCATAAAGTATTCTGCTACGAGTAGAGGAGTGGAGGACTCTTCTCGTAAACTATTTCTAGACTTTCTCAATTGTATTAATATCAGAAATTAATTTATTTTATTTTAATTAATAAAGTTATTGGATTCTCCTTCAGGTGCAAACTTTGACCATGGACCTGAGGCTCAACCTGGACACCGTCAGACCGGTTTTGGGGAAATACCGTTCCTTTGTGGGGCGTTGCTGCCAAAAATGCACCTCGAAGAGCTGGGTGAGGAATTGATGGGAGGGAAAAATCTATTTGTTTTTTCGTTCGGTGTTTTATTCCATTTTTATTGGGTTCCCACGCCGCTGACGAGCCAATTTGGAAAGAAGTCAATTTCCTTGAATTCCTGTTGCTTCCTTTTTAAAAAAAAAAAAAGGGAGGGAGGGTTAACCCAAGCCAAAACAGATCTTTTTGGTTTTTTTTGGCATGTGTGTGCCTGTATATTTATTTTTATAACATCCTTGAAATTTCCAGGAATAAGTCTTCCGAAGCCATCAACAAGAGGAAGTTAATGCAGAGTGTCAGGATTCCAGCAATCGCTCTAATTAAATCATGATTCTCCAGCCAAACTTCCATAAACTTCCAAGGATTCATTAGGGGTGACATACTGGCATTGCCCTGAATGAAGCCAACTCTGGCCTACATCATTTACAATCCCCTGTGACCCTGTTTCCCTCCCACCCCCATTGGGTGAGTCATCAATCAGATTCTCCAATTAAATACATTCGCGGGAAAAAGCTCCAGTAGTTTAGTTACAACCTTTTAAAGATAAAGAGTTGGAATGCACTTTCTCTTCCAAACTGTTCTTCCAGATTTCCTTCCCCCTCCCCTTTTTTTCATGGCAACTACTAAAACAGGCATAGGGATATTTTATGAGTTGACACAGAGGTAAGACTTCCACTTATGACCATTGGCTTAACAATGTTTGAAAGTTACGACAGTTTCAGAAACAGAGACTTACAACTCCTCCTCGAAGTTACAACCAACGTATCATCCCCCCACAATGAAATGTTCACAATTCAGACCCTTGGCCACGGTCTCGTTTTTATGACAGTTGCAGCGTTTAGTGGCCACGATTTCCAGCCAGCTTCTGAGAAGCAAAGTCAATGGGGAAGCCAGATTCATTTAAAGACCACACAATTTACTTAATGGCCACATGGTTCTCTTAACCACCACAGTAAAAATGATTGGGAACTCTGGTCTGGTCACCTGATATCTCATTTAAGAACCACACCGTTTAGCAACCAAAGTCTCTATCCCAGTTGTGGTTGTATGTTGGGAATGATCTGCATACAGAGATAATGAATGCCCTCGGTTCTTTTCTTTGGATAATAAGATAAGCAATTATTAGTTGATGAATTGAATTTTAGAGTCGAAAGAGAGCAGTTAGATCTTCAAATCTGTATGTCAGGATTCTGGCAGTTATCCCCATTTAAATCGTGAGTCTCGAGCAAAACTTCCAAAGGATTTATTGGGAGTTAACATGCCAGCAATGCCTGGGTGCAGCCGACTCTGAGGCACGTCATTCATTGTCACCCTTGACCCTGGTTTTCCCTCCACCCCCTGGGTGTGTCATAAATCATATTCTCCAACAAGACACATCCATAGCGAAGAGTCATCAGTCATGTTCTCCAGTTAGAATTTTGCACGGCAGAAACTTCAGTCACCTAGTTACTATCTCTGAAAACATTTATGGAATGCAGTTTTGGTTTGTGAGCTGCCGCATTGCTCCCCCCTCCTTTTCTGTTGGCAACTCTAAAAAGACCATAGAAATATTTTCTTTGACACCATATCTAGGATTAAAATGTTTTGGACAAAGATTGTTTTAGCCTTTGTTTGAGGCAAGGGGAGACTAACATTTTTCCCTATTAAACTTGGTTTTTTTTTTTCTTTTAAGCGTTTTTTCTTTTAAATTGACTGGGGAATTCTGGGAGTTCACACATCTTAAAAGTTGGCCAAGATTGGGAACGCACTCTCCTAGAGCATCTGGCCTATTCCTTACGGAGAGAGAAAGCTCAGCTACCTTGTTCTGGGTTAGGAAGGTCTTAATGAAGACGAGGCCAGGATCGTTTGTAGTTGTCTTGTGTTGCGTTTCTCTCCTGTAGCTGGGAGAACAGAGAAGGAAGGCTCTTGACTTTGAGGGGCAGAAGAGCTGCTGTCTTTAAATTGTGTCTTTTTTGATTTTCAGGGATTTTTCTTTCACAAGCGCCTGGCTTCCATGGGGTTTTGCAATGCGATCAAGATAACGGAAGAAAACACCAGGTGAGTTGAGGACAGGAGTGGTGGATGAACCCAATGAGTTTGATTCCTATTCATTGTGATGACCCAAAGGGGCGTGGCACAAAGGCAACACAGACAGATAATCCATAGATAATCCCTTTATTAGTTCCAACTTTGCCCCCAATGTCCTGGTTACCTTCTGGGCTGGAGAAAAACTCTCCCAGGAATAGCCTTTGGCTGCAGAGACTCAAGTCCAAAACATGGTCACCACAAACTGTAACTGAAAGTCCAATCAAACCAAACTGAGGTAATTAGTCTGGCAGGGCAAGAGAAGGAATTCCAGGCGTAATTCAACATGGTTGGGAAGATGCCAGGAACGCAGATAACCAAAGTCAACACAAGACAAACTCACGTTTGTTCCCAGAAGATGACACACTCAACTTGCATCTCTTTTAAACTCTCTTTCCAGGTGTGCCTAATGAAGGGAATCAGGGCCCTTTCCTCCCCCGTAAGCCATGCAACCCACATGGTTCTCTCTGTTCCTCCCTGCATGCTCTAGGATGAAGAAGGGCTGGGCCTGGGTCTTCCTCTGAACTCCCTCTCCCTTGTTCTATCTCTCCCCTGCTCTGCCCAGCTGGACTTTGCCCTTCCCCAGTTTCCTTCACAGCCACCAGAGCCACACCTCCCACTCCCTGTCAGCTGTGGAATCAGAGTCCAACAGGGGCATGACAAAGCTAGTTTTAACCCTCTCAATGAACACTAACCATTCTGCCTACCCTGCTTATGTCAGTGGGGTGCCTAGGATTAAGCCTTCTTCATTAATCTTCCGTTGAGGAGAATATCTGGGTTGTTCTTTCTAAGACTGCAGTGTTTGGCTTAAATTGGCTGGCTCTCCGTGGCTTTTAATTTTTCTTGTTTTTTCCCCCTCCTCACCTACTCCTGTCTCCCATCTCTTCTGAATTAATACAGTGTGCAGATAACAAAGCTTTCTCCCTCCTAGGAACTGAGTGAGGATTAAAGACTTTATTCTCATTAGCCTGATTCCTAATTACTTTAATTGCACTTCATGAGGTTTCTTTGAAATACTGAAAATCCCTATAAAGTGTTCAGTGTTGTTAACAGCAGGGAGGAGAGAAAAGATTTGTTGGATACCAAAGCAAAGATTTGGGGGTCCTCTCCCCCTTTTCTTTCCAAATAGGAAGCCATCCACTCGGGCCCTTCCAGATCTAACTGGCATCCTTTGATTTGGGGATCCCAGCCTTTTTTTTGCATCAGCCAGGTTATGGAAGGTTAGAGCTGGGGAAGATTAGTGTTCTGACTTAGACCTTCCCAAGATCATGAAGCCGACTCCTCGTCCCGATAAAACCCCTTTTATTTAGGTTAAAGGGAATTCCTCTCCAGCAAAGGTCCCGGCAAACAGTCTTTCATGGGATTGCACAACTGCAGGCTTTTATCAGGCTTGGAGAGTTGCCAGGCCAATAGCCTCCAAATGCCACGCTGTAGCAGCAGTGACTTGGCAAGAAGCCAGAAACAGATCTTCACGCTAATGAATTGAACTAATTGTCTCCTGCAAACCCCTTTTGCTCCTCTTTATTCTCTATGGAGGGGCTATTCGCCGTCAACTTGTGCCTTTACTCCGAGTCAACCCTTGTTCTTTAACTGTTCCCTTCTCCTGGCAGCTCTGTGCATGAGCACACTGAGAACAGGCTCCAGCTGTTCTTCTGCCCCACTGATCGCAAACTCCAAAGGCAGCTGATAACTGTCAGACGGCCCTGGCCCCATCTCTGCCTCCAACGCAGAGCCCTCGTAAGAGTCTTCCCCAGATTCTAGGACTGACCCGTGTTTCTCCTCAACCTCCTCACTGTCCATGTCTGCCACCAGCTCCGTTGGCCACTGGCAGGCAACAACAGTTATATCTGGATAATGTTATCCCATTGCATCAGAGTGTATTGGCTTTCTTATAGTGGGGCGTATACCCGTGTTACATTTCTCCATTTTTAATCTGGCAAGCAGGCCCAAGGCCAAGATGGCGACCACAACAATCTAGGACAGGGGGTCTTCAAAGTTGACAGCTTTGAGACTTGTGGACTTCAACTCCCAGAATTCCTCCTCCAGTCATGTTAGTTCAGGAATTCTGGGAGTTGGAAGTCCACAAGTCTCAAACTGGCCAAGTTTGAAGGCCCTTGATCTTCTAGAACATAGAATAATAGGATTGGAAGGGTTCTTGGAGATCTTCTAGTCCAGAGGTCTCCAATCTTGGCTATTTCAAGACTTGTGGACTTCAACTCCCAGAATTCCTCCTCCAGTCATGTTAGCTCAGGAATTCTGGGAGTTGAAGTCCACAAGTCTCAAACTGGCCAAGTTTGAAGGCCCTTGATCTAGACCTCTTTCAAAGGACAGGCTTAATCTGCGTGCATGCGACCTTCATCCAGGCTTCTTTGACAATCACCCTGGTGGATAATCTCTGGCCTGTGGCCTGGATGACTTCTAAGAAGAGAATCCATGTTGGGGGTTGCTGCTCCTAACTGATGTGGTTCTTTGGTTCCAGGTACAGAGGCTGGCTTGTAAGGAGGCTGTGTCACTTCCTGACTGTGTGTGAATGGAGGATTTCTGCTGAAATGCCACCCAATCTCCAGGAAAAGCTCCTTTGCACCCCGAGGTAACTGCTGTGAGATGGAGACTTCACTTGGGGCGTAGGCAGGGGTGGGATTCTACCAGTTCGCACCTATTCACTAGAACCGGTTGTTAATATTCTAAGCAGTTCAGAGAACCGGTTGTTAGAAGAAATTCCTGGCCTAAACCTGTAAGGAAGGCAGGAAGGAAACATTCTGGTGTTGCTTACAGAAACTGCCTCTCCGTTGACCCTTCTTACATTCTTGGCAGAACTAGACTTCCTGTCTCAGGAACTTCTCTGGAGTTGTTTCCCCATCCTTTGCTGGTACTTTGCTTGTATGGAGCGACCATTCAAAGTTACTATGGCACTGAAAAAAGGGACTTAGGACCATTTTTCACACTTAACGACTGTTGCAGCATCCCCACAGCCACAAGAGGCCAGGCGAGGAGATGCGTGCCTCGATGTGAGTGATGTTGAACATGCCCAGTCAGTCACATGACCACCAAGCCACACCCACCACCTAAGCCACGCCCACAGAACTGGTTGTTAAAAAATTTGAATCCCACCCCTGGGCGTAGATCGCAAACGTTGGACATTTGTGGATTGATCTATTTATTTCATTTTACTTCGGTTGATACCCTGTGCCTAAAAAGATTCAGGTGGCTTATGGAACACATCAACCCCAAGAGTAAAGTTAACCAAAAGCAAAAGTCACATCTAGCCATCCTGTTGCCAACCAGACTTTGGGATTGTGGGATCTTCCCGAAATGCTTTCCTGGAAAGCCACTTTGCAAAAATCAGAATAATAAATCAGAGTTGGAAGGGACCTTGGAGATCTCCTAGTCCAACCCCCTGCTTCTCCAAAGCACCTGAGGGCAGGACAAGAAGAAATGGGTGGAAACGATCCAAGAAGAGAAGCAACTTAGAACTAAGGAGAAATTTCCCGACTGTTAGAACAATTAACCAGTGGAACGACTTGCCTCCAGAAGTTGTGAATGCTCCAACACTGGAAGTTTTTTAAAAGATGTTGGATAGCCTTTTGTCTGAAGTGTTGTTAGGTTTCCTGCCTAGGCAGGGGGTTGGACTAGAAGACCTCCAAGGTCCCTTCCAACTCTGTTATTCTATTCTATTCTGCGGATTCTCATAATTTCCTGGTAGGCCTCAGGTTGCCATGCCATGCTTCTTGAATCTATGATAGCAAAGTTACAAGGCTGGCTGCGGCAACCAAGTTTTGTAAAATTGCTAAAAAAATCCCTTGGTGATTGAGAATGTCTCGATAGGTGACACGGGAGATGGCGGCGTGTCTCTTGTGAACGCTTTTAATGCACCACAGAAAGTGGGAGGCTGCCATTTCGAGAAAAATGTCATTGGGAACTGGGTAGATCTGTTTTTTTTTACAGGAAAGTGACTCATGCAAGGGAGTGTTGTTGTTTTTTTACAAAGGGCTTTAAAAATGCATATTATGGAAACGGCAGGGCCAAAAAGACTTAAGAAAGAAATGCAGATACTAAAAGCCAAAGCTACACTGGAGAAGGGGTGGAAATGCACACCCACACACACCACACAGAGAGAGAAACAATGACACTAGTGGGCCTTGATGTGCTTGTGTTGGGATGAACCTGTGGTCAGATGCCGTAAAAGTCCCTCTCTTTCCTTATTTACTGGCAAAACACAGGTTTATTTTCTCCTGTAATTCTACCCATTACTGACCAAAAAACAGTTTGGTTGCAGACAGTTAGTGCTGGGCTGTTCTACAAAGAATAATTAAACCTCTTTTTTTTTACTTTTATTTCCCTTTGCTTGAAATTATTTTACCCAAATAGGGGAGGAGGTCATATTAATTGGCCATCATAAAGCTGTCTCCAGGTTTGAACAGATTCATTGGTTAAAAAATAATATACTGTATATCTTAACCGAATTATCTCCCTCTGTTTTGTAAAACCATGCATCCCTTGAGGGACAAACTTTGCCTTTTCTGGGAATTTTTTTTTTTTTTTAAAAAGCTGCTTATGTTTTCCAACATCCCAAATAACTGGAGCAAATGGAAAAAGAATTCTATGACGTCATTTTTTTTTCCCCCAAGTCCAGAGAGGGGATCTTTAAAAACAAAAATATTTTATGGTTTTTAAATTGCATTGCTGAAGATTTTTAGCCTTTGGAACCTCTTGTGTTAAAAAAATAATAATAATAAAAGGTCAAAGAAAATATCTTTCCATCTGACCTTCCTCTTCAGAAGAGGCTGCAGGAAGTTGGAAAGAGCAAATGCAGAAACTTACGGAGTGCGTCATATTTTTCACAAGGGATTCTGCCGTGCGACGTACGCATCCGTTTTCCAATTTCTGCGGCAAAATGTCAGTCAAAAAGCCTGTCTTTTATTTTTGAGGCTTTGAGCCTTTTTTTGGAGGGGAGGGGAATGATCAAAATCTGGCTCTGGGAAAAATTCTGATTGGCGTTTTGTCCAATGATGTGGCTGGCCGCTTGGGTGAATTTGGCTAATCTTGGAACAGCTAAAAGAATCGGACTGGCTTTGTAGCTTGGATTGGAGACCAAGCTACTGTCCATTGGTTGATTGTTGAAAATTCCTCCTTATTCCCAGGTTGAATCTCTCCCTGATTATTAGTTTCCAACTTTCCATTCATTATTCCTTGTCTGGCCTTCGGGTGCTTTGGAAAATAGCTTGACCCCCTCCTCTCTGTGACAGTAAATCCTCAGGCTGCGAGTTAGTCTGAAAAAAAAAAACTCCTTAACACAGGCAGGATCCCTTGCAATGACAATTGAGACCAGCAACTCGGTCGTTAAGTGAATCAGTTGCTAAGTGAAGCACAACTTAATTTTTACAAGAGCCAGGGCTATCCAAAGACATCTCTGTGGTCATGTGGCCGGCAGGACTAAACGCCTTCGAAGGCGCACAGAACGCTTCTTCCCACCAAAGGGGTCCCTATTTTTCTACTTGCATTTTTTTTACGTTCTTTCGAACTGCTAGGTTGGCAGAAGCTGGGACAAGGAACGGGAGCTCACTCGGTTACACGGCGCTGGGGATTTGAACCGCCGAGCTACCGACCCTTCTGATCGAGAAGCTCAGTGTCCTTAGCTGCTGAGCCACCGCGTCCCCTTAGCGGTTGCAACCGGTTAAAACATGACTGTTCGCTGAATGTGTTCCTGGGACGTTCCCAAAGGCCTTGGGCCCCCCATTTTTCCTCTTTGTCCTTCTTCTCACCAGAGTGCAGGCGGTGGTCTCCCCGAAAGGCTCAGGGGACGCTCCAGGGACCAGCCTGGAATCTGCCCAAGAGTGGACGAAAGAGATCCGTAGAATTCTCGGCCAGATACAAGGCCGTCTCTCCCCTTTCCTCTTGAGGTGGGTCCCCAGCTTGGCTCTGCCCAGATGGATTGAGGGGTGTGAGAGAGAAAGAGGGATTGGGGGGTTTTCCCTCACTTTTAGCACAGGGCAGCTGGTGCATTCACAGGCAGTTGGGGGGCTTTTTTTTCTGGAAACCCAGAGGAGACCCACGTGGATTTTGAATAAAATACTGGGTTGCAGTTCAATTCTGGAGTATATTTAAGCACAGTCTTTTTCCTTCTTCCTTTCTTTCTTTCTTCCTTCCTTCTTCCTTCCTTTCTCTTCCTTCCTTCCATCTTTCTTTCTTCTTCCTTCCTTTTTCTTCCTTCCTTCCTCCTCTTCCTTCCCTCCCTCCATCCCTCCTTCTCTTTTCTTTCTTATTTCTTTCTTTTTTTCTTTCTTTCTTTCTTTCTTTTCTTTTTTTCTTTCTTTCTTCTTCTTCCTTCCTTTTTCTTCTTCTTCTTTCCTTCTTTCTTCCTTCCTTTTCCTTTTCTTCTTTTTCCTTCTTCTTCTTCTTTCTTTCTTTCTATTCTTTTTCCTTCCTTCTTCTTCCCTTCCTTCCTTCCTTCCTTCATTCCTTCTTCTTTCTTTCTTCCTTCTTTCTTTCTTTCTTTCTTCTTTCTTTCTTTCTTTCTTTCTTTCTTTCTTTCTTTCTTCTTTCTTTCTTTCTTTCTTTCTTTCTTCTTTTCTTTCCTTTTTCTTCCTTCTTTTATCCTTCGTCTTCCTTTCTTCTTCTTTTCTCTTCCTTCCTTCCTTCTTTTTTCTTCCTTCTTTCTCCTTCCTTCCTTTCCATAGTCAGGAGATCCAGCCCTGCCCTAAATCTCATTAGAATATTTTTATGGCCTCCTTTCCTGGTTCAGCCTCTGCAGGTCTTGGAAGTGGGGAAAACGGGTGCAGTTCCCAAAGGGCCCTCTCCCGTTACGTGAATGATGGCCAGGAGTTTCCCAGGTTGTGCACTGCAGGACTTCGACAGCAGCGCTTGGAAGCCTTTAAAAAGAATTGACTCTTGTAGCGAGATGGGCGGCAAACAAGTTTAAGGAAATGAAAATAAATAAATAAAATTTATCTGCAATTGCTGCTCTGCAGAGAAACTTTTAAAAATTGTAAGATTAAGGATGTGGAAGCTTGGCCCTGGATTGACTACGAGGTTACTACAGGTGTTATGAAAATCAGGTTGGGGTGGCTTGAACTGTGTTTGCAATAATTGGTGAAAAACAGAGCTGATGATCTAATGTCCAGCGAGTGTATTGCTCAAGCCCTCTTTAGAAGCAGCTAATAAGCTTGCCCAAAATTGCTGAACTGAGGCCCTTCTTCTCTGACCCTTAACATCTTTGCTTCCTTTAGGTTCTGTCACTGGGTTCTGCTAAAATTCCTGACCCGGATATTCCTTCGAGTGATAGTCCACAGAGGGCAGCTGGAGATGGTGCACAGAGCAGGAAAGGTGATAAGGAAACAGATCTTTATAAAACCTTAGTAAGGCCACACCTGGAATCCTGCATGTGGTGACCAGGGGCACGGCCCAGAGTTAACATGGGCAGCTGGCAGCTCAAACCATCCTTTTATTGCTCCAAATTTCCCCAAACGCTCCCACGTTTCCGGCCAGTCCCAGAGCAAAGTGAGGGCAAACACACACACACACACATCAAGCAGCCTCAGGCTGCAGTAGTCCAGCCTGGCACTGTGAGCACCAAGGCTACATAGCAAGAAACCCAGCAGGGCAAATCAAGGAGTTCAGAAAGCAAAGGATCCAGGTCAATAGTCCAGAAAGCCAGAAAGAATGCAAGGACTTTTGGAAAATTCAAACGTCGGCACTCCACACTTCAGGAACTCAGTGTTTGTTCCCGACCAATGCTCCTTCCCACAGCGTCTCCTTAAAGTCTCATTCCCCGGACGTGGCTCGTGAAGAGGGCGGGGCGCTCTCCTCCCGAATAGTTGGACCACTCTGCACTGTTCTCGCCTTCTCTCCACTCTCCATCCTCTCGGATCAGGAGGGGATGGTCCTGAGCTCTGCCTCTCGTGTTTACCCTGCCCCTGTTCCTCCCTGTCTACAAGCTGTCCTAATCCTGAAAGGCCCTGGCCTGACTGGCCCTGCCCTTCCCCATTTTCCTCTGAAGGAAGCGGCCCCCTCAATCTCTGTAGGCTCATGTTCCAGCTCCTCTTCCCTCACAGATTCGGGCTTGAGGCATGACACTGCATCCCCAAGTGCAGAGAAGAACAACTAAGATGATTAAAGACCTGGAGGCTAAAACATACGAAGAATGATTGGGCATGGCTAGTCTAGAGAGAAGAAGGACTGAAGGGGGGGGGGGAAAGGACACACATGTTAATGTGTTAATATTATGTGTTAATATTCCAGCAATTTTTCTCTTGCTAGAACTTAATCTCTCTATTTTCCCCCTGCAACCAGGCTAATACTCCAATGGTTTTCCTTTCAACTCACAAGTCTCACCTGGATGGTTTGTGGCTTCCGTTCCTTTTGGTCTCCCAGGGTGTAGCCATGCCAAGAGTGGCTTGGGAGAACAAAACCTTCACCCCCACCTACAGGTAGAGTCAAGGTCCTGGAAAAGATTTAAAATCTTTCCTGAAAACCTTATTTTATTACATTGTTATAAATCCCAAGTCATGTATTGTTTTGATGCAGGGGTATTTATATGGTATGAAAGAGAGATTGGAACACATTTAACGTTTAGAGAAGTTGAACCTTTGAAGGTGGAGAAAAAGGAAGAGGTTTATATCAGTGTTAACTCTGATTTGAAATAATCCGTATTCATGACCATTAGATTTAAATGTTACACCCAAAGCTTAAATACAGCCTTTATAAACAACTGCCAATTACATCAAAATAATTGTTGTGCAATAAAGGATTTTTTGCCTTAAGCTGAATACTTAATAATAAAGCCTTCACTGCATTGTTACTTATTCTTGCTTGGGCATGAGAAAAAAAAATAAGTGAAATACACAAAGATATATTAATTTGACATGCAGATAGGTTATAAGCTGGGCTTGTATCCTGAGGTGTGAGATCCTATGCTTTTCTATTCCTTTCTCTAGAATTCTCACAAAACTCAGAACAGTACTTTTCCTTGTTCCAATGGATTGTCTGGAAATATAATCCCATGCAAATCCGGGGCAGGATAGTGCAATAATTTAAAATAAAGTCAGGGGCTCAAACCCATTCTACCCATAAAGTTTTTGTGACCATAAAGCACACTGTCCCAGATTGTGGGTGCCTGAGATGTGTAAGTCCACAGGTGAGGGACTGGATGAAGAAGGAAAGGATGCTCTTCCAAGGCTTTTGCCCAGGTAGCATGTCTCAATAAGAGTTCTCCATTGCTGCTTTCCCCCCTCCCCTCCCCAATGCCTGGTTTGCCAGTAACTTCATTTAGAATCGTAAGGTTGAAAGGGACCTCGGAGGTCATCTACTCCAACCCCCTTGCTCAAGACAGGAGGCCTTATTCCATCCTGAACAAATGGCCATCCAATCTTTTCTGGAAGACTTCCTGGGTTTTCTGCCGAGTCTTTCTTCCTCTTCCCTTCCTTGTACTTTTCTCCTCACCTCTGTTTTTTTTAAATGTGTGTGGGAGGCTGTCTTGGAAAAAGCTTTTACCAGTTTGTTTCTAATAAATCCAATTCCGCGAGTCTTTTTCAATGTCTTTAACAGCACTGTAATAATTTGCAGGATGCGTTCTGCCCACAGCCAGCATAACAATTCAGCTTTCTATCTGCACAAATGCACAATTCAGAACCAAGGTGGTGGTGGTTGTTTTTAAATTCCTCAATTTAATCAGAGCCTGCAGACTGACTTAAGAGTACCCTTAAATACACGTTTGTCTTTATTTTGACCCTGTCCGTTTTCCGTGACTTCTGACTCCCTGGGCTGAAGTTGCGACTGCTGTTGTGGCCCACTAGCGGAGTTGGCAGCCGAGTCGGACAGTAGTGAGAAGGTTGGGGAAGAACCTGGGCCAGTCCTGGAGGCTGAGGAAGGTTCGGACGACGGCTCTGCATCAGAGGCAGAGATGGGGCCAGGGCAGGCTGGCAGTCATCAGCTGCCTTCGGGCTTGGACAGCAATGAGGCGAAGGAGTAGCTGGAGCTGGTTCCCAGCATGTGAATGCACAGAGCTGCCAGAAGAAGGGAACAGTTACGAACTCAGGGCCGACATGGGAGTAAGGCCACAGGTGGACGGTGAATGGCCCCTCCCATCAGGATTAAAAGAGGAGTAAAAGGAGAAGGGGCTTTGCAGGAAACAGCTTGCTCGCTTATTCATTCCAGCCCTCATGAAGATTTGTCTGTGTAACCTCGAGACTCTGTGCTCAGCCCTTCCCTGTCAGCACTGCGTGTGGAAATATTTACCGGGCAGCTTGCCAAGATAGATAAGGTCTCAGCTAATAATTACACCTTTGCAAGACTGTTTGCCAAGCCGTTGGCTGAATGCGAATACACTAAATTCACATTTATTTATTAAAAGAGGTTTTGTTGGGACTCAGAGTTGGCTTAGTGTTTTTTGGGGAAGCCTAGGACAGAACAATTGCATTTCTCTTCCTCACAAGCAACTTATCTGTGCCTTTCACGATTCAAGCTGTATTTCTCCCTATTTGGAAAAATAAATGGCTTTTCTACTTCAGCATGCCAAAGGCAGAGAAGATTTCCTCCAGGTAGACTCCTGCCCCATATAGCAAATTTCTCCCGGTATGTCTGAATATTTCCCCTCCCCCCCCCCCCAAAAAAAAAAAAAAAAACCCCACAAGCAACAGATTTCTCAGGGTGAACTAACAGTTTTCTTATCTTCTTGGTCCAGGGCCTTGCTGGCTTCGCTGGGAGGTGTGTTCCTCCCCCAGGGAATGGGGCAGAGATGGGACGTTGAGGAAGGCGCTCTCTCCAGAGCAGTGGTGGCTTCCGTGAGTCGAATGCTTGATCTTTGGGGCGGGGAAACGCTGGAATCTTTGGGGCTGGGGGCAGTCGGGGAGGCTAAGGGAAAGGCCCAGCAAGAGCATTCCTAAGGAAATGGGCTGCCTAGGGAGTGTGAAGAGACTTCAAAAGTTTGGTTGGAGGCTCATGAATGTAACCGCTTCTTCGTTAATCCCTGGGTTAAGTTGGCTATTCCAGTTTGTGCTTTTTCGGATTGGAAAAGGACAGATTGAACAGACAATTGGAAAGAGAGAGACAGAGAGAGGGAATGGGAGCAGAGACACAGAGAGACAAAGACAGAGAGAGAGGGAGGGAGACGGAGATAGAGAGAGAGAGATACAAAGAGAGAGAAAGAGAGGGAGAGGGAGGGAGATGAAGAGAGAGGGAGGGAGGAAGACAGAGACGGAGGGAGAGACACAAAGAGAGAAAGAGACAGAGAGGGAGAGAGAGAGGGAGGGAGATGAAGAGAGAGAGACACACAGAGAGAGAGAGAGGAGACAGAGACAGAAAGAGGGAGAGAGGGAGAGAGAGAGAGAGAAGGAGACGGGGGAGAGAGAAAGAAAGGGAGAAAGAGAGAGGGAAGGAGATGGAGAGAGACACAAAGAGAGAGAAAGAGAGACTGAGAGGGAGAGAGAGAGGGAGGGAGATGAAGAGAGAGAGACACAGAGAGAGAGAGAGAGGAGACAGAGAGACAGGGAGACGGAGAGAGACAGAGAGAGGGAGAGAGGGAGAGAGAGAGAGAGAAGGAGACGGGGGAGAGAGACAGAAAGGGAGAAAGAGAGAGGGAAAGAGATGGAGAGAGACACAGAGAGAGAAAGAGAGAGGGAGAGACAGAAAGGGAGAGACAGAGAGGGAAGGGGATGGAGAGAGAGAGGGAGAGAGGGAGACGGAGAGAGAGCGACACAGAAAGAGAGGCAGAGGGAGGGGGAGGGAGAATGACCAGATGACTGTAAGGAATATAAATTGTTCCATTCAGAACTTAAAAAGCTTCTTGAGTGAGAAGCAAAGTGTCTTCAAGGAAGAAAAACAAAGAAAAGTCCAATTGCCTTTTGAAAAAAAGCCCCTTTGGGACAATCTGCGATGCAATTTTCAAGTTCTCATAGCCGTGGGGAAGAACAAAGAACTGGTCCCAGGGAGCCTTTCACAGTCTCTGGAAACTGTTGTTCAAGCACACTCCCTTTGTGAGCTTACCTTCAAAGCTGGTTTTTTGAAAAAGGAAGGAAGGAAGGAAGGAAGGAAGGGAGAATGTTAAAAGAGCAGCTGAGATCTTCCTTCCTTGCAGGGCTTAATTGAGGTTGCCGTTTCTGCTCTTCAAAAGGAGACGCGCAAAGGAAGATGTTGTCGCTTGTGGCTGTTGTGAATGGCCCACAAGGGGTTCAGTCGACACAGAAGGGTTAGAAATCCTTGGAACGTTTTGCATTCGACTTTCTGCAGGATTGTTTTTGTCCCCTCTTGATCCTCTTTGATGGGCATGGGGGCAGTTTCCTCTAATCTGCCTGTAATAATCGGATTTGATAAAGTGGACTTGTAGGTTTTTTTATAGTGGCTGTCTCTCCGGATGGTCTATTATCTATTCCTTTAGTATCTTATGTCACTGAGTCTTGAATCTTATGGCTTATGAAGAGTGTAACTGTGATTTATGATCTATCACTTCATTGTTTGTATGTACACTGAGAACTTATGCACTGGAGACCAATTCCTTGGCCAATAAAGAATTTATGTCTGTTCTATTTTATCCTATCCTATCCTATCCTATCCTATCCCTTATTCTATTCTATTCAGTCCTATCCTATCATTCTATTCTGTTCTACTGTACTCTATTCTATTCTACCCCTTATTCTATTCTACCCCTTATTCTATTCTATCCCCTATTCTATTCTATTTCTTATTCTGTTCTATTTCTTATTCTATTCTATCCCTTATTCTATTCCATTCTATTCTATCCCATCCCTTATTCTATTCTATCCTTTTTTCTATTCTATTCTACTCTATTCTGTTTCTTATTCTATTCTATCCCTTATTCTATTCTATCCCCTATTCTGTTCTATTCTGTTCTATCCCTTATTTCATTCTATTCTATTCTATCCCATCCCTTATTCTATTCTATCCCCTATTCTGTTCTACCCCTTATTCTATTCTATCCCCTATTATATTCTATTCTATCCCTTATTCTATTCCATTCCATTCTATTCTATTCCTTATTCTAGTCTATCCCTTATTCTGTTCTATCCCATCCCTTATTCTATTCTAACCCTTATTCTATTCTACCCCTTATTCTATTCTATGCCCTATTCTGTTCTATTCTATTCTATCCCTTATTTCATTCTATTCTATTCTATCCCATCCCTTATTCTATTCTATCCCTTATTCTATTCTATCCCCTATTCTATTCTATTCTATCCCATATTCTATTCTATCCCTTATTCTATTCTATTCTATTCTATTCTATTCTATCCCTTATTCTATTCCATTCTGTTCTATTCTATCCCATCCCATCCCTTATTCTATTCTATCCCTTATTCTATTCTATTCTATTCCCTATTCTATTCTATCCCTTATTCTATTCTATATTTTTAATCATTGCACAATGCTGAACAGTGCTTATAAAGCAGGACTCCCCAAACTTGGCAATATTAAGACTTGTGGACTTCAACTCCCAGAATTCCTCAGACTGCCATGTCTTTATTTTTGTGCAGCCGTGCTGGCTGAGGAATTCTAGGAACTGAAGTCCACAAGTCTTAAAGTTGCCCAAGTCGGGAGACCCCGGTTATCAAGGTTTGAGCCAATGAATCTGTGGATGCAGGAAAGGATGTTCACAGTCTTCCTGTCTTTTCTTGTAGTACGTCGAAGAACTCCTCCTGACCAAGCAACCCCTGCTGGTCTTCTTGGAAGAGGTCTTCTCTGGGTCTCGGCAGCTCTCCCCTTCCGGTAGAGCCTGGCTGAGCTTGATGCTCAGTGCTTATTACACTGGGGCCATCCCAGACATCATGATAGTGCCCGTTGGCATCTCCTATGAGAAAACTCCTGACTTCGTTCACAGGGAGAAGGAGGTAAGTGTCAGCTTTAAAAGTCACCTGTCACATTTCATGGAAGGGGGGGGGGTGGAGGAGTTGAAAAGTTCAAGGTTATTCTGTCTGTCATATTAAGAAATTCCAGTTGCAGTTAATTGGTTCTCGTGATTTATGAAGTGTAGAAGTGGGAGGAGGTGGATTCTGTGTATCGCACGAAAATAATTTCACTTTGGGAAATTGCCTTTGACATGCCAGATCTGTTCCTAAATAAATCAATTGGAGAGAAAATGTCTCGGAGTGATTGATATCATGGATACTTTCTGGATGCCTTACAGTAAAGACAGCAGTTACGTCCAAAAGGCCCCGAGAATCAGGCTAAGCAAGGTAGAATGAAGGAGAAACTTCCTAACAGTGAGGACGATTAACCAGTGGAACTGCTTGCCACCAGACGTTGTGAGCGCTCCATCACTGGAGACTTTTCAAATAGACATTAGACAGCCATTGGTCTAGAATGATTTAGGGCAGTGATGGCAAACCTTTATGTTGTGGTGTGCCAAAAGCACGCAGGCGTGCCAGCACCCACAATGTAATGCGGCCCAGCACCCCTGCGCATGTGCCCGCAACAACCTCCCCCCTGCCCCCTTACCTGCACTGCACATGCACGCGCCTCCCAGCTGATTTTCAGACTGTTTGAGGCCTTTTTCGCCCTCCTGGAGGCTCAAGGGAAGCCTGTGCAGCCTTTGGAGGCCAAAAAACGGGCCTTCCAGAAATACCGGAAGTGCCGAAACGGCCCTGTTTTTCAGCCTCCAAAGGCTGCAGAGGCTCTGTGTGTCATCAATCAGATTCTCCAAGGAAGCACATTCACGGGCTGGGTGTCATCAATCACATTCTCCAATGAAGGATATTCGGAGGCAGAAGATTCGGTAGCCTAGGCTACAATCTTTGTAAGATAAGCATGGAATGTACTTCTGGTTTTAATTGCTGTACTGCTCCTTCAGGTTTTTTCCCTCCTCCTGCTTATGACAACTCGAAAACAAGCCTAGGAACGCTTTACGAGACATTTTGTTATCAAACTAGGTCACCTCATCAGTGCTGGAGGGTGAGGGTTAGGTTTGGTTAGCACTGATGAGGTTACCTTGATCGGTAATGAAACGTCAGCAAGAATCGTAAGAAATACCTGAAGGAGAATTTTAAAATACTGATCTCTCACCTGCAACCTATCACGGAGCAGGTTTCCACAGGTTTCTGTCTAGTTCTGTTGCCCTGTCTTGTCCAGATCCAAACTGAAGCCAAGCAAGTGATCTTCAGCCACAATCGGGTATCCGCCAGAAAAGGGGTCGAAAAAGAAGTCCTAACGTTGACCACAACTGACGTCTGCACTGCTTCTTCTCTTTTCCAGAGCCCCACCCAGACTCTCGGTCTCTGGGCCACTGTGTGGTCTCTCTGCCAAGCCGCTTGTCGTAGACAGAGCTACGTCCGCATCGACCTTGCTCAGCCCTTCTCTTTGCAGGTAACCATGTTTCTCCTAAAATAAGACCCATTTCCATAAAATAAGCCCTAGCCTGATTTTTTTAAGTGGGCGCCTAATATAAGCCCTGCCCCCGAAAAATAAGCCCTCATGAAGGGGTTGGTGGAAGCACCTTCAGACTTGCAAAACTCTGACCATAACCTTAGAATAAATGTAAGATTCGCATCAGTGGTGGTATTCACCCAACAGCCAGTGGTGGGTGGGAGGATCCAGCAGCTGATCGTTGAAGCGAACCGGTTCTCTCACAGATGATCCTCAGAGCTACTGGTTTGGCGAACCAGTAGCTCCGAGGATCATCTGTGAGCGAACCAGTTCGCTCCAACAAACAACTGCTGGACCCTCCCGCCTATCCCGGCTGTTTTCTGAGCTTTATTTCCTGGTTTTCCAGCTTAGCTGCTTCACGCGGCACAGTGGATTGCCGCCCGTCAGCTGTTGAAGACACAGGGAGAGTTCAGGATTGCAGAAGAAAGTTAGTAGCAAATTCTCCGCGTGCGCAAAGCACGTGGATGCACGCAAAGCACACACTCACCAAGCCACATCCCACAGAGCCAGTGGTAAAAGAAACATGAAACCCACCACTGATTCGCACGCATGACTTTGCATTCCCGGTCTGGTTGACCTCAAAGGACTGAGTGAATCCTTCTTCCTAAAATGCAATCCTTTTGCATCCTTTCATCAAAAACTGAACAGGCCTGCCAGGTGTGGCTCCATTCGAACTCCCAAGAAAGAAAACCTTAGACTCCATAAAGATAGAGAAAAGTACTTTTACTGGATTTGAAGTAATAGCAACGAAAGGAAAGCAAGATCTGAGGCAAATAGGTGTGGAAATTACATACTGAAAGTGTCAGGGCTCTGGGAGTTCCCCCCATTTAAATCATGAGTCTCGAGCCAAACATCCAAAACCTCAAGGGATTTATTCGGAGTTAACATGCCAGCACTGCCTGTGTGTAGTCGACTCTGAGGCACATCATTCATTGTCATCCTTGACCCTGGTTTTCCTCCACCCCCTGAGTGTATCATAATCCATATCCTCCAATGGGACACCTCCATAGCCAAGAATCATCAATCAGGCTCTCCAGTTAGAATTTTGCACGGCAGAAACTTCGGTCACCTAGTTACTATCTTTGAAAACATTTATGGAATGCACTTTCGGTTTTGCAAGCTGCCACACTGCTCTTTCAAACCCCTTTCTCCCCTCCCTTTCTGTTGGCAACTCTAACATGCCCATAGAAATATTTTATGAGTTGACATTTGAAAACCTCCAAGTGATGGGAGCACCCACAACTTCTGAAGGGAAGCCGTTTCACGGATCGATTGTTCTTCCTGACTGTTGAGATTCCCAATGAGACTCTCTGGCTTTCTCCCTAGGAGTTTGTGGCAAACAGGTGTTTCCGGCAAAGCAGCTCCAGGAAGCCCTTGAGAGAACTGCTCTTACCCGAAATTCTCGGCAGGGGGTAAGTCTGCGCCATGTGAAGATACAGAAGCGGCCATGGCTGGCCCACGCACCCTTCCCCTAGACTGGGAAGATGTGAAAGTCCCAGCTGCGGGTTGAAAAGACCCAACATCTGATTGGCTGCTAGGAAGGCAGGCAGAAAGGGACTCAAAAAGGTCCCTCCAGTTCACTTAGACAGAGGTCTCTTCTAGACATGTTGGTGGAAGTTGCGAAAAATAGAAGAGAATAGAACAAAACAAGAACAGAATAGAATTAGAATAGAAATAGAATAGAATTAGAATTAGAATTGAATTAATAGAAATAGAACAGAACAGAACACTCCCTCTTCATCCTAGGGCACACAGGGAAGAATGGAGAAGAGAGCAATGTGGCTTACAAGGAAGGAAAGGGCCCTGATTTCTTTCACAAGGCACATCTGGGGGTGGAGTTTAAAGGAGAGGCAGTTGGGAGGGGCGTTTGTCAGGAACAAACACTGAATTCGTCTAGTGTTGTGAGTTTTAGCCCACGTTCCTGCCATTCCTCCTGTCTGTGTGAATTATTGCCGTGCTTCTGTGTGCTTATCTTGCCTTGCTGGAATGATTGGACTCATTATCTTGCCCTGCTGGAGTGCTTGATTGCAGTCAGTCTGCTTACAGCATTTGGAATGGAGTATCTGCAACCAGAGGCTGTTGCAGGTTCGTGGGAGAGCTTTTCTGCAGGCCGGAGAGTAAGCGGGACATTGCGGGCAAAGTTGGAGCAAATAAGGGACTCATACCTGTTCTCTGGCTGTGTTGCCTTTGTGCCACATCCCAGGTCATCACAGAGGGATGGATAAAGGGACAGAGGGAGAGACAAGCCATACTGATCCCAAAAGCTGCTGTTCACCACCTCCTCATTCTCTGCTTTAATAGCTCTAGCATTCTGGATTGTGAGAAAGTGGAATGTTGGCCTACGAGCTTTCAAGATGTTGTACCTCTGACCAGCGTAGAAGAACAGATTTTGCTGGACAATTTGAGCCTCCACACTTTGAGTGGTAAGTTGTTGCCCCATCTCACCTGCTGGCAGGAATTGGTGCCCAGAAGTTGTCACTTTTCATGTTGTTTGCTGAAGTTGTCCAGTCCATGTCGTCAGAAAAACAGTTGATTCCTTCCAAAATAAAGACTGGTGTCAGGATTCTGGCAGTTACCCCCATTTAAATCATGAATATTGAGCCAAACTTCCAAAACTTGAAAAAGATTTATTGGGAGTTAACATGCCAGCACTGCCTGGGTGTAGCCAGCTCTTGAGGCATATCATTCATTGTCACCCTTGACCCTGGTTTTCCCTCCACCCCTTGGGTGTATCGTTATTCATATGCTCCAATGGGACACATCCATAGCCAAGAGTCATCAGTCATGCTCTCCAGTTAGAATTTTGCATGGCAGAAACTTCACTAATAGTTACTATCTTTGAAAACATTTATGGAATGCACTTTCGGTTTTGCAAGCTGCTGCACTGCTTCCGCCTCCCTTTCTGTTTATTTATTTATTAAATTTCTATACCGCCCCTTCTCCCAAAAAAGGGACTCGGGGCGGTGTACAGCCAACTAAAAACAAAAACAGTATATACAATTAAAAACAAATTAAAACAATTAAATTAGAGGCCGAATATACAATTAGAGAATATAAAACTAATAAAAAATTTAAAATACCAAGTTTTAAAAACCCCAAAAATCGTTACTGGGCCAGGCCAGCCTGTTGAAAAAACAGGGTCTTTACTACTTCTGTTGGCATTGGCAACCCTAAAAAGACCAGAGAAATATTTTATGAGTTGACAGCTGGCCTTCTTTTGCACCAAGTTGGAGTCTGTAGCTCATACCCTCCAGATGACCAGACTACAATTCCCATTTTCCCCAGCCATCACAGATGGAGAGTCAACAGCCCCCCAGGTCTGGATGTGGCTAATGAGGAAGAGGAGGAACAGCTGGGTGTCAACTAAAAAAAAAAATACTCCTTTGATCTTTTTAGTTGCCAGCAGAAAGGGAGGGGGTAAAGTTGTGCATTCCTCAAATGCTTCAGATAATTGCTAGTCAGCCAAAGCTTCTGACACGCAAGATTATTATTGGAGAGCATGATTGATGACTCTTGGCTATGGATGTGTCCCATTGGAGACTATACATCCAGGGAGTGGGGGGAGAGGGGGGAAGACCAGGGTCAAGGGGGAAATGAATGATGTGTCTCAGAGTCGGCTACACCCATGAAACGCCTACATGTTAACCCCTAATAAATCAATATTTTTTACTCAGAGAGATGCGGCTAGAGACTTATGATTTGAAGGGGGGTGGATTTCTCCGAACCCTGACACTGGGTCCAGTGCCTGACATGTGGCTGCGCAGAAGGCAGAGGAGAGGAGAGCAGTGGAAATTTATAAGCTGGTCCTTAGGATGGAAGAGCCATCGCTGCTAGCAAAGCCCCTCCCTAGCCCTGGGGATCAAAGGCAGGGGAGGGAGATGATTAGATGTGGCAAGCAGCTATTCGTCTCACGGATGGACGGACGGACTTGTTAGCCTGCAGTGAGAGAGAAACTTCTTGCCGAGGCTGCTGGCGCTCCTAATAAAGGAATCTTGTGAGTTGGCTTCAGAGGGTTTATCGTGTTCGGGGAGCCGGGTCAGAACAAAAAAGGAGCACTCAGAATAACCCACTCAGTCGCCTAAGAGCCTCCGTTACATAAAAGATGGGGTTTGCGTGTCAAGGTGTGTTTTTGAGTTTATTGCTGTTCTCCGAGCGTGGAGGTAACTTCCCAATTATCAGTTACTTTAGTATAATAACTTCAGCTGCTCTGTCTCTCTCTCTCTCTCTGCTAATGCACAGCCTGCGTGACTTGGTATAATGGTTTATGAGCGCACGTTCGCCGTTTCTCCTTTTACGATTCAGGATGATGAGTGTTGCTGGGGAGAAAAAGCCTACCTTACTGAGATAAATCCTTTCCTTTTAAAAAAAAAATTGATTTTTTTTTATAAATAATAGCAAATGGTTTATCCTGACCTATTGCAGTCCATTTATCCCGCAGGAAAAACAATTTGGGTCCACCCAACTTCCCTGGCTTTGTTTCTTACAAAACAATTCAATTTCTACTGATTTACTGTTTGCTAGTAAGGATTTAAGAGTGCATTTTTTTTTTGTTCCGTTGAGATCACTTTGATACCCTTCTCCTTCTTGGTTGGTAGCTGTTCTGACCAAGGCTTCCCGAGAGCATAATTAAGCGCGTGCTTAGTCCAAAAAACTCTTGTTTTATTTCAATGATGGGAATTATGTGCATTCCCAGCCTGTAATGAGTCCCAAACAGTCCCTCGAGATAAGCACCCACCTTTCTCTCCTTTGAATGGCTGCCAACTACTAAGGTGCCAAATTAACGGTAAAAAAACCAACCGAAGTACAAAGTCCACACAGAGCTTCAAGGATTAATCCAGAGTGAACGACATTGCTTCCTGCAAAGGTTTCTCTACCTTTGCCTGTCCTTTATCCCTTAGGGGAGGGACATAAACCTTCCAGCCTTACTCCCGAGTCACCCCTTTTGTCATAGCTGCTCTTGCCTTCTAGCAGCTCTGTGCGCATGCGCACTGGGAACAGGCTCCCGCTGTTCCTCTGCCTTGCTGCTGCCAGACTGCAGGCTCCAGAGGCAGCACCCCACTCCCAGATAGTCCTGGCCCCATCTCTGCATGAGTCCTCCCCCCAGACTCCCGGACTGGTCCCTGCTCTTCTCCACTGTCCGATTGTGCTGCTGTCTCTGCAGGTTGTCAGAGAACCACAACAGTAACTTTTGTCCAGGGCAGGGTTTCTTAACCTTGACAACAGGTGGACTTCAACTCCCAGAATTCCCCTGCCAGAGAGGGATCTAGGTGTCCTAATGGAGAACTACTTAAGTATGGAGCCAACCATGAGCAGCAGCCGCCCCAAAAAGCCAATGCAACCCTAGCTCACATCAATAGCAGAATCAACTTCACATAAAGCATTAGCACCACTTTATAATGTGTTGATAAGGCCACACTTGGAAGATTGCATCCAGTTTTGGTCATCACAATATAAAAATGATATTGAGACTCTTTTAAAAAACCTCTTGAAGTTTGAAACATTAAAATACAAGTAAATCTAAAAAAAATTTTTTACAAATCCCAATCTTTTTTGACAGTACTAAAAAAAATCTTGGTTATATTCATACATTTCCATACATTTCTTACATATTTATATCTTCTTCTGATTTATACATTTCTTATTCCTGTTATCTATCCATTGATACCAGTTATCCCAAATTATGTACTATTGAGACTCTTAATGGCCTTGGCTAAGAAGGAGAAAACAGGTTTTCTTAAAGTTAAGCTTTGCTGGCTGAGGAACTCTGGGAGGTGAAGTCCACACGTCTTAAAGTGGCCAAGGTTGGAGATCCCTGACTTAAATGACCCTTCTGGTCTCTTCCAACTCTATCATTCATGGCTGGCTGAGGAACTCTGGGAGGTGAAGTCCACATGTCTTAAAGTGGCCAAGGTTGGAGACCCCTGACTTAGATCAGTGTTTTTCAACCTTGGTGGTTTGAAGATCTGTGGACTTCAACTCCCAGAATTCCTCAGCCAGCAGAGCTGGCTGAGGAATTCTGGGAGTTGAAGTCCACACATCTTCAAAGTACCAAGGTTGAAAAACACTGACTTAGATGACCCTTCTGGTCTCTTCCAACTCTATCATTCATGGCTGGCTGAGGAACTCTGGGAGTTGAACTCCACATGTCTTAAAGTGGCCCAGTTTGGAGACCCCTGGCCTAGAGCATCATGTTAAAAGTGACCAGTCAAAGTTACGACAACCCTGGAAAATATAACTCTGCCCACTCTCAACCTTCCTAGCAGGTGTATCGTGTTCGGCCATCATGGCAGTCCACATCCTCTCTGCACTCCTGCTACACAAGCACCAAGAGGTAAGACTGGGAAGTAAAAGGGTCACGGCGAAATTCCCACCTTCTCCCAGGAACCTAGTTAGGGTTTGGGACCTTGTAAATGAAAGGAAATGGCTTGCTCTGTAGGACCTCAGGTGACTTGCTCTGTCTCCTGAGCTGCTTCATCTGCTCCTCCTCTCCCAAGGCTCCTCGTGGTCAGCTCTCCTCCTAGGACTGTGGACTCTGTGCTTCCTTTCTTATCTCTGGCATCCTTGAACCATCCTTCAAAGTGTGATGCCCCAAACTGGATCAGTCCTTGAAGGAAATCTTTAGCTGACCTACGTCACACCTGACTTGTGATCCCAGTAGTAGATTAAAAACAACTTGGCTAAATTCCTTTGGCAGCTGTGACAAGGACAACAACATCTGCTCAGAACTTAGTTGCTTCACATTAAGGATTCTAGGGCAATCCATGGGGGACAGTGGTGGGATTCAAAAAATTTTTACTCTCAGTTTTGTAGGTATGGCTTGGTGGGCGTGGCAGGGGGAGGGTATACTGCAAAATCCCCCTTCCCTCCCCACCCCATTAACCTGCTTTCCAGCTCCCTTCTCCTGGGCAGGGCAACCAAAGGAGACCCAGCCGATCAGCTGGGACTCAAGGGGAGGCGGAGAAGAGATGGGGTTGGCGGGGCCAGTCAGAGGTGGGATTGGCCGGTTCTCCAAACTACTCAACATTTCCGCTACCGATTCTCCAGAACCAGTCAGAACCGGCTGAATACCCACCTCTGGTCCCAAACCCATCAGATGGTTGCAAGTTAAGCGGAGAAATTGCTAGACATCTGCAACGTGTTTGTTTTTCTGCCCTTCCTTCCTTCCTTCCTTGCGTCTACCAGGGAGTTTTTCTTTCTCGACTGATGCAAGACTTTGTCTGGCTCACCGACGAGATCTTGATGCGTAACTATGACGTGGGTTTTTCCGGCCGGGTACGTGACGTGCTGTGGCATGGCCTCTCCCTGCTGCGGGATTGTGTGACCCTCTACAGCCTCTCATTGGGAGACATCTTGGTGATGCCCAAGAAGACCAAAGTGGCCATCAAGAAGCTGGGCTACCACAGTGCAGCTCTCTTGCCTGTCTTCATCCAGGAAGCTATTGGAGGTAAATCCCCAGCGTCTCATAGCCTACTCAGGTATCTGGCTCACGGTCGATTGAGGTAAGGACAACTGGGACCAAAAGGCCCTGAGAATCAAGCTAAGCGACCGGGAATTCAGGAGAAACTAACCAGTGGAACTACTTGCCACCAGAAGTTGTGACTGCTGGAGATGAAATTTCAAGGAAGAGACTGGACAGCTATTGGACTGGACTAGAAGATCTCCAAGGTCCCTTCCAGCTCTATTCTGGTTGGTTGGTTGGTTGGTTGGTTGGTTTGAAGGCTTCAAAGGAGTAGTGGAGAACTTTGGCTAAGACTACAAGGAGAGACTGGCTGGATAATTCAGTGTATAGACAGAAGCAAGAGCAAAATCTTCTCTTTGAACCTCATCTGCTCTTTCTTCTACGTTCTGGGTTTCTCAGCCCTCAGCCTTCTATCTCCGGGTCTCCCTTCTCAGCCATTTTCCTTCCCTTGGTTTTGACTCTCTACAGCAGGTCAGCCTCCGACCTTGTTCTTAACTCCCTCAACCATCCCATCACCTCTTCGATTTGTTTCTCCTCCTGGAGTTTGGTAGTGGAAGTTGTTAGGGGTGGAAGTGTTTCCCAACGTTGGCATCTTTCAAGACTGGTGGATGCAACCGTGCTGGCTGTGGGATTTGGGGAATTTGAAGTCCATGCACCTTCAGGTTGCAAAGGTGAAGAAACACACTGCTTGAGGCACCTCCTAACCATTGTCCGAAGGGTTGAAAGGAATGAAAGGAAATGGCTTGCTTTTTCCAAGAGGCAACTGGACTTTGTGGTTTTTCTTTGAAGATGTTTCACTTCTCACTCAAGAAGCTTCTTCAGCTCTTCCTGTCAGGCAATTTCCTTTCCTTCCCTTTCCTCCTTCCTTTCCTTCCCCCTTTCCTTCCCTCTTTTCCTTTCCTTTCCTTTCCCCTTCCCTTCCCTCTTTTCCTTTCCTTCCCCCTTCCCTTTCCTTCCCTTTCCTCCTTCCTTTCCTTCCCCCTTTCCTTCCCTCTTTTCCTTTCCTTTCCCCTTCCCTTCCCCCTTTCTTTTCCCATTTCCCTTCTCTTCTCCCTTCCTTTCTCCCTTCCCTTCCTTCCTGTCCTCTCTGCCCCTCCCTTTCTATTCCCAGAGTGGCCATTGGCTCTGCTGGCTGTCATTTTTCTGGTCCTGACATCTGGAGATGTTAAATGAGGTGGGTCAAATGAGGACCCAGATTATTGAGGGCAAGAAATCCGCTCAGAGAGGGCTATAAAAGCACTGCGAAGCAATATATAAGTCTAAGTGCTAGTGCTATTCTGTTCTGTATTATGCTGCAGTTATATAATGTCTTTAATATCCTCTCTTTTAAAAACCATATCTTCTGACATTCTAATTACATCGACACAGGAAGAAATCCACTGAATTTCTAAATAAATATATCTGCAGCTGCCTTGCAAACAAGGAAGAGTAAGGAAACACACCCTCTGGCTCACACACATAGGTGTGTTTGTGTGTCCGATGCTCAGAGAGTCAACGAAGATCTTTTCTTTCATGCCTCCTAAACTTTGGTGGCACCTATGTGGTGTGTTGCTAATTACATGAACATGATGGTGTAAAGAGGGGCTCATTCAAGGTTTACTCACCCTCCTTCAATCTTTTTGGCAGCTTGTTCCATCAATGCTCTTCTGATGGAGGTGCTGCCGTATTTGGGAAGCCCTGAGCAGCTTGGGAATTTTGTCCTGACCCACGAAGAACTTCATAACAAGTCTGTCCTGCTAGTTCAGCTGTTGCCCAAAGATTTCCTTCTATGCCAGGTAGGGGATATTTGTCTTGTTTGGCAGACTTTCTTCTGGGGGCGGAGGTTGACCCAAAGGGGCGTGGCACAAAGGCAACACAGTCAAATAATCAATAAGAGTCCCTTTATTATCTCCAACTTTGCCCCCAATGTCCAGGTTACCTTCAGGCTGGAGAAAAACTCTCCCAGGAACAGCTTTTGACTGCAGAGAATTAAGTCCAAAACATGGTCAACACAAACTGTAACTTAAAGCCCAAACAAGCCAAACTGAAGTAATTAACTTGACAGGGCAGGAGAAGGAATTTCAGACTTGAAAGCATAGCAAAACGCACAGTTGGGAAGACGCCAGGTTCACAGATAAGCCACGACGATACCAGATAAATTTATTTTTGCTCCCAACAACTTGCTGCATGCAGCTTCCCTTTTTATACACTGTGTTCCCAGCTGCAGCTAATGAAGGGAATCAGGGCCCTTTCCTCCCCCGTAAGCCATGCAACCCACATTGCTCCCTTCTCCGTTCTTCCCTGCGTGCCCTAAGGATGAAGAGGGGTTGGGCCTGGGTCTTCCTCCGAATTCCCTCTCCCTTGCTCTACCTCTCCCCTGCTCTGCCCAACCGGACTTTGCCCTTCCCCAGTTTCGTCCACAGCCAACGGAGCCACACCTCCCACTCCCTGTCAACTGCTCGGCCTCCCCCTCTGACAGGGGAATGTGGGGATTTGTTATGTTGCATTCTTTCCTTTCTGGGTTGAAACGTTTTGCTGCTTATCTGAAAAAGCTTTTTTATTTATTTTTGAATAAGCAGTGAAACATTTCAAATAAAAAGGGAAAAGAAGTCCAGGTGCCATCACGCAATCTAAATGGCGAGAATTTTCATCAACTTCCTGGGGATTTGCATCAAAACCATCATTCCCTCCCCCACCTCATTTTAGCCTTGTTTTATGATATTCTGGTTACTCCGTGGTTTATGTCTCCCTGCAAATGCAGCTCATTGAGTTAAGGATTCAATGAACCTTCTGCTTTTCAAAGATAAAAATTGCAAATCAAAGGAGGAACAATGCGTGTTATTTTGGCAAGAGATTCTCTGATATCTTGCAACAGCTAGTAAGCATTCAAAAGTCGTGGGATGCTCCATCACTGGAGGTTTTTAAGAAGAGACTGGTCAGCCACTTGTCTGGAATGGGGTAGGATCTCCTGATTGAGCAAGGGGGGGGGGTTGGACTAGAAGACCTCCAAGGGCCCTTTCAAGATTTTATGATTCCCAATTGATCTCAGAATTCAATCACATCCCCAAGGTTAATGTTGATCCCTACTCTGAGGAAACTAATTTGAGGAAAGAAGCAACCTAGAACTAAGGAGAAACTTTCTACAATGATCCAGTGGAACAGCTGGCCACCAGAAGTTGTGGGTGCTTCATCTAACAACTGGAGGCTTTTAAGAAAAGCCTATCTGAAATGGCATAGGGTGCCCTGTTTGAGCAGGGGGTTGGACTAGAAGACCTCCAAGGTCCCTTCCAACTCTCTTATTCTATGTTCTATGAGATTGTATAGAGCAGTCGGGAAGGCAGGATAAGAAGCATGGATGGAAAGTAATCCGCAAGAGAAACATACTAAGGAGAAGCTTCCTAACTGTGAGGACAATGAACCAGTGGAACAGCTGGCCACCAGAACTTTTGCATGCTCCAACACTGGAGGTTTTTAAGAAGAGACTGGACAGCAATTTGTCTGGAATGGTATAGGTCTCCTGCTTGGGCGGGGGTTGGACTAGAAGACCTCCAAGGTCCCTTTCAGCACTTTTGAGCCTAAGGTTTTATGATTCCAGATCGGCCTCAGAATTCAATCACATCCCCAAGGTTATTGTTGATCCCTACTCTGTGGAAACTAATTGAGGAGAGGAGCAACCTGGAATTAAGTAGAAACTTCCTAACAGGGAGGACAATGAACCAGTGGAACAGCTTGCCACCAGAAGTTGTGGATGCTCCAACACTGGAAGTTTTTAAGAAGAGGTTGGATAACCATTTGTCTGAAATCGTATAGGATTTCCTGCCTAGGTAGGGGATTGGACTAGAAGACCTCCAAGGTCCCTTCCAACTCTGTTATGCTGCAATATCTGTAATGATTTTACAGTAATAAATCCATTAGTTGATAAATATAAAACCATGGGAATGTGCAATGCAAACCAGTCGTGAGTCACTTTTTAAAGTACCCTTGTAACTTTGAATGATGCCTGAATAAATGCTTATAAGTTGAGGACTTAACTTGAGAGCTAAATTCATTTTGCAGTGGCTGATGGATACTCCTTAATGCAGATTTTTTTAAAAAAGACCAAATGCCTGCCACTGGGTATTTGTTCCTTTTCGATCCTCCCAACATATACCGAAGGGCTCTTATTACTATTCATAGTAATATGCTTCCACCTGCAGTTTTAAAAAGAGAATACAGTCCAAATTCGACGGCTTTACAATTTATGGATTTCAATCCCCCAAATTCTGGCTGCCCTTTTTTTTTCTTCTGAGGAATTCTGGGAGTCGGAAGCCCACAAGTTGTAAAGTTGCCAAGGTTGGAAAAACCCTTGAGTAGAGTAAGGGGCTCATGGCGCTGGGAAAGTGTAGCAATTACTCTTGTTTTACAGCTCTGTGAGTTATTGTTTTTTTAGGAATTTGGGGAAGCCTTTTGTATTTTTGCATCCTTCCTGAAGAACTCTGGAAACAGTTTTGCCTTTTTAAAGTAGGAAGAGATTTAGATTTGCCACGTAACAACTGCTAAGTAGGGGGAGGCAGCTTTTGTGAGTTAGAACAAAGGGGTGTCCATGACTTGCGACCTCTTGGAGAAAGATGCCTGCTTTGAGTCATTGGGCTACGCCTCCGATAAGGCATGAATGATCAGCTATGGCTCTTAAGCTGCCTGGGACTAACAAACGTACATCTTCACTTGCAAGTAGATTATTCATTACTTACAACGCATTTTCAGGTGACTGTCATTGCAACATCTCTAGAGATTCTCAGTCCTCCAGGACAGGTCACAGTTGTCCCAAAGGTGTTTTTTTCAGGAGGCAACTGGACTTCCTTGTTTTTTCTTTTGAAGACGTTTCGCTTCTCATCCCAGAAGCTTCTTCAGCTCTGATTGGATGGTGGAGAAATGGAAGGATTTATATTCCTTGCAGACGGCTGGTCATTTGCATCTTTTTGGAGGGTCGTTGAGGCCACTTGGAGGTTCATCTGTGTCCTCAGGGTCACCTGAGTGGTGCAAATGGTTCCTGTAGTCTGCACTTTTTTCCTTCTGGAAATCCATTCCTCCTCTCACCCCATTCCAAGGGGGTTCATCCCAAATTGTGTAGCTAAAAATCTGTAGAGATTCTCATATAAACCTCCAAGAACAACAGTGATTCTATGATGTTGATCGGGCACCTCCCACATAGATTTTATTTCCTCTTAAGACACCCACACTTCTGTATTTGGGGGCCACCTTGGGGCATCTTGCTGACCCCTCTTAATTGTAGATTGTAGCCTTTTTTTGTTGCTGTTAACACTAACGGATGGCAAGCCTTGTACTAAATCGGTTGAGGATCACAGAGGTGGGATTTTTCAATCGTTCATTCTCTGCTAAGGGAGGTACACTGGCCAGCTCAGGTTGGCACTCATGCCTTTTCATGTTTCCTCCCAGCCTTGCGAGTCGGTGCACTACTATTGTCAGCATGCTGTGGACAAGCTGGTGGAGTCTGGACTGCTAGTGGCCGAGGAGGTAAGGAAATCTATCACCTGTTGTGCGCCAGCGGCTAGTGCAGCTGACAGCAGAGTCAGACAGTGTGGAGGTTGGGGAGGAACATGGAGGCTGGGGAAGGCTCGGACGAGAGCTCTGCATCAGAAGCAGAAATGGGGCCAGGGCAGTCTGGCAGTCATCAGCTGCCTTTGGAGTCGGACAGCAGTGAGGCGGGGGAGCAGCTGGAGCCTGTTCCCAGCCTGCACATGCACAGAGCTGCCAGAAGAAGGAAACCATTATGAACTCAGGGTTGACGTGGGAGTAAGGCCACCGGGGAACAGTGAATGGCCCCTCCACTAGGGACGAAAAGAGGACCAAAAGGGGAGGGGGCTTTTGCAGGAAACAATCGTTCATTGCAGCCATGTGAAGATCTGTCTGTGCATCTCAGGGACTCTGTGCTGAGTCCTTCCTTGTCAGCACTGTATTTGGAAACATTTACTTGGCAGCTCTCCAGGCTAGATAAGGTCTGTGCTCCTAATGACACCCTTGAAAAACTGTGTGCCAGGCCTTTGGCTGAAGGTGAATGCAAGAGAAAAGTGACCTCTTGTTGGGTTGTTTGGGCTCGCAGTGGTTCAGTTGGACCCTCCCTCCCCTCCCTTCCCGTTGCCTGGAGCTGATAGGTGCCTCTCTCCCTCCTTTCTCCCCTGCAGATGCCTAGCGATTGCTTCATGTGTGACACGGCCCAGAAAGGCTTCAACGAGAAGTTTCTATGGAAGGCAACGGAAGATTTTGTCGACATTGATGACCAGGATGAGACTGAGAAGCAATGCTTCAAAGTATGGATTCTCTCTGCTCAATGGTTGGGGGACGGGGGGAGTCGGTCCTTTTTCTCTGTGCTCACCTACCGATCTCACTTGGAGGTCCTTGCTAGATCTTCGTGTCGGTAGGATACGGAGCAAGAAATGGAACAGAAACATTTTAATGAGTCTTACAAATCCCCAGTTAAAAGGCTGCTGCAAACTAATTAACTTTGATAAGCACAAGCTGTCAAGAATCACAGATAAGGTTACTTAGAGATATTTTACAACGCAAGAGTTTTAAAATATCAATAAAGATACCGGAATGTCCACAAGGCTGGAGTTTCAAAACGTCTTTGCTTCCTGCAAAGAACATCTGATTCACAGCTGGCTTTTATCTTCTTGAAGGAGGGGCCATTACCTTGCAGCCTTACTCCCGAGTCGCCCATGCTGTTGCAGCTGCTCTTTCCTGCGAGCAGCCCTGCACGCACGCGCCCTTGGCACAGGCTCCTCGGGAACCTCCTCATCACTGCTGCCAGCCCTCACAATCTCTGAAGGCAGCAGTCCGCTCCCTGATGGTCCTGGCCCCTCATCTGAGTCCTCGCTTTCCTCAGCCGTCCTCACCTGCTACTGGCTGTCCACAACAGGAGAGCAGGAGGAAGCGTGGTGTCAGGCCTGTCCCAGTCTGGTTCCTTAGGAAAGAAAGACCCTCGATTCCCATTTGGTCGCAGGGATGAGTTTGCTAAAAGATGCTGGCTGCGGTCAAGTCAGGGTGGAAGTGACTTTCCCATGCAAAAAAGAGGCAAAAAGGTCCCACCCTGATCCCAGCCCTCCCCTGTACCAGTCCGTCTTCAGCCAATGAAGAGTTGCCTAGGTGTTTTTCGAGAGCGCTGAGATGTTTGGGTTGGACCACATGCTTTCTCAGGGTGGACGTCCTCACTCTTGGATGCGTGTGCCAAGGACGAGGGGAAAGGATGCAGCTGTCACATGTCCTTGCAAGCCTCTTTCCCCAGTCGTGGGAAGAAAGGAGAAAACCACACACACACACACACACACACACACACACACACCCTGGTCCTGAAGGCTTCTTCCTCAACCCCATTGTGAAAAAGAACATCAAATTATCGTATCAATTCCTCTTCCTTTTGTTCCTTGGCACACGCATGACGCGTCCCGAGCTGGCAACCTGTCTCTTTAAATGCCAGTTGTGTGGGTTGCTGCTTTGAATTCTCCTTCCCTCTTCTCAAGAGGGAGCCAAGCTCTCTGTAATTAAGGGGCTGGGGCTCAACCAGGGGGGCCGGCAAACTTCCTTCCCGGGCATCTGCCTTTCCTGGCCCACCCAACAGCTTCCCAGGCTTCTGAGTTAGGCAGTGCCACCTCTTGGGAGCCAAAAGGCAGAGAGGCATCTCTTGAAGGAGGAGGCACAGAATTTCCACAGCTTCTTGTTGCCTTCTTCTTGAAATCTAGAATCAAATCCAATTAACTTGAGTTGGAAGGGGCCTCGGAGGTCATCTAATCCAACCCCTTGCCTAGGCAGAAAACCCTTGACCAAATCAGACCAACGGTTATCCAGTCTCCTCTTAAAAACTTCCAGTGTTGGAGCATTCACAATTTCTGGAGGCAAGTTGTTCCACTGGTTAATTGTTCTAACAGTCGGGAAATTTCTCCTTAATTTTAACTTGCTTCTCTCCTTGATTAGTTTCCACCTATTTCTTCTTGTCCTCTCTTCAGGTGGAGAATAGCTTGACTCCCTCTTCTTTGGGGCAGCCCCTCAAATATTGGAAGACTGCTATCATGTCACCCTTGATCCTTCTTTTCCTCAAACTAGACATAATGTCAGGTTTCTAAGTGATGAAGCCCATTCAAAAAGAAATAAGCAGAACCCACCTTCCAAAACAAAAGAAATTCATTTTGGAAGATGTTAAAAGAGTTTGCAGCATAAATTCAAGTCCAGAAAACACACCGATGGCTGACTCAGCAGGATTCATTAACTTCCTTTTATATAAAATAAGTAAATCTACAATGCCAGTAGTTTCTTCCAACGTGGAAAGCTTTTAACAAGCAAACACAAACCCAAGCAGACTTGTTACAGCTCCAGTTCAGAGCAGAGCTGTGTCAGCAAGCAAGTAAGTCAGTTTCTCTCTTTAAGTTTCAGCCCCCAATTCAGCTCTCATTGGCTGACCTGGTTATTAAGCTCTATCCAGTTCATGAATATACTCCGACAGAAGATGGAGTTTGCTTCTTTCTTTTTGAATGGGCTTCATCCAGGAGGAGGATTCTACCAGTTTGCACCTATTCGCTAGAACCGGTTGTTAAAAGAAATTCCTGGCCTAATCCTGTAAGGAAGGCAGGAAGGAAACATTCTGGTATTGCTTACAGAAACTGCCTCTCCGTTAACCCTTATTCCATTCTTGGCAGGACTAGACTTCCTGTCTCTGGAACTTCTCTGGAGTTTTTTTCCCCTCCTTTGCTGGCACTTTGCTTGTGTGGAGGGATCATTCAAAGTTACAATGGCACTGAAAAAAATGACTTATGACCGTCTTTCACACTTACAACTGTTGCAGCATCCCCAGTCACGGGAGGCCAGGCGAGGAGATGCGTGCCTCGATGTGAGTGATGTTAAGTTGGCCATACCCAACCAATAACATGACCACCAAGCCATGTTCACCCAGTCACATGACCACTAAGCCACGCCCACCAACTAAGCTACGCCCACAGAACCAGTTGTTAAAAAATTTGAATCCCACCCCTGGCTTCATCACTTGGAAACCTGACATATACCCAATTCCAGCAACCGTTCTTTATATGTTTTAGCCTCCAATCCCCTATTGCCGAACCACAGAGCTGGAAGAGACACTGGGGGTTTCTAATCCTGGGGTCTCCAACCTTGGCAACTTTAACACTTATGGACTTTAACATTGGCAATCAGAGAAGAAGAAGAAATGGAGTATTATATTATTTGGGATTTATTTTATAAACGGTTGGAAAATAAAGTGAGAAATTAAATGATGATGTTATAATGATATATAATGCTGAATAGGCTGTAATAGGAATGTAAACTTAGTAAGAAATGTATACAAATATTAATATGTGCACAAGATATACGTACCCAGTCGACACACTGTATAACTGAAAGATGGTTTTGTTTTGTTCTTATATAAAAATGAAAAAAACTTTTTTTAACAAAAAGACTTGTGGACTTCAACTTGCTGGCTGAGGAATTCTGGGAGTTGAAGTCCACAAGTCTTAAAGTGGCCAAGGTTGGAGACCCCTGGAATAGAAGTCAGTTTTCTCCCCTCTTCAAGTGGGATAGTCCCAAAGAAAAGTCACCCATGAGATGGTCAAGTATTTCCCCATTTGGGATAATAAATTACTATCAATAATTATTTAATTAATATTAAATATTTGTATTAATATTAAAGTGCAATATTAATGCAATATCGGGTTTTCAATTCAATTACATAGAATATGAAGGATGTGTGTTTTTATTTTCATAGTCATAAGGTACACTGAAGGTGGTTTAATTTTGTTTGTACAAGGTACAGTGCCAATAAACTAAACTAAATTAAAAACTGAACTAAACTTAAAATTAAACTAAACTAAACAAAGATGAAGCTGTAAGTTCTTTTCCTTCTATGATTCAGGTTCAATCCTTTTTTTTTTCTCTCCCTCCCTTAGGTCAGTCAGTCAGAAAGTTGCTCCAACCTCTTCGTCTTCCTCTGTGGCCTCCTTGGCCCTCTGCTGAAGACGTTGGACAGAGCCGCCGTCTTCCTTCAGAAGCAGGAGTTCCCTCAGCCAGGTGGGCCTCGCCCCTTGGGTCCCTCTGGTTGGGAGGGGGGCAGCCATAATTTTCCCCAGAAAAGAGGTGGGAAGGGGTGGGGCTGAGGGCAGCATTTGGGGAAGGTTTCGAAGTTTGGGTGTGGAGTTGGCTTCTGAAGCGTTGGGTAGCTCTCTGTCTACCCGAAGGACAGGTAGCTGTTGCCAGAACAGGTGGGCATTGACAACTGTGGAAGGCCTTTGTGATTTGGCCCAAGGTCTTGTTTGCCTCTGATCCAAAGCCAGTTTTTTTTGTGGGGGGGAGATGGGGAGGCAAGTAAAACAGTTCCAGATTGGATGAGAGCCCAGCAAAGTTCCCTTAGAACGAGAGGTCTAATTCGCAAGATTCATTTTTCTCACCATAGACATGTATGCATCCAAACTAGATGTTGTTTCGCTATGTCATATAATATAGCCATAGCTCTTAGACTTATATACCACTTCACAGTGCTTTCCAGCCCGCTGGAAGCAGTTTACAAAGTCAGCCTCTTGTCCCCCAACAATCTGGCTCCTCATTTTACTGACCTCAAAAAGGAGGGAAAGTCGAGTCAACCTTGAGCCGGTCAGGATCGAACTGCTGGCAGAGGGCAGAGTTAGCCCGCAATACTGCATTCTAACCACTGTGGCACCAAGGAGGTGAAGGAGAAAGGGAATAAGAGGAAGGGAGAAAGAGAAGGAAGGAAGGAAGGAAGGAAGGAAGGAATAGCAATATCACTTGGACTTATATACCACTTCAGTGCTTTTACAGCCCCCTCTAAGCAGTTTACAGTCAGCCTCTTGCCCCCTCCCTCCCAAACAATCTGGGTCCTCATTTTACTGACCTTGGAAGGACAGAAGGCTGAGTCAACCTTGAGCCTGGTCAGATTTGCAGGCAGCTGGTAGTCAGCAGAAGTAACCTGCAGTACTGCACTCTAACCACTGCGCCACTGCAGCTAATATATGTAGATATATTCTTTCTTTCTCTCTCTCTTTCCTTCCTTCTTTTCTTTCTCTCTCCCTCTATTTGTTCATTCATTTGTCCATCCATTCTGTCATGGTTATGTAGTGTATATTGGAAGTGGTGACCCTTTGAGAGCTGAATGCCATGAAATTTCACGTTAAGGTATGCCGATTGGTGTATTTTCAAAGTTTTATCCTTCTGTTCTATTCTACTCTGGGGGTCTTTTCTTTCAAAAAAACGTCTTCTGACATCTCTTCCTCCACTGTCTGAAACCTCAGAGAATTAGGAATTCCTCCTGTAGTATTTTTTTTTCTCCTTTTCCCTGTAGAATCTCAGTTCATGGAGAAGCTGCAGCGGGAGTTGGTGAGGTTGGCACGAAGGGACGGTTCTTTTGGTGAGTCTGGAAGCCCAGATCATCCAGGAGCAAAACAGCACACAAGAGACTTAAGACATTTAACATACAACAGTTATATACAGAAATATACATGGTAGGCAAAATACCTTCTAAGTAAGCAAACTTTCTTCTTCTTAACTCTTAACACAAAGAGAACTCTGCAATGAATATTGGACACAAGGAGAGAAAACACGCCCTCGAATGGCTGCTTTTATATAAACACCTCTTAAAGGGATAGAACCCATTCCCCCAGTCTTATAAAGGGAAATACCCATGCTAAGCTGAATCATTCTCAATTGCATCAGCCAGTCTTACAGCATCTGGCAGCTATTACTGCTGCTGGTCAGTTCTTAAATCTTAATACCTCAACAGTCGTAAGATAGGAAGGGGAGTAACTTTTGACCGGGGTATACTAGCTTGGTTAAAAATAGGGTCAGTACTGGGATCAGGCAGGGACCTTAAGCACAAGAATAGAAATATCTCTTGATAGTGGCGACTCCCTTTGGGTGGACCGTCTCCCTTATCCCAGTCTGGACCGAGTTCAGTAAAAGATCTTTAATTCTGAGAATTAAAGATGCATCCAAACTATTTCCTGCCATTTCTTTTGCTTCCTTTTCAGAATGTGCCAACAGGAGCTTGGCTGCCACTGCCGTGCGCATCTGCAAAGAATTAGGGGTAAGAGCTTGAGGTTCTCCAGAGGGCAAAGCACAAAACCTGGACAGCGAAGCTTCAGAAGTCCAGTAGGGAGCTTTTCGGAAATTCAATGGGTTTTTTTTTCCCTCTTCAAGAACAGCACTGGGAGGACGGAGGGATTAGGTTTCAGGATGAGGCGTGTTTAAAGGGGAGGGCTCCTTAATTCCCTCCATCCACTGATATCTCATCACTAAGGACATGAGGTTGACTCTCAGCCTTCCCTCCTTCCGAGGTGGGTCAAATGAGGACCTGGATTGTTGGGGGCAAGAGGCTGACTCTGTAAACCGCTTAGAGGGCTGTAAAAGCAGAGTGAAGCGGTGTATAAATCTAAGTGCCATTGCTATTTTTCCTTCCTTCCCTTCCCTCCTTTCCTTCCTTCCCTTCTTCCCTTTCTTCCTTTTCTTTTCTTCCCTTCCTTCCTTCCCTTTCCTCCTTTCCTTCCTTCCCTTCCCTTCCTTCCTTCCCTTTCTTCCCTTCCCTCCTTTCCTTTCTTCCTTCCCTTCCTTCCCTTTCCTTCCCTCCTTTCCTTCCTTCCCTTCCTTTCTTCCTTTCCTTTCCTTCCTTCCCTTCCCTCCCTTCCTTCCCTTTCCTTCCTTTCCTTCCCTCCTTTCCTTCCTTCCCTTCCTTCCTTCCTTTCCTTCTTCCTTTCCTTTCCTTCCTTCCCTCCTTTCCTTCCTTCCCTTTCCTTCCCTCCTTTCCTTCCTTCCTTTCCTTTCTTCCTTCCCTTTCCTTCCTTCCCTTCTTTCCTTTCCTCCCTTCCCTTTCCTTCCTTCCCTTCTCTCCTTTCCTTCCTTCCTTCCTTCCCTTTCCTTCCTTCCCTTTCCTTCCTTTCCTTCCCTCCTTTCCTTCCTTCCTTCCTTCCTTCTTTCCTTCCTTCCTTCCCAGTGGTTAGAATGTAGTATTGCAGGCTAACTCTGCCCTCTGCCAGGAGTTTGACTCAGCCTTCCATCCTTCCTAGGTGGGTAAAATGAGGAGCCAGATGGTTGGGGGCAAGAAGCTGGTTCTGTAAACAGCTTAGAGGGGGCTAGAAAGCATTATGAAGCAGTATATAAGTCCAAGGGCTATTGCTATTCCTTCCTTCCGTCTCTCTCTCCCTGGATTAATTAATTGGATTAATTAATGAATTAATTGTGGACTGACAACATATATGGGCATTAATGGATTAATTAATACTTGTACACGTGTCAGTCCACCAGCCATCTGCTCTCTGGGGAAAAATGGATTCTCACATGATTTTTATTTCAGGTGTTTAAGGAAGGGACGGAAGACAAGGGACCTTTTCTCCATCTGTCTGAAACTTTCGCTGCCCGAGAAAACCAAAAGAAACTGGAGAAATTCATTCATCAGTTTATCTACTAGATCTTTTCAACAGGGTCTTCTTGCTTTAACAGGCAGAAGCCTTCAGAAACCTGACGAATGGAGACTTCTCCCCCGCCTGTCTCTTTGGGCTGTGGTTTTTGTTTTGTGGTTCTACTTTTGAAATGTTGTTTTCCAGGAAGGGGAAATTTTGAGCAAGGCAACAAGGGCCAGTTAGGTGAATAAAATCAATTAACCCTGGAGCGTGACGAGTAGTGCGGTTTGTAGCGTAAATTTTTTTACCCAAAAATTCCATTTATGAAACAAGAAACAATCAGCAGGAAGGAAGGTATTGTTTTTATTTTCTTTTGAAACGCCGCAAGGCAGGGAGTCAAGGTTTTCTTAAAAAGTTTCCATGCACTGTTGTGTTTTTTTTCCTCAGCAAAGCCAGCTCTGTGAATGAAATTTCCAAGGACAGAAACTGCCAGCTGAAATATTTCCATTTGTGATGGAAAAATCTGCTTTGGAACATTACACCATGCAGGTAATGCTCAACTTACGACCACAATGGAGCCCCAAATTCATGTCGCTGAGGGAGACATTTGTTCAATGAGTTTTGCCACCATTTTATGACTTTTTTTTTTGCCACCTTCGTTAAGTGAATCACTGCTCTTGTTAAGTTGGCAATCTTTTTGCTCAATGAATCTGGCTTCCTCCCCAGTGACTTTGCTTCTCAGAAGGGGACACACTGCCACTGCCACCAATATGAACCGTCACAAATGTGAGTCGCTTGTCAAGCATCCAGTGTAAATCACATCTGAATTTTGATCACACGATCACGGGGGTGGCTGCAATGGTGGTGCTGAAGTGTGAAAAACATATGTCACTTTTTTTGGTGCTGTCGTAACTTCAAACGGTCATAAAACAAAATGTTGAAAGTCAAGGACTACCTGTTCTGACCCAGGCTTCATAAACCATAATTATTCACAAACTTGTTTTAAAAACAAAACCTATTTTATTGCCTTCTGGCAGCTCTGTGGACATGCGCACTGGGAACAGGCTCCCCTTGTTTCTCTGCCTCACTGCTGCCAGGCTCTGGAGGCAGCATCTCCCTCCCAGATGGTCCTGGCCCCATCTCTGCATCGGACGCAGGACCCTCCTCCGAGTCCTCTCTAGACTCCCTAACTGGTCCCCGTTCTTCCCGACTGTCCGATTCCACTGCCGGCTGCACCGGCTACCGGCAGACCACAACACTACCTGTGTCCTGGCTGTGTCAAATGAAAGCGCATTATGGAATGCTAGGATGCAATGCCATTTTCAAAGGATGAAGATATGATCTACAAACACAATATTGCAGTATTTACTGTGAGAAATTAACCCATCTGTATGAATGGTCCAAAAGTTGGAATATATACTCTGCTTTGGAGTGTCACCAGAAATAGGTACCAACAGATTCAGGGGATGCAGACAGAGGTATGTTGTCTAGCAAAAGGGCCTTGGTGGTGCAGGCTGTTCATCATCCAGCACTTAGTGCAAGCTGCCTGCAATTAGTGCAGGTTCGAATCCCACCAGGCTCAAGGTTGACTCAGCTTTCCATCCTCTCGGGGTAGGTAAATTGAGGACCCAAGATTGTTGGGGGCAATAAGCTGACTTTGTAAAAATGCCGCTTGGGGGGGGGGCAAAAGCCCTAGTAATAAGCAGGCATATACAATGGAATGAAGGCTATTGCCGAGCACTTAGCATGGTGCTCCATAGACTGTAAGCCACCTGAGTCTCCGGAGAAGGGCGGCATATAAATGTTGAAATAAATTAAAAAAAAGAAATAAAAGACATCTGGATTAGTGATCGTAGCCTGCCTGGCCCAGCATTGACCTGGTGGCCCTGATAGGATGCATAAACGGGGATCGAATCAAGATCACGTGAAGTGTTAATACCACTTTATCATGCCTTGATAAGGCCACACTTGGAATATTTGCATCCAATTTTGGTCGCCATGATGTGAAAAAGATGTTGAGACTCTAGAAAGAGTGCAGAGAAGAGCAACGAAGAGGATTAGGGGACTGGAGGCTAAAACAGAAAGAAGAATTGCAGAACTGGTTTAATGAAAAGAAGGACTAGGGGAAACATGATAGCAGTCTTCCAATATCTCAGGGGCTGCCCCAAAGAAGAGGGAGTCAAGCTATTTTCCAAAGCATTTGAAGGAAGGACAAGAAGAAATAGGTGGAAACTAATCCAGGAGAGAAGCAACCTAGAACTAAGGAGGAATTTCCTGACAGTTGGAACAATTAATCCTTGGAACAATTTGCCTCCAGTGGTTGTAAATGCTCCAACACTGGAAGGTTTTTAAAAAGATGTTGGATAACCCTTTGTCTGAAGTGGTGTCGGGTTTCCTGCCTAGGCAGAGGGTTGGACTAGAAGATCTCCAAGGTCCCTTCCAACTCTTGTTATTCTATTCTAAATATGCCCCACCTGAATGGCATTGACCATTAAGGACTGCTGTATATGGAACGGGTAAAAACTAAGGCTAGTAACTTTGCTGGTTTCTCCTCTGTACAGTATTCACTAAAAAAGAGGCACTGAATATTCATTAAAGTGTACAAAAACATCTGTTGGAGGGAAAAAAAAGAGTTTAATTTAGTTTCTAGGTTGAATCAACAGCACAAAACAGACAATTATTTCTATTTAAAGGTATCTTGGGATGCTTTTGTGAATATATTTTCCCTTCTTTTTACACAGCTTATATAAGTAATACTGACGGTGCGTTAAAAAAAATAATAATAACGTAGCAGTGTGTATTAAGCAGTCACCCACTTTCTTTGTTAAAACCTGAGCACTAAAATCTTGTCAGGAGCTGTGGCATCAAAATTACACAGAGCAACTGTTACTTTGAAGGTTCATCCTGCGCATGTTGGCTTTCTCAAAGCACAGAGGAGAGTCCTTGTTAATTGCTATTTTAGACCTAAGAGTCAGAAGTTTTTATCTGGCAGTGGGACCTTCTCTGGGAAAGCAGAAGGGGGCTTGACGGGGTGCAATTTAAGTTTTCGGGTGAGAAACAGATCACATTGTGCTTTGGATGATTGGATTAACAGATAATAACAGGTAACAGATAATAACAGATGATCAGAGTTGGAAGGGACCTTGTAGGTCATTTAGTCCAACCCGCTGCCCAAGTGGGAGACCCTACACCATTTCTGACCAATGGCAGTCCAATCTCTTCTTGAAAGCCTCCAAGTGATGGCACTCCCACAACTTTTGAAGGCAACTTCTGTTCCATGGGTTGATTGTTCCGTCAGAAAGTTTCTCCTTATTTCCAGATTGAATCTCTCCATGTTCAGTTTCCATCCGTTATTCCTTGTCTGGCCTTCGGGTGCCTTGGAAAATAGCTTGACCCCTTCCTCCTCTTTGGGACAGCCCCTCAAATATTGGAAGACTGCTATCCTGTCTCCCCTGGTCCTTCTCTTTACTAGATTAGCCAAGCCCAGTTCCTGCAACCGTTCGTTGTATGTTTGAGCCTCCAGTCCCCTCATCATCCTGCTTGCTCTTCTCTGTACTTTTTCTAGAGTCTCAACATCTTTTTTATAATGTGGTGAACAAAACTGGATGCAGTACTCTAGGTGTGGCCTTACAAAGGCTTTATAGAGAGGTATTAGTACTTCTCTTGATCTTGATTGTATCCCAATTTAGGATTGCATTGGCTTTTTTGGCTGCTGCTGCACACGGCTGGCTCCTATTTAGCTGGTTGTCCACTATGACTCCAAGATCCCTTTCCCAGTTCCTGCTATTAAGCCTGGTTTCACCCTGTCTATATGTGTCCTTTGGGTTTTTCTTGCGTAAGTGTAGGACTTTACTTTTCTCTACATTGAATTTCATTTTGTTAGATAGTGTTCTAGTCTGTCGAGATCCATTAGAATAACAAAGAGTTGGAAGGGAGCTTGGAGGTCTTCTAGTCTAACCCCCTGCCTAGGCAGGAAACCCTATACCATTTTAGAAAATGGTTGTCCAATCTCTTCTTAAAAATTTCAAGTCACCCAGCCAGTTTCCACACCTATGGAGAAACTAGAACTTACCATCTCCTGCTTTCTAGCCTGATGCTTTCAGCACTAGCCCAAACAGGCTCTTTTAAAACAATTCAGGTGCCAATCTCAAAGTTGGTCAAAAGTGGCTTTATTCTGAATCAATCATCTGGAGAACCTGGAAGTAATAAAGGAGATACGTGTGCCAACATCAGACCGTCTTAGACAGGTGCCACACCAACATCTCGCTCTGGTGTAAATGTGCGTGGGTCTCATGTTGTCTTTTTTCAACTGGGGTGCCCAGAAATTACAGGTAGCGTCTTGCATTATAGTTTTGACTGCCGCCTCCATTTTGCGACGCCTGGCAGCAAGCATTCTGGCAGGTTCCGGCAACTCAAAAGCATTAGAAGAAACTTCCCTATTTACGCTCCGGGATTAGAATCGAAGAAGGCACTTTAAAACTCCAGCCGATGGTTTTGTCCAGGGCACCACAGCAGGAAAACCTTCACACCACGTGGTTGCAGATGGTTCCCAGCTCATCAATTTCACACTGTACTTCATCTCCTCTCTGTGGGGGACAATGGAGACATTAGCCCTGTGATGGCGAACCTATGGCACGTGTCCCACAGGTGTCACGCAGAGCCCAGCCAAACTTACCTGCCCTGCGCATGCAGGCACCTCCCAGCTAGTTTTTGGCTGGTTTGAGGCCTTTTTCGGCCTCCTGGAGACTCAAGGGAAGCCTCTGCAGCCTTTGGAGGCCGAAAAACCGGCCCGTTTTGGTACTTCTGATATTTCCAGAAGCCCATTTTTCGGCCTCCCGAGACTGCAGAGGCTTCCCTCGAGCCTCCAGGAGGGCAAAAATGGCCTCAAATCAGCCTCAAATCAGCTGGGAGGCGCGCACATGTGCAGTGCAGATAAGGGGACGGGATGGGGGTGTTGTGTGCATATGCACAGGGGGGAGGGGCACATTGCATTGTGGGTGCCAGCACACGCGCGCTTTTGGCCCACTGCAACAAAAAGGTTCGCCATTCCTGCAATAGCCCTTTGCCCAAGCGAGTTGCAACAACGGGGAGCATATTGCCAGGAAGAAGCAGATGTCCAACTCTACCTGCCACAAACCTCTCTCTTCCCAAATGAGCTTGAACTGCAGAACACAACATTCAAACCACACCCAGTGCATCTTGAACACACAGTTTAAGGGCATGTTAAAGTTTGTCCTGAAAACCAGCAGCCTTTGGGCCACATTTCCTGCCCATGTAGGGGTGCTGCCTACCCTCCTAAAAGTAAGATTGCGCCAATAGAGGTACGAGAGAGTAACGCGATTGGAAAAACCAAAGATATTTCAGTTGAATTCCTTAGCAAAAGGGTCTTCAAACTTGGCTACTTTTAAGACTTGTGGACTTCCAACTCCCAGAATTCCTGAGCTAACCTGACTGGAGGAGGAATTCTGGGATTTGGAAGTCCACAAGTGTTAAACCTGCCAAGTTTGAAGAGCCCTGCCTTAGCATGTTTTCCAAAATGTTTTTTTTTTCCACAGCTTGAGAGTCCTGCAGTTGGGTTGACCTATAAAATCCCTGCAGGACTTGAATTGGGGAGCTTGGAATGACAACGGACGTGTGTCATTTTGTGCTTGGAAAAGAGCAATGGGTTATACTGGCGTTACAGGAGAGAAAAAAATACAGGAAGGCCAGGAATGATGATATGCAAAATGTTCCTCAAATGGGCAGAAGAGCATGAATTAATTCATTAATCTATCTGTATTTTCGTCTTATCTTCTTCTTCTATCTTTTCTTTTTACCAAACTTGGTAGACAGATGATTTACCCTCTGGAAACAAATACTGTGGGGGTAAGACACACCCTTGGTGTGTGTGTGTGTGTGTCTTAAAATGGCTTAAAATGGTAACGGCTTCACAGGGCTCCCTCTTGTGGAGGAATAGAAGAATTGTGCGACTGACAGTACAACAGCGTGAGTCTCGACTACAGGATATTTCTTGTCTAATAACAGGATTGGGATAAATAAATACCCGGGAAACGCCGGGTTATGGGCTAGTCCATTAATATAATGAATGAAGAACAGAGGTCACCTTCAGGAAAATGGGTGGCTTCCGGAAAACTCCAACCCCTGGGGGGGTCCCAGTCAGGAAGACGTCTCCTGGGTACAAGGTGACAAACCTGCAAAGAACATCAGACACAGTAAGGAGCAGAGCAAGGAGCAGCTGAAGTCCGGGCAGTCCTCGACGTACGATCGCAATTCAGCCCCAAATTCCCGTCGCTGAACAAGACCGTGGTCGTGTGGAGTTTGGGCCTATTTTACGACCTTTCTTGCCACCGTTGTTAGGTGAATCCGGCTTCCCCATGGACTCCGCTGGTCAGAAGGTCGCAAAAGGGGATCGCGTGACCGCCAGGGACGCCGCCACGGTCATAAATACGAATCCGTTGGCAGGTGCCTGACTTTTGATCACGTGCCCCATCGGGCGGTCCTAAGTGAAAAAATAGCCATCGGTCACCTTTTTCAATGCTGGCTGTTATAACTTTGAACCAGGGTTGGGGTGCAAATATTTTTACTACCAGTTCTGTGGGAGTGGCTAGGTGGGAGTGGCCATGTTACTGGGTGGGCGTGCCTTTTTTTTTTTGCAGTACCCCCCGCACTGTTTTTTGCCTCTTGGGTCTCAGGGAAACCTGGGACCCCATTTTTGCTCCCAGGAGGCAGAAAACGGAGCACGGAGGAGGGGCGGGCTGCACAGCGCACACACACACACCCTGTGTGCCCCTTTTTGCCTCCTGGGAAGCCGCCTGTGAGGAGGATCCCGGCGGAGCTGATCTTCGGAACAGCTGATCGTCGGAACAGCTGATTGTCGGGAGGGGGGAAACAAAAGCTACCAGTTCAGTTCGTCCAAACTGGTAGCTGTTTTTTTTTTACTAGTGGTTCAGCCAAACAGTGGCATTTTTTACTACCAGTTCGCCCGAACCAGTCCGAACCGGTAGAATACCACCACTGTTTTGAACGGTCACTAAATGAATGATTGTTAAGGCAAGGACTCCCTGTAGTGGAATTTGCTAGGACCCCCTCCTGAAGCTCCCTTGACCTGGGCTAAGGCAAAGTTTGTCCCAGGCTGGCTTTGGCCCCCATGGGTGGTTTTCTTACACTGTGAAGAATAGGGGCGGGGGAGGGCAACACTCACTGGGACACCCAGGCGACAAGAGCCTCCGTTTTGAAGATCATCTGGTTGGTGCTGCTGTTCTGGACGAGTTCGCCGTTCACCCGGCAGCGGATGCCCAAATTGTGAGGATCTGAGGGGGGGAGAGGAGAGAGGAGAAAGTCCCCTGAGATTAAAAGGAAGCCGTTTGCTTGCTTTTTAGAGCAGGGGGTCCCCAAACGTGGCAGCTTTTAAGACTTGTGGACTTCAACTCCCAGAATTCCTCCTCCAATCGTGTTAGCTCAGGAATTCTGGGAGTTGAAGTCCACAAGCCTTAAACTTGCCAAGTTTGAAGACCCTTTATCTATCTATTCTATCTATCTATTCTATCTATCTATTCTATGTCTTTCTTTCTATCTATTCTACCCCTCTTTATCTTATCTATTACAGAGGTCTTCAAACTTGCCAGCTTTAAGACTTGTGGACTTCAACTCCCAGAATTCCTCCTCCAGTCATGTTAGCTCAGGAATTCTGGGAGTTGAAGTCCACCAGCCTTAAACTTGCCAAGGTTGAAGACCCTGGATCTATTCATTCTATCTATCTATCTATCTATCTATCTATCTATCTATCTATCTATCTATCTATCTATCTATCTATTTTACCTCTCTTATCTATCTATTCTAGGGCTTTTCAAACTTGACAGCTTTAAGACTTGTGGACTTCAACTCCCAGAATTCCTCCTCCAGTCATGTTAGCTCAGGAATTCTGGGAGTTGAAGTCCACAAGATCCCAACAACCCCTCTCCTGCTCCTGTCAGCCGAGGGGCCTGGCAGCTTCCGAACCTGAGACAGAGTCCTTGGTCACGAGAGCTGGGCCCAGCGGGCAAAAGGTGTCGAAGGTTTTCCCTAGCAGCCATTGCTTCCCGTTCCTCCTCATCTGCCAGTCTCGGGCACTGACGTCGTGTGCCACCATGAATCCAGCCACGTGGTCCATCGCACCAGATTCCTGAAAGGGCAACAGAATAACAGAGTTGAAAGAGGCCTCGGAGGTGGTCAGAGTGCGGTACTGCAGGCTGCCTCTGCTGACTGCCGGCAATTTGGCAGTTCAAATCCCACCAGGCTCCAGGTTATCTCAGCCTTCCATCCTTCCAAGGATGATAAAATGAGAACCCAGATTGTTGGGGGGCAAGAGGCTGACTCTGTAAACCGCTTCGAGAGGGCTAGAAAGCACTGCAAAGTGGCATGTAAGTCTAAGGGCTATGGCTCTTTTCTAGTCCAACCGCTGCTCAAGCTGGAGATCCTAGACCATTCCTGACAACTGGTTGTCCAACCTCTTCTAGGAAACCGCCAGCGATGGAGCAGCCACAACCCCAGGAGGCAAGCCCTTCCATTGATTAATTCTTCTAACGCTCAGGAAAAGTTCTCCTTACTTCTAGTGGTCCCAGATGAGGCTTTAACAAGGCCGAAGCTCTGGTTCCTAAGCCTTGGGGAGGAAAAGGAAGATACTCAAGAATAAGAGAACCCCGTTAAGAGTTTCTTCCATCCAGAGCCAACTAGATGTTCCTCAGAAGGAGTGGATGATGGGCCAGTCGCACTCTCCCCCGTGCATTCCAACTTCTTTGCGTGCCTTCCTTCTGCCCCTTCTTGCTTTCCCTCTCTTCCCTTTGGTTGCCTCCTCATGGGGACCAACCCACAAGGCCTGGAGATCTTCCGATTTTCAAGTTGAAAAATTGTGCACCAAGCTCCAGGGTCCATTTGGACAGAAAACAGACCCGTGGATTGCTCCCCATTCAAACCCAATCCATTACGAAAGAGACGGCATCGAATTTATTTGCAGGCCGATGCATAGAAGGCAGGGGTGGGATTCAAAACCCCCAGCAACCGGTTCGCTGCCCCGATGGCTGGGTGGGCGTGGCCATGGTGGGCAAGGGCCTACGGGGACTTCCTGTTTCCAGCTTCCGGTGGGCCTCCAGAGCCCGGGGAGGCCATTTCCGCTCTCCCAAGAGTCCGGAGGCCACCCCAGGGTCTCTGGGAGGGCAAAAACAGCCTCCCCCGGGCTCTGGAGGCCCACTGGAAGCTGGAAACGGGCCCGTTTCTGGACTTCCAGAAGGCCCCTCCCAGAGCCTCCACACAGACTCTGCACTTACCTGCATCAAAAACGGGCCACGTAGAGACTCCTAGGAGGGGCAGGAGGGGTGGGGTCAGCCGATCAGTTGAAATACCGATTCAATATAAAAACAATTAAAGGTTTTAAACCTTCTTTTCTCAGTTACTATTATTATTCATTTATTATATTTCTTTGTTTAATAAGTTAAATAATACGAATGTATTAGTAATTGAAGAGTAGTTATAAACCAACGTGAAAATAGACCATATTGTGAGTTATTAAGTGCTTAGGATGTGATAATGAATGAAAATGTGACTAGTATTAATCGTTATTGATTATTAGGACTTATCGAATTCGATCACAAATGTCAAGAATTATGTGTTATTCACATATTATGGTTTCTGTATTTTTGAATTTGTATGTTTTTAAATTGGTAAATAAAACTGTTTTTAATTTTTTTTAAAAAAAAATGAAATACCGATTCGGAGAACTGGATGCAAATTTAACATCCGGTTCGCCCAAACCAGTCCAAACCGGTAAAATCCCATCCCTGATTAGGAGGTCATACTGCTGCTCTCTGTGATACTCACTCACGAGTGGTGAAATTGAATGGAGTCAAACATCATCAAGGCTGCTTCTTAAAGTTGGGTTTCCGCTGCTCTCCACCAACTTTTAGACCAGGGGTCCCCAAGCTTAACAACTTTAAGACTTGCGGACTTCAACTCCCAGAATTCCTCAGCCAGCTGGCTGAGGAATTCTGGGAGTTGAAGTCCGCAAGTCTTAAAAGTTGCCAAGTTTGGAGATTTCAGTTTTACACTGATAGAATGGTAGGGATCTAGATAGAATGGTAGAGGTCTTCTAGTCCAACCCCTGCCCAAGGCAGGAGACCTTACCTGGATGTGTTTCCCTTTCTTCCCAATGACGAAGGCCAGCTCAACTTCCCAATCAACTTCCTAGAAGAAGGGGAAAAAAAACACAAGGACAAATCTCTGATTTGCTACCCCGAGAGCCAAGGGACAGCAGGATGGTCAGAGGGGACATCAACGAGCATTTCGGTCCAATGCTTGGGGCAGGGAACTTGTGACCAGGGAAAAGGGTTGTGCACAGTGAGCTAAAAGCAGAAGCAGCCCATAATACAAGGCCGGGTGGGGGGGAAGGAGGGAGGGGAGGGAAATTTGGTGTTGAGGAGAGGAAGGGTGTTGGAGGCCGAAGTCATGTGAAGTGTAAAAGTTGGGGTGCTTTCCAGCTTTTTGTGTAACAGCAGCCACTTATCTTTTCTAGGCCAAAGTCAACCATGTCAGCATACCAGATGTGCATTATACACACTTCAGATTGGATGTCCAGTTTGAACTACTGGGGGAGGGGACTTGGGATAACTTTCTGTCAACTCATAAAATATTTCTATGAGCTTTTTAGAGTTGCAACAGAAAGGGAAGAGAGAGCAATGCGGCAGCTTGTAAAACCGAAAGTGCATTCCATAAATGTTTTCAAAGATAGTAACTAGGTGACCGAAGTTTCTGCCGTGCAAAATTCTAACTGGAGAGCCTGATTGATGATTCTTGGCTATGGAGGTGTCCCATTGGAGGATATGGATTATGATACACTCAGGGGGTGGAGGAAAAGCAGGGTCAAGGATGACAATGAATGATGTGCCTCAGAGTCGACTACACACAGGCAGTGCTGGCATGTTAACTCCGAATAAATCCCTTGAAGTTTTGGATGTTTGGCTCGAGACTCATGATTTAAATGGGGGGAACTCCCAGAGCCCTGACACTTTCAATATGTAATTTCCACACCTATTTGCCTCAGATCTTGCTTTCCTTTCGTTGCTATTACTTCAAATCCAGTAAAAGTACTTTTCTCTATCTTTATGGAGTCTAAGGTTTTCTTTCTTGGATTTCAAATGGAGGCACAGCTGACAGGCCTGTTCAATTTTTGACAAAAGGATGCAAAGGACCAGCTGTCTGCAAGGAGTATAAATCCTTCCATTCCCCACCATCCAGTCAGAGCTAAAGAAGCTTCCTGGATGAGAAGCGAAACGTCTTCAAAGAAAAAACAGGAAGTTCAGTTGCCTCCTGAAAAAAATCACTTTTGGGACAACCAGAACCTGGAGGACGGAGAAGCTCCATAGACATGTATCGAGTAGCCCATTCTCCCCAGCCAGCCTGCAAGTAGACTCACGTTGGTCTCCGTTGGATGGACGATGGCATCGTAGGGTCCCACAATGGAACTGGGGAACTTGCTGAAGATGATGGGCTCCTTGGGGATCTTGACGTTCTGCTCCAGGCAGTGGTCCACGTAATTCATGCCAACGCAGACGACCTTATCTGGGCCGGTGATGGGAGCCAAGAGGGACACTTCAGACCGGGCCAGAGAAGGGCAGCCAGATTGCTGTGCTCTGTGGAGGGAGCTCAAAAGCATCAGGGCCCTCAAACTGGAACTGCTGGGCAACCACGGATGGTACGAGACACTGTTCTTCTCAAAGTGGTAAAATGGGGTTAGAAGGTTGGTTGGCTTGCTTTATCTATTTCAGGGGTCTCCAACCTTGGCCACTTTAAGACTTGTGGACTTCAACTCTCAGAATTCTGGGAGTTGAAGTCTACAAGTCTTAGAGTGGCCAAGGTTGGAGACCTCTGATCTATTTATTTATTTAGAGAATTTATATGGCCTCCCATTCACTCTCAGTGACTCTGGATGGCTTACAAAATAAAAAATAAAAACCCAATGTACAAACAATAGAAGCAATAACCCCACCCCGCCACCCCTGGTGACAGCAATCAATCAAACAAGCCAAATTGATGGACTCCATCCCACGCTGGGTTCCCAGGCAAAACTAGGCCTTTCAGGGCCTTGTGGAAGAATGTCAAAGTGGGGGCCGGTCAAATCTCTGTGGGGAGGAAGTTCCACAGGAAGGGAGTCACCATGGAGAAGGCCCTTCTTCTAGGTCCCACCAGGTGTACTTTCTTAGGAGAAGAGACCCACACCATTGCCTGTCCTCCCCCTGCTCTGGTAAGTTGGGTGGATCCTTCAGACAACCTGGTCCTAAAGCCAGGTTTTTGGGTCTCGCCAAAGTGAAGGACTACCTGTAGGGGCAAGACTTCTGAGGGTGTTGTGGCCTGTCGGCTACGGCCCCTCCAGCAGCCAAATCAGAGTAGGAGACAGTATGGGAGTCAGGGCCAACATCAAGGCAACCTGGGAGCTCCGAGGGGGAAGAGGGAATGGAGTTGGCCGAGAGAGACAGACAAAGGCGGAGCGTGGGCCGTCCATCAGCCCTCAGATGGAGAGGCAACAGCCTCCAGGTCTGGAGGTGGCTGATGAAGAAGAAGAGGAACAGTTGTGTCCAGTGCCTGATGCACGGATGCGCAGAAGGCAGAGGAGAGGAGAGCAGTGGAAATCTATAAGTCGGTCCTTGGGATAGAAGAGCCACCACTGCTGGCGAAGCCCCTCCCTAGCTCTAGAGATCAAAGGCAGGGGGCAGAGATGAATAGATATGGCAGGAAACTATTCATCTTCTGGCCGGACAGGCTTGTTAGTCTGCGGTGAGAGAGAGAGACTTTTTGCCGGCGCTGCCGGCGCTCCTAATAAAGGAATCATTGATTTAACTACAGAGGGTTTCTCGTGTTTGGGGAGCTGGGTCGAACAGAGGAGCTGTCCTGCCCCTGGTGGAGACTGACTCTGAGGGAGAGGAGGAACAGTCGACAGGGAGTGGAAGTGTGGCTCCGGAGGTTGTGGAGGAGGCTGGGCAGTCAGAGGAGGACCCAAACCCATCCCCTCTTCATCCTTCATCCAGGGAGGAGAGGAGAAGGAAGAGACGTGGTCTATGGGGGAGGAGAGGGCCTTGATCCTCTTCATGGGCTGCAGCTGTGAGAACTGGATAAGAGTATGGACCTGCGTACTGGCGAACGTTGGAAACAAAGTGTGTAAATATCTCTAGTTTATGGTTCCTCTCTGAGTTTGGCGTCCTTCCCAGTGTGTGTTATCTGTGGACATCCTCCAGCCCTTATCTTGCCTGGTTTGTGTTGCTTTTTCCCTTCTTCTTGTAACTGTTTGTGTGGGAGTTTTTTGTCTTCCGTCAAGAATATTTGGAGCTTGGAAGCAAAGTGAAGGAATAAAAGGGGCTTCACCTGTTTTCTGTGACTGTGTTTGTTTTGTATCCCATCCTGGGTCATCACAGGGGAGTTTCTTCTCCTCACCTCCCCAGCCTCATCCTCCATCCCAGCCCCCTTAAAAGCGCCAGCAACCTAGACCTCCATCTCCTGCTTCTCCCCTCTGGACCAGCCATTGGCTCCGCTCTCTCATGTACCTTTTGGCCACTGCAAGCGCTGTCTCTCCGGCCTCCAGGAATGCCCGCATGGTCCTGGGCAAGGACGAGTCAAAAGCATTCAGGTCCACCACATCTCCGCCGTCTCGTTCCTCCAGCCCAATCCGGGGCTCAGGGCTTGACCCCTTGGCCTGGAACTGAACCAGCCTCATGGTTCCCCACAGCTGGGAAATTCCCCTACGTTCCCCGGTGTTCTTCCAAGCCCAGCTCAGCCTGAAGCCCACCGGAAGGACCCTTGAGAGTGGACGCTGCATCCAAACCTAGGAGAAAGGCAAAGGGAGGTTCTTATTTTATTTTTTTTGAAATAAATTTATTTTATTTTATATAAACAGTCCATCTTTCATTTAAACTGTGGTTCCTCAAACTTGGCAACTTTAAGACTTGTGGACTTTAACTCTCATAATTCTGGAATTCTGGAAGTTGAAGTCCACAAGTCTTAAAAGTTGCCAAGATTGGAGACCTCTGATTTAAACGGTGTGTTGTCTGGCTACAAATATCTTGTGCAAAAACCATTACAATTAGTACATATTGATTCCTATCATTTCATTTACTCTATTCTTACTTCATGCTACTACGCAAGATAAATTGAACGATAATAACAATTCTTAGCATACTTAGGAGACTTTTAGCTGTACAATTTGGGATGAACACCCTTGGCATTGTGTGGGAGTAGGAAGGGATTGCCAGAGGGAAAAATTCCAGGCTACAGGAACCATTTGCACCACTCAGGTGACCCTGAGGACAGATAAACCTCCAAGTGGCCTCAACGACCCTCTAAAAGGATGCAAATGACCAGCTGTCTGCAAGGAATATAAACCCTTCCATTCCCCACCATCCAGTCAGAGCTGAAGAATCTTCTTGGAGGAGAAGCGAAACCAGAGGTGGGTATTCAGTCAGTTCTGAACCGTCCTGGAGAACCAGTAGCGGAAATTTTGAGTAGTTCAGAGAACCGGCAAATCCCACCTCTGAATGGAGATTTTGCAGTATCCTTCCCCTGCCACGCCCACCAAGCCTCGCCCACAGAACCGGTAGTAAAAAAATTTGAATCCCACCACTGAGCAAAATGTCTTCAAAAGAAGAAAAAGAAAAAAAAACAAGAAAATCCAATTATCTCCTGAAAAAAGCACAACCAGGACCTGGATGATGGAGAATCTCTACAGACTTTTAGCTCTACAATTTGGGATGAACCCACTGGGAATGCTGTGGGAGTAGGAATGGATTCCCAGAGGAAAAAAAAATGCAGATTACAGGAGCCATTTGCACCACTCAGGTGACCCTGAGGACACAGAGAAACCTCCCAGTGGCCTCAACTGCCCTCTAAAAGGAGGCAAATGACCAGCTGTCTGCAAGGAGTATCAATCCTTCCAATCCCCACCATCCAGTCAGAGTTGAAGAAGCTTCTTGGAGGAGAAGCGAAACGACTTCAAAGCAAAACCAGAAAGTCCAGTTGCCTCTTTAAAAAAAGCACCTTTTGGGACAACCACGACCTGGAGGACTGAGAATCTCTACAGACTTTTAATTACAGAGTTTGGGATGAACCCCCTTGGAATGGTGTTGGGAGCAGGAATGAATTTCCAGAGGAAAAAAAATTGCAGACTAGAGGAACCATTTGCACCACTCAGGTGACCCTGAGGACACAGACAAACCTCCAGGTGGCCTCAACGACCCTCTAAAAGGATGCAAATGACCAGCTGTCTGCAAGGAATATAAATCCTTCCCTTCCCCACCATCCAGAGTTGAAGAAGCTTCTTGGAGGATAAGCGAAACGACTTCAAAGCAAAACCAGAAAGTCCAGTTGCCTCCTGGGAAAAAAAAAAAGCACCCTTGGAAGTGGAGGGGGGTGTTTCCTGTTAAATCCCCAGTTTCCCGAACAGAACCGCAGTCTGGCTCCGTTGCAGCAGCCCCGGGTCTGCCCTATTTCTGCAGCTGCAAACTTCGGTTGCAATTTGGCTGCATGAACCCCAGCAAGGGGGGAGGAGGGGGGAGGAGGAAACCGGGACCCGTGCACCGCCGAACCCCACGTACCTGCGAGCCGTCGGGCAGGTGGAGGAGGAGGCGGAGTGGCAGCCAAGCGACGCCCGCCAGTAACGCCGCATCAGCCTTAAAGAGCCAGGCGGACTACACTTCCCAGGCATCCCCGCGGCGCGTCCGGCGGAGAGAGCATTCCCCATTGGAGACGTTCGAAGCGAGTGGGATTCCGGGAGATAGGAAACTGTAGAGGGGGACCTGCCTGGTTTTGTGTTTTTTGAGGGGAGCAGTTCCCGGGAACCGCTTGCAATTAATCCAACCAGGACAACCCCAAATCTGAAGTGGGGTGTGTGTAAAAGAGTTACCCCCCCAAAAAAAAGGTCTTTCTAGATTAGGAGTGCCCAACTTGTGGACTTTCAACTCTCCAAGAATTCTGGGAATTGAAGTCCGCAGGTCTTAAAGTTTGCCTGTACTTGCAATCCTGGGAGCTTCGAGAGTCTTTGGCGACCTCTGGTGACGGAGCTCAGTAACACCTGACCCTCAGGATTCCAACCTACAATTGTCAGGAAATAAAGCAGGCGGGAAAAGATGCTCTGCCTCCTGTCCTTTCTCTCTATGTGTGGCTTATTATGTATCTCGTAACGTAACTGCAGTTTTAAAGCTCTGTAACTGTGACTCAAGGACAACTCTACTATTTCTATCTCTACGGTCACGTGAAGCGAGCACAGCCATCAGAACGACGCATGCGTAATGCTTTCTGTAGTTCCGCCGAGCAAGATTTTTTTTTTAAAAAAAAAAACTCCAATTCCCGGCATCCTCCTCATTCTTCAACCAACCAGCGCTCAGCTGGGCTGTTATAACAGGGGGAGTTGGAAGGGACCTTGTAGGTCATCTAGCTCAACCCCACACACGCACCCAAGCAGGAGATCCTACCTACACCATTTCTCACATTATAAAAGGAGATTAAATATAAAAAGAAATCGGAAATTCCGTGACAAATTCCTTGCATGTCCAATCACACTTGGCCAATAAAAGAATTCTATTCTATTCTATTCTCTTTCCGTTTCCCCCATCGCCTCCACGAGTGGTTCTAACTACCCCTGAAAGAACGTCTGAATGCAGTTCATTGCATTCGATTCCAAAGAGACACCTGTGTTTGTGCAAAATGTTGCCTAGATCGTTTGGGCTGCTTTTGTGCAATCAACAAACTCTGCTTTGACCTCACGCAGTGGCCGTGTTTAGATGAACAAGCTATGTTGACTGTGTCGTTTCTCTTTGCTATATCATACGTGTGATAGATAATTTTGTATTTATGTATTTATCTTGTCATGTTTATCGAGTGTAAAATTGGAGATCACCACCACATGACAAGATAAAATACATAAATACAAAATTAAGAGCTGTATGCAACAGAATTTCATTTTTAATATATGCCGATTAGTATACATTCAAAGTGACAATAAAGTTTATTCTATCCTCTCCTATATTCCATATTCTTATATTTTATTCTATTCTATATTTCACACAACAGGCTGAGCCACAAGCAACCCATGGTAGCCCATGCTCACATGTGAACCTAGCCAGAGAGGTCTTGGGGTGAAAAGGGCCATCTCTGCAGGGTTTTTTATAGGTCATTCAATTGCTTCCATTCTGCGGCTTCTTTGTCGTTTAAAATTATCCCTTTGGGGGGGGGGGGGGTTGGAGTCGGGACAACTGAATGGAGCTGAATGTTTACTGGCCGGATGCCCTTCCTGTCACCAATGCGGAGTTTATATTCAGCAGATATATCCTCATGGTGCCCAGAGAGAAATATCTGCCGCTACCTAGGATTGGACTCACAGCCTCCTGATTGTGAGGTGAGAGTTTCAGCTGCTTCCATTGCTTGTGATAAATGATTTTTTTTTGTTTTTGCCGAGACGGTCTGTCACAGGAGGCTTCTTGGAGATGTTACAAGCTGTACCAAAAATTCAACCCAGTGTCCTGCCCCTGTCGGGGGTCTGAATCCAAGGAGGAAGACGAACAGCTGACAGGGAGCGGGAGTGTAGCTCTGTTGACTGTGAAGGAAACTTGGGAAGGGCAAAGTCTGGCTGGGCAGAGCAGGGGAGTGGTCAAACGAGGGAGAGAGAGTTCAGAGGAAGACCCAGGCCCAGCCCCTCTGCATCCTAGAACATGCAGGGAGGAACGGAGAAGGGAGCAATGTGGGTGGCGTGGCTTACAGGGGAGGAAAGGACCCTGATTCCCTTCATTAGCTACAGCTGGGAATGAAAGTTTCAAAGAGATGCATGCTGATTGCAGCAGCTGCTGGGAGCAAACATGACTTTATCCTTTATTTTGCTTATCTGTGTTCCTGGCATCCTCCCAACCGGGTTGAGTTATTGCCGTTCCTTCATGCCTGGAGTTCTTTCTCTTGCCCTGTCGGGCTACTTACCTCATCTTGCCTTGATTGGACTTTAAGTTACAGTTTGTGTTGACCATGTTTTGGACTTGAATCTCTGCAGTCAAAGGCTGTTCCTGGGAGAGTTTTTCTCCAGCCCAGAAGGTAACCAGGACATTGGGGGCAAAGTTGGAGCTAATAAAGGGACTCCTACAGATTATCTGACTGTGTGGCCCTTGTGCCATGCCTCTTTGGGTCATCCCTCCCAAGCTGAGTTTGCCCAGGGCACCTGAGTTTAAATGCAGTTGGCTAGTTCAGGACTCAGCCACTGGGGAGAACCAGTTGGTCCTCTGGAAACTGTCCAGCCTCCTTCTGCTGTCTGGAGGGTCAGGTTATAACTCCCTGGGACCAGAGGTTCTCCCCTCTTGGGCCTTGCAAGAGAGCCTCCCTACTTCCCAGATTCTGGAGAAATCCACTGAAACAGAAGGTTCCCCAAAACCAAACCTTGTAGAGGAAAACTTTAATTTATTTTCTTCAAGTCGTGAAAGGGTTGGATGTTTGAGGATTACAGTTCGATAAATGAGGAGCAGGACAATCTTTTACTCTGTGTGTTTTTTTTCCTTTTTTTAAAAAAATATCCCCTGCCTTGCTGCTGGAAATCTCTCTCCCTGAGCCAAGAAGACATGCCAAGACACGTCCCAGATTTCTATTTTTTCCCTTCCAGCCCTTTCCCTCTGTCCTCCCTCCTCTTCCTCAACGCTTCCGTCCTGAGAATCCAAGGAGTTTTGCAAGCAAGCTGCATGCCTTGCCCTCCCTTTGCGCCTTCACCCCGATTTTCCGCCATTAAGGTATCAAAAGAGAGTTTTTTTGGTCGGTTGGTGTTTCTTGAAAGACGTGTGCTTCTACAAGGAAGACGGGGAGCTCCGCCTAATGTAAGTGCAGGCCAAGGAGGCAGGTGGGTCAGGGGACAGAAACAGGCGTCCTAAATGACATTTTCAAACAGCTGCATGGAATTCATGATGTTCTCATCCTAAAGAAGCCAGAGGGGACAAAGAGAGAGAGAGAAAAGAAACACACAGTGTTGGAAGTTAAAACCCACCCCTCTCCTAGGAAAATGAAATATTTTGGGATATACTGTACTAAAAAGGCAGAATATTTCCCCTAAAAAGAAAAGTAGAAACTCAGAGAAGCAGAAACTCAGCCCCCACCCCACCTTGGGCCTGGGCCAGAGTATTCTACATCACTAAGGCCTCTACCCATCTCACCACCTGGCCTGGGAAGATTGCATCAGCCAACACTCAGATGAAGCCATGTGGTCCAGCTAAGACCCCCGCCCCTGGGGGTCTGACAGCCAATGGGATACATTTCTTGCACAGGAACAGGAAACACTAAAGTGGGAGCCAACAGAGGGTATAAAACTGTCTCTCAGCATCTCAGCCCTTTTTCCTTCTTTCTTCACCCAAGGCAGGTGGTCCTGTCCACCATTAAACCATCTTTCCAAACAGCCTCCATGCTTCCATTTTTTAAAAAGTCTGGAGCTAATTAGCTGGAAGCATGTTTGCATTTTTTAAAAAAAGTCTGTCATAAGTTCAGACCATTGCTTAAGCTGGTCGTAAGTCGAGGAATCGCCTGTACAATCCAGAGGCCAAATTGCTGGCAGCCCGTGGAGAGAGCAGAATCAGATCTTCTGTCCTCAGGAGAGGTTGCTTAGAGTCTACGTTTGCTGCGTTTATTTATAGGACCAAACTCCCAAATGTAAAAATAAGCAACTTATTATTATCTGCTTAACTTTCGCAGCTAAAAGAATTGCCCACTGCTGGGAATACTTCAGATAATGTAACAGTTGAGACATGGATGAACAAGGGCTCTTCAATTGCCAGAGGAGGAGGAGGAGGAGGAAGGAGGAGGAGGAGTAGGAGTAGGAGAAGAAAGAAAGAAAGAAAGAAAGAAAGAAAGAAAGAAAGAAAGAAAGAAAGAAAGAAAGAAAGAAAGAAAGAAAGAAAGAAAGAAAGGAAAGAGGAGGAAGAGAAAGAAGAGGAGGAGGAGGAAGAAGAAGAAGAGGAGGAGGAGGAGGAGGAGGAGGAGAAAGTTCAAATGTGTCACAGGCTGCACCAACAACATCAATCACTCTGAGTTAAAGAATTCGGCCGAGCCCACCTTTTGACACGTCTCTAAGAACTCTTCGATGGTGACCACGCCGTCCTGATTCTTGTCCATTTTCTGCAAGACAAAATGTGAAATATTTGCCCATCCGAGGATGCACTCACTGGGTCTTAGTTCCAAAAAGAGCAGGCCATCCCCACTGGACCCCATTCAGATGTATCTCCCCTCACCCCTGAGGCCTGGTTAGACTTCCTGCGGCAGGGTTTCCCAACCTTGGCCACTTTAAGATATGAGGACTCCAAATCCTAGAATTCCCTAGTCAGCTATGAGGAATTCTGGGAGTTGAAGTCCACATTAAAGCGGCCAAGGTTGGGAAACACCATCAAATTGTTTCTGGCTCTTCCATTCCTGCACTTGAGGGGCAGTTTTCCATCCACTAAGAAGACCACAGCGAGATGGGCTGCAAATAAATTTAAGAATAAAATCAATTCACTAGGCCATTTGTGTCGATTCCAGTTCCCACAATCCTCTGTGGTGGCTGGGCCTGGGAATTCTGGGAAATGGAAGAGTCGGGGTTGAGGAAAGCAACTCCACGGAGCCACTAGTCATGACATGGGATTTGGGCGGGGATGAGGTAGAGCTGGTTTTGCCCTTGTCAGTGCCGAAATGATGTACTCAACAAAGTTTTGCATTCAGAGATTGGAAGGCCTTGAGTGCACTTGCTGTGGTTGGATCCGCCAATCCGAATGTTGACAACTTGCTGATGATGGGCGGAGTCCTCCGTTTCTTTCATTTTACCTGGAAGAACTTTTCCACGTGCTCAAAGGGAGCGTCTTCCTGCAGGATCGGGTAGGTATAACGGCCCATCATGTCATAGATGGATTTCATGATGGCCAGCATCTCCTGCCAAAGGAGAAGAAAGCTTTGACTGAACAGCACATCAACGTAACAGAATAACAGAGTTGGAAGGGGCTGTTGTGGTCCCCCGGCAGAGTCAGACAGTGGAAAGGAACATGGGCCAGTCCAGGAATCTGGGGAGGACGAGAATGAGGGTCCTGCATCCGATACAGAGATGGGAGCCAGGGCCATCTGGGAGTTATGTGCTGACTCCAGAGCCTCTAGAACCTGACTGCAGTGAGGCAGAGGAACAGAGGGAGCCTGTTCCCAGTGCGCACATGCGCAGAGCTGTCAGAAGGCAAGAAGAGTTAAGACAAAAGGGGCGGCTTGCGAGTAAGGCTTGGAGGTGATTGCCCCTCCCATAAGATATAAAGGAAGTGCAAAGGGACAGGAACCTTTGCAGGAAGCAACGTTGCCATGCCCACCAAGCCATGCCCACAGAACTGGTAGTAAAAAATTTTTGAATCCCACCCCTGGATTTAGTGTCTACCTCCTTGGTGATGTAGCCATCCTTGTTGATGTCATAGAGGTTAAAAGCCCAGCTGAGTTTCTCATGCACTGTGCCCCGCAGCAAAATTGAGAGGCCGATGACAAAGTCCTGTTCAAGACAACAACACAGAGAGAGAGAGAGAGAGATCAGTCACAGCTGGTGAGCCTGGCTAGAGGGGACACTCAGTGCCAGGCCTGCTGCCAACGCTTACACCTCGAAGTGGAAACGATTCTTGGCTCCGTTTGTTGAGAAAAGTACAGTTATATTAGGAGCCACGTTCATCATGGTAATGCAGAGCTGGAACTGAGAACTGCAGGGCGAATCCCTAAATTTTAACTCCCCACCCCCCCACATTCTAGCTGTCTCCCATTGTCGTCAACCCCAACACCCCCCTCCCATGTCCAAACAGGTTCAAGCAAGGTGTTTTCAGAACGATCCCTTCAAGCATAGGTTGGGATCCCAAAGGTGCTTTCTTTTTTTTTTCAAGAGGCAACTGGACTTTCTGGTTTTTCTTTGAAGACATTTCACTTCTCCTTCTTCAACTCTGACTGGATGGTGGGAAACGGAAGGATTTATACCAGTGGTGGGATTCAAATAATTTAACAACCGGTTCCCTGCCCTATGATTTCTTCCAACAACCAGTTCACCAAAGTGCTCAGAAACTTAACAACCGGTTCTCTCGAACTGGTGCAAACCGGCTGAATCCTATCCCTGGTTTATACTCCTTGCAGACAGCTGGTCATTTGCATCCTTTTTGAGAGTCGTTGAGGCCACCTGGGGGGTTATCTGTGTCTTCAGGGTCACCTGAGTGGTGCAAACGGGTGTGTTGAAAGGACTTCTTGGAACTGTTGAAAGGACTGTGTTGTAGACTGGAAATAGATGATGTCGTATCCCTCCCTCTCTGTTGAGCGAGGGCTGTTCAATTTGGACAGAGATGGCCTCTTTGACCCATCTTTCAACCAGCACTCTGTCCAACCTGTGGACTTTGCTATCTTCAGCCACTCCCTAGAATCTAATAAAGGGCAATATTTGTAACTCAGCGTTGAAATGAAAGGTCCTTGGTGCTTTCTAAACTTGGTTGTCTTCTTGCAGATGTTTGAGTGATCAAGGTAACATCCAGTCTAGCATTAATGATGTTACCTAGTTT
>CM042837.1:1628192-1698192 GCA_023653725.1 Bungarus multicinctus | reverse complement strand
TGCACGGGGCAGGGAAGCACTTCCAACTGCCCTCCGGTCTTTTCAGGGTAACTGCCTTGTTCCCCCAGAAAGAGCCCAACCTTCCAAGACACAGAAAATCCACCTTACTTCAAATCGAATGGCCCCGCTCCGGTCCAGATCGAAAGCGTTGAACAGGAAGTGGGCATACATGGTGGCATCTGCAAAGGAGAAGACAGAAACTGATGAGATACCAGCCTGAAGAGTCTTCTTTGTGCCCTGTAGCAGAGGTGGGACTCAGCCGGTTCTGACCGGTTCTGCAAAACCGGTAGCAGAAATTTTGAGTAGTTTGGAGAACCAGCAAATATCACCTCTGACTGGCTCCATCCCCATCTATTCTCTGCCTCCCGAGTCCCAGCTGATTGGCTGGGTCTCCTTTGGTTGCTCTACACAGGAGAACGGAGCTGGAAAGCAGGTTACTGGGGTGGGAAGCAGTAGTGGGATTCAATTATTTTTACTATGATTCTGTGGGCGGTGGCTTGGTGGGCGTGGCAGGGGAAGGATACTGAAAAATCCCCCTTCCCTCCCCACCACATTAACCTGCTTTCCAGCTCCGTTCTCCTTCGCAGGGCAACCAAAGAAGACCCAGCCAATCAGCTAGGACTCAATGGGAGGCTGAGAATTTATGGGGTTGGTAGGGCCAGTCGGAGATGGGATTGGCCGGTTCTCCAAATGACTCAAAATTTCCACTACAGGTTCTCCAGAACTGGCCAGAACTGGCTGAATCCCACCTCTGGTGGGGAGGGAATGGAGATTTTACAGTATCCTTCCCCTGCCACACCCACCAAGCCACACCCACCAAGCCACACACATCAAGCCACATACATCAAGCGATGCCAGGGCCTGTAGGATCCTTCCCTGGGACTCTCTAGGAGGTACCTCATTGTTACCATCAGAGACAAGAGAATGAAATAAGGTTCTTTAGGCTGAGCATGGATCCCCAAAGTCCTTGCACCCCACTTTTGGCCCCCAAACTGAGCAGACAAAGAGATACAATCTATGCTGGGAAACAAACACCCTCCCAGAAAGAACGGTGGGCAGCCATTTTTGGTTCTGCTGCCAAGGAAAAGATCCATAAAAATCACAGGAAGTCAAGCTTGTTGCAACGATGATGTCATTACAGGTAGCCATTCATGTAGTTCAAAGTTACGATGCCATTGAAAAAAGTGACTTATAACCACTTTTCACATGTACGACCATTGCTGCCTTGATCACATGATCAAAAGTTGGACTCTTGGCAACTGACATGTACTTATGACCAGGGTTGGGATTCAGCCAGTTCGGCTCGGGTGGAGCAAACCAGATGTTAAATTTACATCTCGTTTGCTAAGCCGACAGTTGAACTGACTGGCTGGCCCTGCCCCCACCCCATCCTGCCCCTCCCACAAGTCTCTGCGCAGCCCGTTTTGGATGCAGGTAAGTGCAGGACCTGCGCGGAGGCTCTGGAAGGGTGGAAAATGGGCCGGAAGTTCCGGAGGTTTGGAAACGGGCCTGTTTCTGGTTTCTGAAGGCCCTCCAGAGTCCGGGGGAGACCGTTTTCACCCTCCCAGAGGCCCAAGGGAAGCCTCCGGAGTCTGGAAAAGGTGAAAAAATGGCCAAACTGGAAGTTATGGTAGGCCACACCCACTGTGGCCACACCCACCCAGCACCCAGGCACAGAACCGGTTGCTGGGGTTTTTGAATCCCACCCCTGCTTATGACGGTTGCAGTGTCCTGGGGTCATGCGATCACTTCTTTGGGAACAATGTTATTTTTTATAGTTCAAATTCCAGGATACTTTATGTTGTTGCTTTTTCAGTTCAACCAGGTCAACCAAAATTTTCTTTTCTTATCTTCCTCCTGCACATTCTTTTCCGGTCGAGTTCTTTTTTGAGGTGGCCATTTCTGACCACCGCTACAACCGCCTTCGGGAAAGGGAGTAATGGCCAGCTGGGGAGGAGAGATGCGGCTCTCCTCGACCCTGCTGGCTGTCTTCCCCCTCTTCACCATCTCTATGGAGTGGCTTAGCTCCGAAAACAGCTGGCTCGGGGCACTCCAGCGGCGAGCACAGATTGAAACCGCGCACAATCACAGATTTCGGTTTGACACCGAAGAAGCTCAAACCGGAAGTCCCATGTGATTACTTCTTGGGAACCTTCTGACAAGCAAAGTCAATGGAAAAAGCCAGATTCACTTAACAACGCGTTACTAACTGAACAACTCCAGCAATTCACTTAACCGACTCCAAAGTTCAATGTTAAGAGTTGAACTCTTCACTCTCTAAACTGGCTGGGGAATTCTGGGAGCTGAAGACCACTTATCTTCCAGGGGCTGAAGTTGAGAAAGTCTGAATAAAAGCGACTGAGATGCACGGCAGACTCACCTCCCTGGGGGAAAAATTGGGCATAGATGAGCTTGAAGGTCTCTTCATCCACCAGGCCACTGGGACATTCCTAAAGACAAACCACACAAGTTACATGTGATGACAGAGAAAACAGGTGAAGCCCCTTTTATTCCTTCACTTTGCTTCCAAGCTCTGAATATTCTGGATGGAAGACGAAAATTTCCCCCACAAACAGTTACAAGAAGAAGGAAAAAAAGCAATCCAAACCAGGCAAAGATAAGGGCTGGAGGACGTCCACAGATAACACACACTGGGAAGGACGCCAAACTCAGAGAGGAACCATAAACTAGAGATATTTCCATGCTTTGTTTCCAGCGCTCGCCCATACGCATGGCCATCCTCTTATCCAGTTGTCACAGCTGCAGCCCATGAAGAGGATCAAGGCCCTTTCCTCCCAAGTAGATCATGTCTCTCCCTTATCCTGTCCTCCCTCCGTGCCCTAGGATGGAGAGGGGATGGGCCTGGGTCCTCCTCTGACTGCTCAGCTGCCCTCTGCCCTTCCCCAGCCTCCTCCACAACCTCTGGAGCCACACTTCCACTTCCTGTCGGCTGTTCCTCCTCTCCCTCAGAGCCAGTCTCCACCAGGGGTATGACATTACGTCTGAAAGGAAATTCAACTCCGTTTTTTCCTCGGCTTCTCCCTTTCCTTCTCGACTGAAGACCACCGGATCTCCTTCCCAGAGCCTCACTTGCCTGGAAGAGTTTGATCTACTGTGATTTCAAGACAGAAATGGTCCATTTGGGAGCTACTCCAGCTCTCTTTCTTGCAGCCCACAAAGGTCATGCACGTTGCGCCCCCAATATTCCCTAGCAAATCCCACAATAATAGGGTGAATTCTCTTCCAATTTTCAGCTGGAAAGGTAATAAAATAGGAGCACTAGAACTTCCATGCACTTAAAATGAAATCACCACTGATTTCTCAGCCCTCCTGAGCTCCATTTTCCCTGGCAGAACACTGCAGGAGGCCATTGCAGCGGAAAACGGAGTCTGGCAGGGGTGCCCCCGACATGAGTGACATCAAGCTGGCCACACCCACCCTGGCCACACCCAGCCGGCCCCTGAGGTCAAACACAACCCTGATGAAATCGAGTTTGACACCCCTGGTATAGGGTCTCCTGCTGGAAGACCTCAGTGGTCCCTTCCAATTCGGTTATTCTGCGTTCTGTATACTCAGAGCGCAGCGGGAACCTTGGAGTCGTGTGTCTGAAAGTGAAGGCTGTGGATGTGCCAGTTGGTCCGAGGGGAGCCGGGCTGCGGCTGCCCCCAAGACGTGAGCCAGAAACTATAGCCTGGGTGGCATATTTTATAGCGGCTGCCAAGAGCCAAGCATTACAGGAAAGCCATTAAAGATACATGATGCAGGAGGCAGAGGTGGTTTCCTGGGAGGGGAGGAGGGAAGTTCTTGCAAAGTTCCCCCTGGCTTCCTGCCCAGGCTGAGTCAACAGCCGCCTCTGTGCCAGCGGGACCAGATAAATGAACCTTGGGTTATCGGAGTGTTTTCTCTGGAACTGCACCGTTTCTGTTTGGGAAGGAGATGCTATGAACTGTTGGGGGCAAGAGTTTGAGGAGACGTCACGATGGGGTTCACCGTCGACCCTGAAGCTGACCTATGTGTAGCAGGGGTGCACACAGGCGTCAAAAATTGTAGCCACCGGCTCTCTGCCCGGTTGCTGGGTGGGCGTGGCCTCGTCGGCCTCCTGCACCACAGCGGGGGGACCGTTTTCACCCTCCCCGGGCTCTCGAGTCTCCTGGAGGGTGAAAATGGTCTCCCGGGCTCCAGAGACTCTCCGGAGGCCGGAAATTGGCCCCCTGGAGGCCTCCACGTGGGCCCTGTATTTACCTGGCATCAAAAACAGGCCGCGTGGGCACTCCTGGGAGGGGCTGGGTGGGGTGGGTGGGGCCAGCCAGCGGTGGGATTTACCGGTTCACTGAACCGGCCATTAAAAATGATAAAAATTAGCTACCAGCTCCCCCGAACTGGGGCAAACTGATAGCATCCCAGCTCTGATGTGCAGCCATTTTTATTGTAGCCTTTGTCTATTCTTTTTTTAGCTTGCTTTAGGGTTTCTGCAAAGGAATTTAACGGTGCTTCAGGCTCACCACATTCGAACAGCAGGAAGGGGGGGGCTTGTAGAGATAAGGGGGAATGTTAGGGCTAGTTGGCATTGCTTCCCGTGGGAAATGAGAAGGTGCCTGCTGCAGTGGGTGGAAGGTGGAGTTTGGAGTCGGTGTGCTGATTGGAGAGTGTGACTACGGGGGGAAGTTTCAAACTTTTGCTTTTATTGGGTGTAATTCTGGAATCTGGCCAGAGTCAGAATTGCACCATGACTTGTGTCATGCCCTTGTTAGAGTCGGACTCTGAGGGAGAGGAGGAACAGCCGACAGGGAGTGGAGAGGTGTGGCTCCAGAGGTTGTGGAGGAGGCTGGGGAAGGGCAGAGGCCAGCTGGGCAGTCAAAGGAAGAACCAGGCCCATCCCCTCTCCATCCTAGGACATGCAGGGAGGAACGGAGAAGGAAACAACTTGGCTTATGAGAGAGGAAGTGGCCATGATCCCCCACATTGGTTGCAGCTGGGGAGAATAGTATATAAGAGAGACGTTACAACACAGAGTTGCCAGAGGGGGAGGGCAAAAACAACCTCCCCTGGGCTCCAGAAGCCGGAAACAGCCCTCCGGACTTCTGGAACCTCTGGGAGGGCTATTTTAACCCCTCCCAGAGCCTCCACCTGGACTCTGTACTTACCTGCATCCAAAATGGGTTGCATGGAGACTCCTGGGAGGGGAGGGGAGGGCGGGGCCAGCCGGTTGGTTCAAATACCGATTCGGCGAATCAGATGTAAATATAACATCCGGGTTGCCTGAATTGGCTGAATCCCACTCCTGTACACACCGTATTATTGTAGGGTTTACACTGGAGCACCTTTTAAAAATATATATTTTAAAAAGAGAAGAGAAGAGAAGAGAAGAGAAGAGAAGAGAAGAGAAGAGAAAAGAAGAGAAGAGAAGAAGCAGGTGAATAAGGAACTACTCACATTCTTGAAGCCTCTATAGAGGGACTGAAGTTCCTTTTTGGTGAATTTGGTTAGAAGTTGGAGCTGATCCAGTCCTTCGGGTTGATGCCGCATGGCCGATAGCTCCAACTCGCTGTCGCCATTGTCTGTAAAAAGAAACCAAGCGGGCAACATTTACGCCCACATAACCAATTTCTCACTTAGCAACATAAATGTTTGGGCTCAATTGTCATTGTAAGGTGAGGACCCCCATACTGGTAATCCTCAACTTACAACCACAATGCAGAAGACCTCGAAAGAGCGCAGAGAAGAGCGACGGAGACGGTGAAGGACCTTGGCGGCTAAATCCCATTCGGACCCCACCCAAAGAGCGGAGTATTTTCTTAGCTTCAATGAAAGAAGACAGGAGAGCCGTCCAAGGGTTTTCCTGGGGAAAAGAGGAGGCATTTCTTCTCCGCAGGTCTTAAAGGAAAGACAAGAACCAACCGTGGGGAAGCCCCTCCCGCTCCTAGAAGAATAAAATATTTCTATGGTCTTTTAGAATTGCCATTAGAAAGGGGGGAGGGGGGGGAAGGGGTTTGAAAGAGCAATGCGGCAGCTTGGAAAGCAAAAGTGCATTCCATAAATGTTGTCAAAGATAGTAACTAGGTGACTGAAGGTTCTGCTGCTGGTATTGTCCTCAAGGTGAAAGGGCACGTTCAAATGGGCTGGCTGGGGACTCTGGGCCCAGGAGTCCGAAGCCATCTGGGAAACATTGGATAATCGACGGCTGTTCTGACCCAAACCTGGTTCCAAGGAAGCAAACACGAAACAAAGGTAACAGCGTAATAATGTTTCTTTACAAATCCCGTTCCTTCACGGGTAAAAGGCTGCTTCAAACCAATGAGCTCCGCTAAACAAGAGCCTTGCCAAAGTGGTGCAAGGCTGCCAAGAACACTAGATAAAGTTACTAAGCAATAATTCCAACACAAAGAGTCTTCAAACACCAACTCAGATATTCCTAATGTCCACCAGGCTTGAGTGTAAAATGTCTTTGCTTCCTGCAAAGAACTCTGGTTTCTCAGCTGGCTTTTATCTCCTCAGGGAGGGGCCATCACCTTGCAGCCTTACTCCTGAGTCGCACGTGCTGCTGCAGCTGCTCTTTCCTTCGAGCAGCCCTGTGTGCAACACACTCTGGGCACAGGCTCCTCGGGTGTCTCTTCCTCACTGCTGCCAGCCTCCACAATCTCCGAAGGCAGCCCTCCACTCCCTGATGGTCCTGGCCCCATCCTGGCATCCCATGCAGGCCCCTCATCCGAATCCTCGCTCTCCAAGACCTCAGCCGTCCACACCTGCTGCTGGCAAACCACAACAACGGCTGCCATGACATGAGGCATTTCCTTATTCTTGGAAGAGTCACAGGATGTAACTTCAGCACACAAAAAAAAATCTCTCCGTTGCAACCACGCTGATCCCTGGATTCCTTTGCTCGATCCAAGATCTTGTGGTTTGAGGTATTTGACGCTGGCGGAAGAGATCAGTCAAATACACCGACTTGCAAGCCGGATGCTGGGCCGAGAAAAGACCTTCTGTCCTGACTCAGCAGAAACATCTTAATGCCATTGTGGGAAGAAATATCCCTCTGGTTCAGTGCCAAAATGGGAGGAAGACGCTAGAAACATGGAGGCTGATTGGAAAAGATGGTTAAATGAGGAAGCAGAACCACATGGGTTTGAGGTCCTGGGCAGCTGACCACATGAGGGGTTTTTATACCTTCTTTTGGGCTTTGCACTTGACTTTCCTGTTCCTGTGCAAGAACATTCTATTCTATTGGCTGTTGTCAGATTCCCACGGGGCCATGTAAGGTTCATGTTTGTCTGAGCTAAGTTTGGTTGAAGTTTGGACTGCTGATGCAATGAAGGGGCTTGTTGGGCAATTCCTTGTTCAGACCTTGCTGCGGGGAACTTTTGCCTATGAATAGAGCTACCTAGATATTTGGCTTCTTTCAATAAGCTTCTTTATCTCTTAAAAGCTGACATCTGCCGAAAGGTGGCGGCTGCTTTCTGCCTTCAAGAGCACGTTTCTCCATTTCTGCCTTTAGGGAAATATAATATTCTGCCCTTTTGAATATTGAAGGGCCTTGGTGGTGCAGGCTGTTAATCATCTAGCACTTAGCTCAATTGCCAGCAATTAGTGCAGGTTCGAATCCCACCAGGCTCAAGGTTGACTCAGCCTTCCATCCTCTCGGGGTAGGTAAATTGAGGACCCAAAGATTGTTGGGGCCAATAAGCTGACTTTGTAAAAATGCCGCTTAGGGGGGCCAAAATGCCCTAGTAATAAGCAAGCAGATACAGTGGAATGAAGGCTATTGCCGAGCACTTAGCATGGTGCTCCATAGACTGTAAGCCGCCCTGAGTCTCCGGAGAAGGGCGACATATAAATGCAAATAAAAATAAAATAAAATAAAATAAATAAATAAATATTCCCTGGACCATTTCATTCTTCTAGGAGAGGGCTGGGTGCTAATGTTTCTACACCATCCAGGCCTCCCAGATTCACCGCTGTGCTTTTCTCACCTTAAGACAATCTCAGTTTGACAGATTTACGATGGTTGGGGTTCTTTTTTTTATTATTATTACCAACATTACTTTCCCCAAACCAGCACGGAAAGGCAGTGCGAGATCATCGGCTTCTGGGCAAGGGCAGAGCAAGGCATGACACAGCACCAGTGAGCTGCTTTTCAAAATGGGATGAGCAGCGTCCAAGAACCGAACCAGGCCCAGCTGAGCTTTGGACGAGAAAGGCTGACACGGCCCCACAAGAGCTGGTTAGGCAGGATTCTGGGGGTCTCAGGTGCTCCCCCCTGCTTCTCTTGAGGCTTCTCTCCTTTGGGGGTTGGAATTCTCTCCTCTTTGCTTTTTCTCCTTTCCCTCCCTCCCTCTTTCTATTTCTCTTTCCTTCCTTCCTTCCTTCCCTCCCTACCTCCCTACAACTTTTTTTCCTTCCTTCCTTCTTTCCTTCCACCCATGCAACTCTCCTTCCCTCCTTTTTTCCTTCCTTCTTTCCCTTCCTCCATGCAACTCTCTTTCCTTCCTTCCCTCCCTTCCTGTAACTTTCTTTCCTTCCTTTCTTCCTTTTTTCCTCCCTTTCTTCCCTCCCTTCCTCCCTGCAACTCTCCTTCCTTCCTTCTTTCTCTTCCTGTAACTTTCTTTCCTTCCTTTCTTCCTTCCTTCCCTTCCTCCCTGCAATTCTCCTTCCTTCCTTCTTTCCCTTCCTGTAATTTTCTCTCCTTCCTTCCTTCCTTCCTTTCTTCCTTCCTTCCTTTCTTCCTTCCTTCCCTTCCTCCCTGCAACTCCCCTCCCTTCCTGTAACTTTCTTTTCTTCCTTTTTTCCTTCCTTCCCTTCCTCCCTGCAACTCTCCTTCCTTCTTTCCTTCCCTCTGTCGCTCTCTTTCTTTCCTCCTTCCCTCTTTCCTTTTCTTCTTCCCTTTTCTCTTTCTCTTTCTCTCTCCCCTCCACCCCTTTCCTGCCCTCCTGCTAGGCCAGGCAGGGCTTTTGCCAGGGGAGATACGGCCATCCTTGAAGCCTCTTTGGATGGTTTTAATTTAAGGCTCCGGCAAGCAAGTTTTTCCTCTTGGATTGGTATTTTATCATCGAGTGCTAAGCTCCCGTAAGGGTTACTGATTCTCTGCCACTGCATTGTGCCGGAGAGTTGAGGAGGGTGTTTCTTTATTTTCTAACAATTTATATGGCAGTCCGTTTTGCTCCCACAACTCTGGGCAGCTCGCAATACATTATCACTGTACAATAACAGAATTAAATTATAGCAACAGAACACCGTATAACTCAGGTGGACATAAATAACGCAGGCCTCCCATCTTTTGATCCTCCAGCTGGGCTCACTAGCTCTTGGCCACGTGCCTGAGAAAACAGCCCAGCCTTTATGGCTCTCCAAAAGCCTAACCAGGATGGGATCAACGGGACAATCTCTGCAAAAGAAGGGAGCGAATTTGGAACCCTCCCAGGGAGTTCCCAAAGGTTTCATGGTTGATCCAACAGAACCAGGAGGGGTGCACTGTCACCACCGAGTCCCACCACAGACCATCCACAAGAGAGACCGAGATGGTCTCCAGCCTCCATTTGCTGGAAAAGATGGAGATAATCCAGAGACTTCAGCATTCGGTGTCCCACTACCAATTCTACATCTTTCCATTAAAAGGAAAAAAAAGAAATGGTTCTAACAATATCAGAGAAAAAATTCTGGAAACTAAGGATACAACAGAAAACAGAAAAACAGAGTTGGATGGGACCCTGGAGGTCTTCAACCCCCTGCAGAAGCAGGAGATCCTATACCATTCTGGACAAATGGCTGCCCAAATTCTTCTTAGATCAAGGGTCTTCAAACTTGGCAAGTTTAAGACTTGTGGGCTTCAACTCCCAGAATTCCTGAGTTAACGCGACTGGAGGAGGAATTCTGGGAATTGAAGTCCAGAAGTCTTAAAGCTGTCAAGTTTGAAGACCCCTGTCTTAGAACTATTTAAAAAACAAAATAAAATCATGATTCTTTGCATGTTTGTTATCCCTCTACTGACAATAAAGTATATTACTTGGGATTTCCCCCCTGTAAATTCAGCATAGGCTTCCTCTGTCTAAGGAGCTTAATCTGAGATTAATTAAAGAGTTAATTAGAGCTAAATCTTACACTGAAGAATAAGTAATATCAATGCAAAGAAGCAAAACAGCATTCATCTTTTTGCAGAATATCTACAGCAGCTCTCTAGATTCCTTGGGCTGCAACTTCAATTATTCTATTGACTAGGCCTGAGCATTTAAGTCCAAGATATCTGGAAAAACACGAGTTTGAGGAAAGAGAACTTAAAGCAATACACGTAGGCGAGGCGCTTGAATTTAGCTCACCTTTGGATCCAGTTTTGTGAATATTCTTTATTTTTCAATGTTAGCAACAGGAAAGAAACAGAAACGTATTTTTCATGCCTTTTCCTCCATCACACATAAACACATCACACACACACACAGAGAGAGAGAATTAAATGCATCAAATGATGGATTGGAAGGCACCACTAAAATCACCTCTTCACCCATCTCACAATGTGCAGGAAAACCAATTAAACCATCCTTGGCAGGTGGTTGTCCACAAATCATTTGCAGAATCATAACAGGGTTATTCTGTAATTCTACACCTTTCCATAAAAATGAAATGGTCCAAACAACAGCAGAGAAAAAATTCTGGAAATGTAAGCATATAACAGAATTACAGAAGAAAGAAAGAGTTGGAAGGGACCTTGAAGGTCTTCTAGTCCAGCCCCGTGCTCAAGCAGGAGATCCTATACCATTTCAGATATAAGTGGCTGCTCAGTCTCTGCTTAAAAACCTCCAGGGATGGAACAGCCACAAATTCTGCAGGCCGGTTGCTTCTCTCCTGGATTGGTTTCCATCCGTGGCTTCTTGTCCTGCCTTTGGGTGCTTTGGAGAATAGCTTGACTCCCTCTTCTTTGGGGCAGCCCCTGAGATATTTGGAAGACTGCTATCATGTCACCCCTAGTTCTTCTTTTCACTAGACTAGACTGCCAAGATCATATCTCCAACCAACTACAATGTGCAGAGAAACCAACGAAATCATCCTTGGCAGGTAGTTCTCCATATATGCATTTGCAGAAGTTCAGAGTTCCTTTCTGTACTGGTCTACGTATCTGAATTCTGCCTTGAATCTCCTTTCTTTGGTAAGTCCCCTAACTCTGATCAACAGCCACCTGACACAGGAATTGTCAACTATTTGGAAGAATTCTGAAAAATTCTGGAAAAGCAAGGAGGGATTCCAGATTCACACTGGTTTGGGATGGTCAGGAAAACAGAGCTTTTCAGACAGATATTTTTTAAAATTTATTCCTCTTTATTTGTGCATGAGCTGAGATGCTACTTATTTTCCTGCATTCAGTTCCATAATCTACCTCCTTTGCCAAGTTCTGAAACTTTGTTTTACCTATGACGTCATGCTTTGGCAGATAAACAATTAAACTCTGGAGCTTCACAATTATGTTCAGATTAAGGGATGCCCTGCAGGGAATGGAACTGGAGGTACTTAAAAGCTGAAAACAATCGATATTGAGGTGGTCTGAAGTCGTTTTAAAGAAGGATTGATGCTGGCCCTGTCTCCAATAACCTTCTTTTGCAACTGTGCTAAATCAAGTCAGCAAATTCTTTCTGACTCTTTTTATTTCAAATCATTTGGGATCACAACATAGTCTAGAATGGGAAAGCTATTTTCAAACCATTTCTGATTTACTCTAAAGCCACTGCCCTTTTCAGTCCCCCAAGTTTCTAAAACTTTTAAGAAAAGGATAACATATTTTCTTTACCTCCTGCTCACTTCCCTTCGCCTCTCAACATCCTGTATCAATTTAATTTCTCTCTGCGTTTGTGTTTCTTTTTTGGGGGAGGGAATGGGGTGGGCAATTTTCCAACCAGGAGTCATATCAAAGATCATGTATTGTCTGTGCAAGTTTCCCTTGCTCATTTCCCAACTCCTGTTTCCATCTGACTATTTCTTTGTAAGATCAGAGTAACGAGAATATCTTAAATGAAAAACTGGCAGCTGTAAAGTAAGAGAACATTTTTCAGCTTGTCACCTTTTCTTTTAAAAATGCTCCTGGATCTCACAAGGGCTTCCTAAGTGTTCTTGGAAAACTGCAAAGTTGACTTTCCTGGCAAGACGTAGCCAAGGCGATGGCAATAAGCAAGTATTGTTTAAGTATTGTTGCCAAGAAGCAATAGAAACAAATCAAGGAGGGAACCTAGAACTAAAGAGGAATTTCATGTCAATGAAAACAATGACCTGTACAACGGCTGGACTTCAGAAGTTATTGGGTGCTCCATCACTGGAGGTTTTTTAACAACCATTTGTCCAGAATAGTAAAGGATCTCCTGCTCAAGTAGAAGGTTGGATTAGCAGACCTCGAAGGTCCCTTCTGACTCTGTTATTCTATTCAAACAACAGCCCAAGAGGCAGACAGGAGTCTTTACATTTAAGTTGGGTAGAAGATGACAAACCTCTTAAGAACAACTGCCCTAATTTGGCCTCTAGAAATGGAAGCTACTTTCACCCTAAAACATTTGGGCTGCAAAAACCCAGATGATCATTAGGTGGCAGCAAAGAGCTGAGGGTTGCTGCCACCTAGGAGTGACCCAGGTTTTTACAGCCCCTCTGTGACAGCCCGAATGCATTTGGCCCATGTCCTCTTGAGCTGATGTCAACCCTGCGTTCCCTTCCCAGCCACCCACGGCCCCACCTGCTTGACTTCCTCCGAGTTGGCTGGACTTCAGGGCCCATCAAGAGAGGCCGTCGGTCACCATGGATGGTCAAATCTCTCAGCCCAAGTTACCCTTTAGCTGTGGGGAAAGATTGGAGAGGAGCGTGGTATGAGCTCCTGGAGGGAAGATGAGACAAGGGTTTGTAATGGAGGAATCAATCAATCAATCAATCAATGATTGGTTAAGAAGGTCTAAGATGTAGGTGCTCCAACACCAGAAGCTTTTTTAAAAGGGACTGAGCAAACATTTGTTGAAAATGGTATAGGATCTCCTGCTTGAGCAGGGGGTTTGGACTAGATGACCTCCAGGCTCCCTTCCAACTCTGTTATTCTGTTATGTTCTACGGCCCTCCCAGGACTGGCACAGCAAACAGGTCCAACCAACCTGCCCTTTCGAAGGCAAAACCCAGAACCCCTTTGATTTGGGCTTCCAAGGAAGAGTTCTGTGCAGTGCACAAAGCTTGGGGTCGGCCTGAGCGGGAGCTTTGCCGCCGTTTGTCTCAGGCAAGCGGAGGAGACAGAAATCTCAGCCGCCAGAAGGTTTCTCCAGAAACCGGGAGAGAAGAAGAGCGGTCAAGGGAAGGAGAGGTCAGCCTCCTGTTTGGTGCCAGTTCTCGGGATGGCAGCATTTCAAGAACCGAAGGCTTGCGTTCAGCAGCAAGGGAATCAAAGAAGTTTGGAAAGAGAGGAAGAGAAAGAGAGGGGGGGAGGAGGGAGAAAGAAAGGAACACACACACGGGGGGGGGGGGGGGAGTGAGGAAGAGGAAGAGAGAGAGAGAGAGACAGAGATGGGGAAAGAGAGAGGGAGGGAGGGAGAAGAGAGAGAAAGGGAGAGAGAGGGAGAGGGAGAGGGAGAGATGAAGGAAGAGAGAGTGAGATGGGGAAAAAGAAAGAGTGGGGAGAGGGAGAGGGAGGAGGGAGAGAGAGGGGAGGGAGGGAAAGAGAGAGAGAAGGGAAAAGAGAGAAGGAAGGAGGGAGAAGAGAGAGAGAGGAAGAGGAAGAAAGAGAGAGAAGGGAAAGTGGGGAGAGGAAGAAGGAGAGGGAGAGGGGGGAGAGGAAAAGAGAGGGGAGAGCAAGGAAGAGGAAGAGAGAGAGAGACAGAGATGGGGAAGAGAGAGGGAGGGAGGAAGGGAGGAGAGAGAGAAAGAGAGAGAGGAAGAAGAAGAGAGAGAGGAAGGAAGGAAGGAAGAGAGATGGGGAAAAGAGTGGGGAGAGGGAGAGGAAGAAGGAGAGGGAGAGGAAAAGAGAGAGGAGAGAGGGAGGGAAAAAGAGAGAGAGATGGGGAGAAAGAGGAGGAAGGAGGGAGTAGAGAGAGAGGAAGAGAGGAAGAGGAAGAGAAAGGAAGAGAGGGGGGAGAAAGAGGGGGGAGAGGCAGAGGGAGGAAAGGGAGAAAGAGAGATGGGGAGAGGGGAAGGGAGGGAGGGAGGGAAGGAAGGAGGGAGGGGAAGAGAGAGAGAGATGGGGAGAAAGAGGAGGAGGGAGGAAGTAGAGAGAGAAAAAGAGAGGAAGAGGAAGTGAAAGGAAGAGAGAGACAGAGGGGGGGGAAGAAAGAGGGGGGAGAGGCAGAGGGAGGAGAGGGAGAGAGAGAGAGATGGGGAAAGAGAAAGCGAGATGGGGAGAGGGAGGGAGGGAAGGAAGGAGGGAGGGGAAGAGAGAGAGAGAGAGAGGTGGGGAAAGTCATGCCTGCCGCGGTGCAAAAACAGCCCACCCAACGGCGTCAGAGGCGCATTCCCACGTTACCTTCCATGGACATGGGTTCCAGGATGCCGAACTGTTTGAGGACCGCGATGAACAAGATAATGACCACAGCCACGGCGCACAGCTCCATGCCCTGGATCGCCATGGCCAGCCTCCGGTGTCCTGCGATGGGCGCAGGGCAGCGCTGGCGGGCATGCGAGTCGCACCCCTTGCCGGGGCCAGCCCAGCTCCCACTGGGAAGGCGAGGGCCCAGGTGCCAAGGAGGGCGCTCCGGTGCCAGCAGCCGACTGCCCGGAGCCCCGCCGGCTCACATCTTCCAGTCCTGCCGCCCTTGAAAAGGCTGCCGGGCAAGGCTCGCCTCCCCCCCAACCCTCCCCTGCAGGTTTGCCCCCGGGGCAGAAGTGGGCAGAGGCGAGGAAGAGGAGGAAGAGGAGAGAAGGCGGGGGCGGGCGGGGGCGAGCGGGTCCGCTCCTTCTGGGCTCATGAAGGACACAAGAGGCGAGGCAGAAGCCAGCCGGCAAACTTTTCAAAACTTCGGAGGAGAAAGTTCTGCCGGCATTAAAAGGAGCCCAGCCAGATCCCGGCGGCGGAGCGACTCTGCCTTCTTCCCAGGCGATGCCATGGTTCCAAACTTGGCTCCAAGGTCCAGCCAGAAGCCTCCGCCGCCGGCCGGCCGCCCTGCCTGCCTGCCTGCCAGGTCCGGCTCAGGAGCCTGCAGGGGTCACCCCGAGATCCTCCGGACTGCCCTGCAATGCACCGCCGACGCCGCCGAGTCCGAGTCGCCGGATGGCTGCTGGCATCCCCGGCTGGCTGCAATGCCATTGGTTGGCAAGGGCGGCTATCAAATAATCAGCCCCCACCCAGAGGGGGAGGGAGGGCGGGAGGAGGAGGAGGAGGCTGGGAGCTTCTCCTCTCTGTCCTGGCACAGCCATCCAGGATGCAGGAGGCCAGGGGTTGCCATGGTGACGACGCTGTGTGGTCCAGCCACATCCCGACATCAAGCCTCTGGAAGAGCAGAGCAGAGGTGACACATGCTCAAACTTTGTGTGTGTGTGTGTGTGTGTGTGTGTGTGTGTGTGTGTGAAATTAAGTTGGTCAATCTAGAGGTCATTATTTGGCTGCTTGTAGGACAAAGGCCACCCCCTTCTCCTCAAAGACCGCATTTCAACACCAAACCCCTTTGTTGTGTTTATTCTTTTTTTTTTCAAACTGTGAAAAGCCAGCGCCCCTGAGCATGTGCAGAGTGCTTTCCCCTGAATGGAGAGGCTGCATCTCAGGTCCCATCTCAGCGAGAACATTAAGAACAGCTCAGGGTGCGAGTTAGAAGGAATATCCTTGTGAAAGTCTGGGGCAGGGTCTTAGTGTCTTATTCTTATTCTGTCTCATCCCTGTCTTACTGTCCCCATTTGTCCCCAAGACAAATTCCTTGCGTGTCCAATTCACCTGGCCAATAAAGAATTCTATTCTATTCTATTCTTATTGAACCCTATGACTATCATTAAGGGCTGTACCTGATGATTCCTGACTCTTGATGAGTGTATCTTTTCTTCTATGTACACTGAGAGCATTTGCACCAAGACAAATTCCTTGTGTGTCCAATCACACTTGGCCAATAAAAGAATGCTATTCTATTCTGTTCTATTCTATATTCTATTTTATTTTCTATTCTATTCTCTATTCCGTATTCTATTCTATTCCTTATTCCATTCCATTCTCAATTCTCTATTCTATTCTATTCTATTCTATTCTATTCTATTCCTTCCAATATCTATTCCATTCTATTCCTCAACTATTCTATTCTATTCTCTATTCTATTCCTATTCTATTCTATATTCTATTTTATTTTTTATTTTCTATTCTATTCTCTATTCCGTATTCTATTCTGTTCCTTATTCCATTCCATTCTATTCTCTATTCTATTCTATTCTATTCCTTCCAATATCTATTCCATTCTATTCCTCAACTATTCTATTCTATTCTATTCTATTCTATTCTATTCCTTCCAATATCTATTCCATTCTATTCCTCAACTATTCTATTCTATTCTCTATTCTATTCCTATTCTATTCTATATTCTATTTCATTTTTTATTTTCTATTCTATTCTCTATTCCGTATTCTATTCTATTCCTTATTCCATTCCATTCCATTCTCTATTCTCTATTCTATTCTATTCTATTCTATTCTGTATTTTCTTCCTTTGTTCTGGTTTATGTTCATACCTATACTTGTTATCTTTTACATGTTTGACAAATAAATAAATAAAACAAAATAAAATATTATAAAAAAGGTGTTGAGATTCTGGAAAGAGTGAAGAGAAGAGCAACGAAGAGGGTTAGGGAGCTGGGGGCTAAAGCAAACGAAGAACACACGGTTGCAGGAATTGGGTACTTCCAGTCTAATGGCAAGAAGGATGGGGAAGGCATGAGAGCAGTCTGCCAATATTTGAGGGGTTGCCACACAGAAGATTGGGTCAAATTATTCTCCAAAGCACCAGAAGGCAAGAAAAAGAAACAATCCAGGAGAGAAGCAACCTGCAATTGAGGAGAAACTTCCTAACAGTGAGGACAATCAACCTGTGGAACAGCTTGCCACCGGAAGTTGTGAGTGCTCCATCACTGAAGGCTTTCAAGAAGAGACTGGGCAAACATTTGTCTGATATGATATAGGGTCCCTTGCTAGAGCAGGGGGCTGGACTAGAAGACCTCCAAGGTCCCTTCCAACTCTGTTATTATGTTATTCCCCAGTTTGACACGACAGATTCTCCCATCCAATCCACCGATGGAACAGAAGTTGCTTTTGGAAGTTGTGGGAGCTTCATCCCTGGAGGCTTTCAAGAAAAGACTGGACTGCCATCGGTCAGAAATGGTGTAGGGTCTCCTGCTTGGGCAGGGGGTTGGACTGGATGACCTACAAGGTCCCTTCCAACTCTTGTATTCTGCATTCAATTGAACAGAAGTTGCCCTCGGAAGTTGTGGGAGCTTCATCCCTGGAGGCTTTCAAGAACAGACTGGACTGCCCTCAGTCAGAAATGGTGCAGGGTCTCCTACTTGGATGGGGGGTTGGACTAGATGACCTACCAGGTCCCTTCCAACTCTGCTAATCTGTACTCTTTTATTTCCACGTCTTCATCACCTTCCCCAACCTGCTTCCTCCTTCCAGGGGTTCGAGACGTCAGCTTCCATCATTTGCATCCAAAGGGACCACTGGCTGCCTGGGCATCTTTGAAAAAAAACGCAGCCACGTTGGATTGTGAGCTGATTTGTGTTTTCAAAGCACAGCATGTAACCCGAGGTATAAAAGCAAAAAATAATAATAATAAAATAAAGACAAAATTGAACCATTACACTCTCTGTCATTTTTGCAGATGGATCACCACAATTTCAGAATATTGCCTTCATCGGGAAGTGATTTTAAAAAGCTCCTTCGCTCCTCGCAGAGAGCAATGCGAATGTTGCTTCGTGTCCTGCGGCTATGCTCCCTGATCTATTTCTATTATGCAGTGGTTTTTTTAATTATTCATTTTAAGTGCTGAATGGCTGACAGACAAGCCTGTTTCTTAACCTCACCCCCCCGCCCCCCCCCAAAAAGAGGACAGGACAAATCACATGTGAGGAGAGGAGCCGCCGTGAAACCAATTCATTGAAAGAGGGGCATAAACCATTTCCTTCCAAGAAAGGAAAAATCCTGACTTAATAGAAAACCATGTGGCAGGTAGTTCCACTGGATATCCACGCAGGAAATGAAAAGTTTCAACAACAACAACAACAAAAAAACAGTTTGCCTTCAGAAGTTGTGGGAGCTCCATCCCTGGAGGCGGTCAAGAAGAGACTGGACTGCCATTTGTCAGAAATGGTGCAAGGTCTTCTGCTTCGGCGGGGGGTTGGACTAGATGACCTCCAAGGTCCCTTCCAACTCCAATTATGCCTTTATCATACGTTAAAAGGATATTGCAAGTCAGAAAGTATTTCTCCTTTCTTCTCCTTTTACCTTTGGAAAAACCTTTGGGCACCTTCTGAAATGCTTCCCACGCCCTTCCTACTTCAGAGATACGTCTTGCATCAGGTATTGTCTATTCCAGGGGTCTCCAACCTCGGCCACTTTAAGACTTGCAAAGACTAAGCAAAGCTGGTGAGGAATTCTGGGAGTTGAAGTCCAAAACTCTGAAAGTTGCCAAGTTGGGGGATTCCTGGAATGGATGGATGGATGGATGGATGGATGGATGGATGGATGGATGGATGAATAGATGGATGGGTGGGTGGGTGGATGGGTGGATGGATGATGGATAGATGGGATAGATGGATGGATGGGTGGATGGATGGATGGATGAATAGATGGATGAATAGGATAGATGGATGGGTGAATTGATGGATGGATGGATAGATGACTAGATGAATGGATGGATGGATGGAATAGATGGATGGATGGATGAGATAGATGGGTGGATGGATGGATGGGTGGATGGATGGATGGATGGATGGGTGGGTGGATGGATGGATGGGTGAATAGATGGATGGAAGGATGGCATGGATGGGATGGAGGATGGATCTAAGCACAAAATAACCCCATAGTTTTGGGGAGACAGCAACCAGGCTAATTTTGTCTGATGTATGAAGCAGTCATAATTAAGGGGGCAAAAAATTCACTTAACAAATGTCTCGCTTACCAACAGAAAATTTGGGCTCAATTGTAGCCATAGGTTGAGAACTACCTCAGAATAATTCAATACAGTATATAATTCATTGAGAATCCTTGCTTCCTTTTGTAATCCCTGCCCAGGCCTCCCCCTTCCCTTGAGTAACTTACTCCTTCGTGTCGCTTCTCTCTGTTCTCTTCCTCCTAGTTTTTCTCCCCCATTTGGGAAAGGAGTGGGAAGGAAGGAGGGAGGGAGGGAGGGAGGGGAACTTCGCTCCCTAACCTTGATTATTAATATTTTAACAGCAGCTAGATTTGTATTTGCTCAAAACTGGAAGAGTGAAAAAACCCCGATAGAAGAAGAGGTGATAAAAAAATAATGGAATGTGCAGAAATGAGTAGATTGACATGGGCAATTAGAGAGCAAGAAGAAGAAGAATATTATAAAAGATTTATTTTATCAATGGTCAGATAAGAAAATAGAGAAATAAAATACATTATAATATAGATATAATAGTAAAGATGATCTATTGCAATGATATGTTATATTTGATTACTGTGAAATGAATGATATTGTCGTAAAAGTTGAGATTTGCTCAAAAAGGATGATAGGCATTTACAATCAAAGTCTAACCATGGTCTGATAGTAATATAATATGATATGGATAGCTGATTTATAGAATACTAATTTTAATTTAGGAAGGAAAGGCTGTTAATATTCTGCACAAAAGATATGTACCAACTGATGCTGTATAATGGAAAGATGATTTTATTTGATGCTATATGTTTGTGTTTGTCAATGTTTGTCGTTCAAATAAAATTTCTTTAAAAAGAAAAACATTCCTGTGCAGAGAAGACATTGATCCCTGTTTCTCTCCGTGTAAAATATTAAAGAGCTTTAAAGGCATTAAAAGATGCAAGGCTGCCTTCTTGCCACCCTGGGTGCATTAGCTGTTGGTTTAATGGATGCCACTGGGCGATCTGGTGTTGCTTCAGCTGCTTTGCTGGCCTGCTTTGCCAGAAGCATCTCCCCAAAGGTTTTGCTTGGGCCAGGGTCCAAAAACAAAGGCTTCTTCTGTCTTGGCAATCGAGATCTCTTTCAGCAAAACGGTAGAAGGAGAACAAGGAAAGTGGATGGTTGGAGGGTGACCCAAGAGGCCTTCGTTGAAGGTGGGCGAAAACAACGCAGGCGTGTCTTGCCTCCAAAACAACAGGGCTTATCAACAGGGGTGGGATTCAAATTTCTTAACAACCGGTTCTGTGGGCGTGGCCTAATTTGTGGGTGTGGCTTGGTAGTCATGTGACTGGGTGGGCGTGGTTTGCTGGCTGGGCGTGGCTTATATGTAAATATTGTAAATATTTATGTCAATATTGAATTTTTTATTTTTAAAAAAGAGCAACTTTTACCCAAAATCAGGCAAAACAGGCAGGCAGATTGAGTTGCTCCCAGAATCACAGATTCATTCAGAGATCTAACTATCTGCAATCTGCTACCTGGGTCTGCACTGAAAAATAGTGATTCTGGGAGCAACTCAATCTGCCTGCCTGCTTTGCCAGATTTTGGGTAAAAGTTGCTCTTTTTTATAAAAAAATCAATATTTACATAAATATTTACAATATTTACATTCAAGCCACGCCCAGCCAGTCATGTGATCACCAACCACTCCCAGTCAAAAAGCCACGTCTATCCAGTCACATGACCACCAAGCCACACCCACAAATTAGGCCACGCCCACAGAATTGGTTGTTAAGAAATTTGAATCCCACCCCTGGAAACACCCACAGATTCGAATAACTTTATTGTGGTCATTAACCAGCAGAAGGAAACTTAGCCAGGTTGCGGAAGATCCCCATGTTCGAGTCACCAGACTCCATGCCTTGAGGCCGAGATCCCCAATGTAAAGTTAACTATGAGTTTTATTTATTTATTATCTGGTTTATCATCTCAAGAGATTTTTTTTAAAATCTTTTTTTAGTGTCTGCATCTACAGAGGTCATGGAATCATTGATACACCAATATATATATAGTCTACACAGACACAGGGCGTCTGAACTGGATATTGCATCCCTCCTGGTCCAAAGCCACAGAGCCAGCAATTATCTCAGGATGACAGCCACTCAATAAAACTGATCAACCTCAAAATATAAAACAGCAAAGCCACACACACACATACACACACACACAAACCCAATCTAACAAGCTACCCAGGCATGTTGGCTAGTGTGTGTCTCTGAGTTTTTTAGGTGTGCAACCAAGGGGATGAACTGGGACATCCTGAGAAGCCTGCTCCCCCCCCTCCGGCCATCAACAGACACATAGGCAACAAGAACAGCTACATACTGTGCAAAAGGGACAATCAACGAGCCTCTTTACCAGCGATCAACATCCCCCGATGAGCCGAGATTGGCACCAAGATTGACATCAGACCAACAATCAAGAAGTTCAACAATACGACAATCAAGGAACTGTCAAACAAGGTAATAGTAAGCCACCCAACCGAAGAACCTCGCTCTTCAACTTTACAGGGCAAACCACTAGAATATAAATGGAGACCGAACCTCACTCCCTTACTAGCACTGAGGCAAGAAAAACACCAAGATCAGAGAGTACCAAGGACCCCATAGTCCTCCTCTTCCTTCTCCTTGGAAAATCCATTCCTTTAGCACTGATGATGTTATCTAGTTTGTCAATGAAAGGTCTACAAAAAACCCACCAAGCTCAGAAAGTACCAAGGATCCCACAATCCATCTATCCCCCTCCTCTTCCTTCTCCTCTTCCTCCTCCTCCTCCTTGCAAAATCCACTCCCTTCTAGCACTGATGATGTTACCTACTTTGTTAATGAAAGGTCTATAAGAAAACCACCAAGCTCAGAGAGAACCAAGGACCCATAATCCATCCATCTCCTTCTCCTCTTCCTCCTCCTCTTCCCCTTCCCCCTTTTCTTCCTCACAAAATCCACTCCCTTCTAGCACTGATGATGTTACCTAGTTTGTTAATGAAAGGTCTACAAGAAAACCACCAAGCTCAGAGTTCACCAAGGATATCCTGAGTGGCTCATCAGATATCAAGGCTGCCGGTCAAATGCAACCACCAGAGATCAATAGTTGAATGAACAGGTTAATCTGTCCTTGATGCTGTTCTAAAGCTCACTTAGACCTGCGGCTATTGTGGTGGAATTCCAGAATTATTCATTTTGGACAAGGGAAGCAGCTGCTCCCACTGATAAGGAAGCAAATAAACAGTAGCTGGGAAGTTAGCCAGCACCATCGCACCTTAAGCAGCCCAACAATGCTGTAGCTTGATGATTTTGGGGGTCTGAACTTTACAAGATTCCCACAGAAGGTATTCCAAGTCAACATCATAGCCTTTTGGTCTCCTGAATGGTGCCACGGATTTACAGATTACAGATTATCAGAGTTGGAAGGGACCTTGTAGGTCATCTAGTCCAACCCCCTGCCCAAGCTGGAGACCCTACACCATTTCTGACAAATGTCAGTCCAATCGCTTCTTGAAAGCTTCCAGTGATGAAGCTCCCACAACTTCTGAAGGCAACTTCTGTTCCACTGGTTGATTGTTCTCATGGTCAGAAAATTCCTCCTTATTTCTAGGTTGAATCTCTCCTTGATCAGTTTCCATCCATTGTTCCTTGTCCAGCCTTCAGGAAAATAGCTTGACCCCTTCCTTCTGTCTGTGGCAGCCCCTCAAATATTGGAAGACAGCTCTCCTGTCTCCCCTGGTCCTTCTCCTCTCTAGACTAGCCAGGCCCAGTTCCTGCAACCGTTCGTTGTATGTTTTAGCCTCCAGTCCCCTCATCATCCTGGTTGCTCTTCTCTGCACTTTTTCTAGAGTTTCAACATCTTTTTCATAGTGTGGTGACCAAAACTGGACCAAAACTACTCTAGGTGTGGTCTTACTAAGGCTTTATAGAGTGGTATTAGTACCCCCCTTGATCTTAATTGTATCCCTCTGTTAATGCAGCTTAGGACTACTTTGGCTTTTTGGGCTGGTTCTATTTTACCTTTCAAAAGGCCTGGCACTCTAGGTTTTTGCTTTTCTGAAAAGATATATATCCCCTCTTCAAACAATGTTAGGCGAAAAGAACCAGAACCACTTGTGAAGCATCTCAACAACACAGGTAGTCCTCGACTTACGACTGCAATTGAGCCCAGGATTTCCATTACTAAGCAGGACAGTTGCTAAGTGAGTTTTGCTCCATTTTATGACCTTACTTGCCTCAGTTGTTAAGTGAATCACCGTCCTTGTTAAAATTAATAACCCGGTCATTAAGTGAACCTGTTGACTTTGCTCGTCAGAAGGTCGCAAAAAGGGATCAGGTAACCCTGAGATGCTGCAACTGTCATAAGTATGAGTCGGATCGGGTGCCAAGTGTTTGAATTTTGATCACATGATCACGGTGGTACAAAGTCGGCTGGCTGTCGGGGCTCCGACAATCCACCCTCATTCAAATTGTGAGTCTTTAGCCGCATCTCTCAGAGTAAAAAGAAATGATTTATTAGGAGAGAACATGTTGGCATTTCCTGGGTGCAGCCGACTCTGAGACACATCATTCATTTCCCCTTTGACCCTGGTCTTCCCCATCTTCTGGATGTATATTCTCCAATGGGACACATCCATAGCTAAGAGTCATCAATCATGCTCTCCAGTAATAATCTTGCACACCAACAGCTTCGGCCACCTAGCAATTATCTGTGAAGCATTTGAGGAATGCACAACTTTCCCCACTCCCTTTCTCCTGGCAACACAAAAGACTAGAGAAGTGTGATGACCCGGAGTGTAACACAAACATAACAAAATCCAAAACGTAAATAAATGTCCTTTAATGCCTCCAACTTGGCCCCACTGTTCAATAACAGCAATAGCACTTAGACTTATATATCGCTTTATAGTGCTTTCCAGCCCTCTCTAAGCGGTTTACAGAGTCAGCCTCTTACCCCCCAAACAATCTGGCTCCTCATTTTACCCACCTCGGAAGGATGGAAGGCTGAGTCAACCTTGAGCCTGGTGGGATTTGAACTGCCAAATTGTAGGCAGCTGGCTGCAGAAGTCGCTTGCAATACTGCACTCTAACCACTGCGCCATAGAGGCTCCTATAATACTCAGTTGGAGATAAAACGTTCAAAAGAAAGCAATACAGTCCAAACTCAATGAGCAGATAGAGGTGAAATTAAAAGAAAACAAAACAAACTACAATGAAGGAATTTCCACAATGGACCAGGATAAGAAATTACCAACTTCAAGGAGATAACAAGGTCTGTTGGAAGGACGCCAACCAAGATAACTTCAGCCCAAAATAAAACACGCTTTGCTTCTGGCAACTCTGTGTTGTAACATCTCTCTTATATACTATTCTCCCCAGCTGCAACCAATGAGGGGGATCATGGCCGCTTCCTCTCTCGTAAGCCAAGTTGTTTCCTTCTCTGTTCCTCCCTGAGTGTCCTAGGATGCAGAAGGGATGGGCCTGGTTCTTCCTTGGACTACCCAGCCGGCCTCTGCCCTTCCCCAGCCTCCTCCACCACCTCTGGAGCCACACCTCTCCACTCCCTGTTGGCTGTTCCTCCTCTCCCTCAGAGTCCGACTCTAACAAGGGCATGACAAGAAGTTTTTTTTTTCTTTTGAGTTGACACAATGGTTGTGAGTAAGAAAAACAGTTGTAATTCCCCTTTTTTTCCAGGGCCATCATAAATACATGCCACTTGCCAAGCCTTCAAATTGTGACCAGGGAGATATTGCAATGGTCAAAACGGTCGTAAGTCTCTTTTTTCCAATGCCATTGTTACTTAGGGTCACAAAGCAAATTGTTTTAAGTTGAGGACTTCTTGCAGTTTTATTGCTAATCAACTCCTACAAGAATCTCGCCAGACTGACTGCGTTCCTCTGGTGGAAGCCCGGCCTGTGAGGTTTCCCGCAGCGCAATGATTCTAAACTTCTGCCCTTCTTGACTCTTCCTCCAGTCTAGCTGAAGATTCCACCCAAAGAGTGGGAAGAAAGAGGGGACAGTTCCAGCTCTAAGCGTCCTGCCCTCCCTCCACCTGAAAGAAGATCCAGCACTAAGGATGAAAAGATTGACAATTACCGTTTAAGTGCCTGGCACATTCTGGAAGCTCAACAATGCTACAGCTTGAGAAATGAAATACTGTGTCATCGTTCTGCCAACGGCCAAGAAATACACATAATTTGCAGCAGTCGTAAATAATAGCAAATGGACATCTGATAGTATAACAACTTAGGTTGTTCCAAAGGCAAATGTTTCCATTCCCCCCCCCCTCTTTAATGCTGTATTTGCAGTGAAAATGGAGTTGGAAGTAGAATCCTTTGGAGCAGTAAATTATGTAAATAAATCTCATTCCTGGTCAGATTAGCAGAATAACAGAGTTGGAAGGGACCTGGTAGGTCATCTAGTCCAACCTCCTGCCCAAGCAGGAGATCCTACACCATTTCTGACAAATGGCAATCCAGTCTCTTCTTGAAGGTCTCAAGTGATGATGCTCCCATAACTTCCGTTGGCAATTTCTGTTCCATGAGTTGATTGCTCTCACTGTCAGGAAATTCCTCCTTATTTCCAGATTGAATCTCTCCTTGTTCAGTTTCCATCCATTATTCCTTGTCTGGCCTTCGGGTTCTTTGGAGAATAGCTTGACCCCCTTCCTCCTCTCTGGGGCAGCCCCTTAAATATTGGAAGACTGCTATCATGTCTCCCCTGGTCCTTCTCTTCACTAGACTAGGATTAGAGGAAAGGGGAACCAAGCTATTGACATTATAAAGTTGGCTTAGACAACAGATTAACAGAGTTGGAAGGGACCTTGTAGGTCATCTAGTCCAACCCCCCCTGTTCAAGCTGAAGACCCTACACCATTTCTGACAGATGTCTGTCCAGTCTCTTCCTGAAAGCCTCCAGGCATGAATGAAAGTGTTTCCCCACCCAAAGGAGAAGACCCAGGCTAGAATCCCCTGACTATTGTGCACCAAACCCAAGCTCTATTCATCGTGTGACCAAAATTCACATTTTTCTCTCTCCTGCCCTGTGGTTCAGTCTTGAAGCCTCCATTTTGGGAACAAGAAGGACCCATCCTTTATCATGATAACAGCGTGCAGGTCATCTTGGACTTACAACAATTCATTTAATGATGGTTCAGAGTTACAACAGCACTAAAAAATGTGACTTATGACCGTTTTTCACAGTTACGACCTTGGCAGCATTCCCTGCGATCAGGTGATCAGAATTTAGATGCTGGTTCATGTTTATGACCGTTGCTGTGTCTCATGGGATCCCCTTTTGCGGCCTTCATAGCTCACTTAACAAATAACAAATGTCTCACTTAATGTGATGACGTGGCACTTAATGTGGGGCATGACACAAAAATAACAAAGCCACAAAAGTAGAATAAATTCCCTTTAATGCCTGCAATTTGGCCCCCAGTGTCCAATTATCCTTCGCTGGAGATCAAACTCTTCCAAAAACAGCTTACGAAGGGCAGAAATGCAGGCCGAACCCAAAGTAAAGATCATTAGAAATTTTAAAAAACCAACACAAACCACACTGAAGGGAGGCCAGCATGATAAATTGCAGACTTTCAAAGGATAATGCAGCACCCACAGTTGGGAGGATGCCAAAACCCAGATAAGCCTCGACCAAGATGATGCATGCTTTGCTTCCAGCAAGGAGCTGTGTGCAAACACCCCACTTATATCTCGTTCTCCCAGCTGCAGCTAATGAAGGGAATCGGGGCCTTTTTCTCCCCCATAAGCCACATTGCTCCCTTATCCGTTCCTCCCTGCATGCCCTAGGATGAAGAGAGGATGGGCCTAAATGGGGATGGGCCGGACTGTGCCTTTCCCCCATTTCTTCCACGGCCAACGGAGCCACACTCCCCCTCCCTGTGAGCTGCTCAATCTCCCCCCCGCCCCAGAATCAGACTCCAACAAGGCCATGACACTCACTTAACAAATAACAGATGTCTCACTTAACCACAGAAATGTCGGGCTCAGTTGTGATCTTAAGCTGAGAACTTACCCGCATTCTGATTCCAGGAGGACAATCAAAACATCCCTATCTTTACACACAGAGTTTCATCTCGGCCCAGAGGCGTCCGTGCCAAATTTCCTTGCCCTTCAGAAACAAACTGCTCAGAAAGGAAGCCAGGAGGAGGATAATTTACTGGCCACCGTTTGGGACATTAAAAAAAGAAAAATAGAGACAACGATTGGTACAGTCCAGATAATTAGCTGAACCTACTCCAAAAGTTTATTCTGCTTTTCACCATGACTTGCCCTTCTCCTTTTTTCCCTCTTTTCTTTTGGCAACCTCTTCCTTCCCTTTCCCTGGAGTTCAACTGAAGGATGTCTTGATTGGAGCTTTGTACCCCAAACTTGGCAGATTCTCAGAGCTGCAATTCAGACCATTCTGGACGACCAGGAGTTTTCAGGTGGGGACAATGAAAGGCAAGAAGACGGCTGCGCGTGATCTACGCCACACACTTTCCCCCATAGAAATAAAAGCATGTTGGCATGCAAGGATGCGAAGATGCACAGACAGGAGATTAATCACGATAGTTTGCTGCTGTACCACAACTGTCTCTGTGTGTTGTGGTTAGCTGGCAGCAGGTGCAGATGGCTGAGGAGAGCGAGGACTCAGATGAGGGGCCAGGACCATCAGGGAGTGGACTGCTGCCTTCAGGGATTGTGGGGGCTGGCAGCAGCGATGAGGAGGTTCCCGAGGAGCCTGTGCCAAGTCCGCGTGTGCCTGCAGGGCTGCTCGCAGGAAAGAGCAGCTGCAACAGCACGGGCAACTCGGCAGTAAGGCTGCAAGGTAATGGCCCCTCCTTCAAGAAGATAAAAGCCAGCTATGAAGCAAACATTCTTTGCAGGAATCAAAAACATTTTGAAACTCAGCCTCATGGATATTCCAGTATCCTGAGTTTCTAATTGAAGATTCTTGTATTGCAAATTATTTCTTGTCTGTTATCTTTTGGCAAAGTCTCACACAGTTTGGCAAGGCTTGTGCTTATCAAAGGTAATTATTTTGCAAAAGCATTACAAGGTTTCTGTTCCCTTTGGGTTGTGTTTAATTTGTTGGAAAAGGGCGTGGCTCAGAACACTGGGTGAGTCAAAAATAAAATAAAAACATAAAAGAAACAGCCATAGTGGTGCAAATATAACCGTAGGAGAAAAGATGGCAGAACCTGGCGGTGGAGTGAAAAGAGGGATAAGTCTAGAATCTGTACGTAGCCGCAAGCTAACTAACTAAGTGTTGTGGTTCGCCGGCAGCAGGTACGGACAGCTGAGGTCTCGGAGAGCGAGGACTCAGATGAGGGGCCTGCATGGGAGGCAGGGATGGGGCCAGAACCATCAGGGAGTGGAGGGCTGCCTTCGGAGGTTGTGGAGGCTGCCAGCAATGAGGAAGAGGTTCCCGAGGAGCCTGTGCCCAGGGCGCATGCATGCAGGGCTGCTCGAAGGAAAGAGCAGCTGCAGCAGCACGGGCGTGTAAGGTGCAAGGAGATGGCCCCTCCCTCCACAAGAATCCAGGTGGGATTCTTTGCAGGAAGCAAAGAAGTTCTTGCACTCAGCCTTGTGGATGTTCAGAATATCTGGGTTGGTGTTTGGAGACTCCCTGTGTTTGAAATATTTCTTAGTAACTTTATCTAGTGTTCTTGGCAGCCTTGCACAACCTTGGCAAGGCTCATTCTTATGAGAGACAATTAGTTTGAAACAGTCTTTTAACCGGGAAGGAACGTGTCCCAGCAGAGATGCCAAACGTGCCTACCGCCCCTGTCCTATTGTTTCTTTTATATTTTATATTTTATTTTTCTTATATGTATCCATGTATTCATAACTATGTTTTACTTATACCTATTATCTTGTAAGCAATTGACAAATAAATAAATAAAAATAAAAATAATAATTCACAGAGAAGCATTAAAAGGCTTTGCTTTTATCTCTGTTTGGTGTTTGTTTACTTGGTAACAAGGTTTGGGTCAGAACACTAAGTCCAACCTCCCTTGAATTCCAAAGATCTTTATTGACTCTGGCCGGGTGCTGACCATTGGTTGAGAAGGTTCCTGTACGCAGGCTTTTAGCAATAAATCAGCTGAATGGACCTTCATGTGTGAACTTGATCTTTCACTCCTGACGGTTAAACCCTGCGTCATTTTAATGTATGTGGCCCTGTTGATGCCTGGTACGTTTATCACTTGATTTTTTAAATTGGTGTGGCCCTCAGGTTATCAGCCTTTAAAGCAGCAGCCCCCAACCCTTCTGGCTTTGCAGACTGGGGGGTGGGGGCAGCAGTGGGGATGGGGGTGGAGGGGATGTGATGACCAAGGGCATGGCAGAGAAGTAACATGGGCAGCTGGCAGTTCAAACGCTCCTTTATTGCTCCAAATTTCCCCAAACGCTCCCACATTTCTGACAAATCCCAGAGCAAAGTGATGTGTCACACACACACACACACACACACACACAAACTTCAAACAGGCTATGGCTGCAAATAGTCCAGCCCAACGCTGTGAGCACCACAGCTGCAAAGCAAGAAATCCAGGAAGAATGCAAGAAATCCAGGAAAGTTCAAACGTCGGCACTCAACACTCCAGGAATTCAGGGTTTGTTCCCGACAAATGCCCCTCCCCACAGCGTCTCCTGAAGGCTCAGTCCTCAAGTGTGCCTCGTGAAGAGGGGCGGGGCGCTCTCCTCCTGAGTAGTCAGGTCAGTCTGTGCTGTTCTCGCCTTCTCTCCACTCTCCGTGCTCTCGGATCAGGAGGGAGCGGTCCTCGTGCATCGCCTGAGCTCTGGCTCTCAGGTTCCCTGATTAGCCTCTCTTGGTCATCCTGCCCCCCACCCCCCGCCCTTCCTCCCTGTCTATAAGCTGCCCCAATCCTGAAAGGCTCTGGCCTGACTCGGCCTGCTCTTCTTACTAATGGAAGAACTGCCGGGATACATTTAATAACTCCGACAAGAAAGGTCATAAGATGGGGTAAAACTCACTTAACGAATGTCTCCCTCAACAATAGAAATGTGGGGCTCAACTGGGGTCATAGGTCAAGGACTAGTTGCAGCCCTTGAGGTACAATTGTTCATTGAACAACTGTTCAACATTACGACGCAACTGATAAAAGTGATTTACAACCAATTCTTGTACTTGTGACCGTCATAGCATTCCCCTGCCCCCCACAGTCATGTGATTATCATTGCCAATCGGTGTCAACTCATAAAATATTTCTATGGTCTTTTCAGAGTTGCCAACCGAAAGGGAGGGGGGGCAGTGGGCGGCTTGCATTCCATAAATGTTTTCAAAGATGGTGTCCTGCCCCTGTTGGAATCTGATTCGGAGTGGGAGGCCGAGCGGCTGACAGGGAGTGGGATTGTGGCTCTGTTGGCTGTGGGGGAAACTGAGGAAGTTTCCCCCACAAATCCGGCTAGGCAAAGCAGGGGAGAGGGAGAACAAGAGAGAGGGAGTTCAGAAGAAGACCCAGGCCCACCACATCTTCATCCTAGGGCACACAGGGAGGAATGGAGAAGGGAGCAACATGAGTTACGCGGGAGGAAAGGGCCCTGATTCCCTTCATTAGCTGCAGCTGGGAATCCAGTGTTTAAAAACACTGCACTACGCACAGCAAAGTTGTTAGAAGCAAAGCGTGAATTATCTGGTATCGTAGAAGCTTATCTGTGTTTCTGGCGTCTTCCCAACTGTGTGTGTTTTGCTGGGCTTTCAAGTCTGCAATTCCTCCTCCTGCCCTGTCAAGTTAATTACTGCAACGTGGTTTGTGTGGATTTTTATTTACAGCTTGTATGTACTTTGTTTTCGGACTGAATTTCCTGCACTTAAAGACAGTTCTTGGAAGAGTTTTTTCTCCAGCTGAAGGTAACCTGGACATTGGGGACAAAGTTGGAGGTAATAAAGGAACTCTTCTTGCCTATTTGACGGTATTGCCTTAGTGCCACGCCCCCTATCACAGATAGTAACTAGGTGACCCAAGTTTCTACTGTGCAAAATTCTAACTGGAGAGCCTGATTGATGACTCTTGGCTATGGAGGTGTCCCATTGGAGAATATGGATTATGATACACCCAGGGGGTGGGGGAAAACCAGGGTCAAGGGTGACAGTGAATTATGTGTCTCAGAGTCGGCTACACCCAGGCAGTGCTGGCATGTTAATTCCCAATAAATCCTTTTGAAGTTCTAGAAGTTTGGATCAAGACTCATGATTTAATTGGGGTAACTGTCAGAATCCTGACCCATGATAATAATCTTTCAACTTCTAACATTTACGCAGAGATAGTAATTATAATACATTATATTATTTGGCAGTGTACATAATACCATTTTCCCAATTTCTAATCTCTACCTCTATTTTCTAACCCTTAATAAAGCAAATCCCATGTTAAGAAGTATACTGTATCTATCCATCATCTCTTATTTTTTTTAGTATTTCAACTCTTATAAACTTTTTAACAACTGATTTGGCTCGAGTCAAGACTCATGATCTAATTGGAGTAACTGCCAGAATCCTGACAACTGCCTTGAATGGCCAATGGCCGATGGGAAGCTGGAATTTGATGATTCGCTTAATAGCTGCAGTGATTTGCTTAACAACGGCAACAGAAATATTGCAGACTTGAGTCCAGCTCCCTTAACAGTCGCTTGGGTTAGCCACAGAACTTCCGGTCCAATTTCTGGCTGTAGCCTTACTTTTCATTTCCTCGTCCCTTTTATGCCCGCTTCCAAAGCGGTGTTAAAACCCAAAGGTATGGAGAAGGACGACGGAGCCACCCAAGGGTTAAAGGAGTCTTTTGTAAGCGGTCTCGGCTTTTAAAGCCGCTTGGAAGGCGAGAGTCTGTTTCAGCCCAACCTGGGGAGGGTACCAGGCAAGTGGGCGAATCTGGAGTGGGGGGGAAGCTGGGCCTGGCGTCACCAGGAAGAGCCTCTTGGCTGGCTGCAAGAAATTAACAGATGAAATAATTAATGGCTCTTGCCATCGCCCCAGGTTCCCCACCCGCAAAGAGACAGTGCCAGCGCGATGCGTGCCGAGCTCTCCCTGCGGTCTGGGGTGGGGAAGACATTCTTGGTCAAAGCTCAGCGCTTGCTTTCCTTAAGAGGCATCAGCAGACGGGGGAGAACAGCTGCCGCCGGCGCCTGTCTGGGGCGGGGCCTGGTCCGGGCCTTGGCAGTGTTTCTCAGCTGCTCGTTCTGCTACCCGAAAAGGGTGATTCGGTTGATGCAGCGTAGGGTCCTTCCTTCGGAAGCTCAAGGAGACTCTTGCACCTTCTCCCGGGGTTCCCCCCCCAAACAAACAAAACAAACAACCCTGCGAGGTAGGCTGGGCTGAGAGAGAGAGGGACTGGCCCAAAGCCAGCTGAGGAAGGTGGACCTGAAGGTGGTCGCCCAGGCCTGGTCCAAAGCTTGAACTACCACCCAGCCCGACCTCTCAGGGTTAACATTAGATAGTGTTTGCGTGGGAGGGAGGGAGGAAAGAAGGAAGGAAAGGAAAGGAAAGGAAAGGAAAGGAAGGGAAGGGAAGGGAAGGGAGGGAAGGGAAGGGAAGGAAAGGAAAGGAAAGGAAAGGAAAGGGAAGGGAAGGGAAGGGAAGGGAAGGGAAGGGAAGGGAAGGGAAGGGAAGGGAAGGGAGGGAAGGGAAGGGAAGGGAAGGGAAGGGAAGGAAAGGAAAGGAAAGGAAAGGAAAGGAAAGGAAAGGAAAGGAAAGGAAAGGAAAGGAAAGGAAAGGAAAGGAAAGGAAGGGAAGGGAAGGGAGGGAAGGGAAGGGAGGGAAGGGAAGGGAAGGGAAGGAAGGAAGGAAGGAAGGAGGAGGGGGGAGGGAGGGAGGGAAAGAAAGGAAGAAGAAGGAAGATAGATCTCCTGCCTTGGGCATCAGGTTGAACTAAAATCATATGAGATCCCTTCCAGTGATATGATTTGAAGGAAGGAAGGAAAGAAGGAAAGAAGGAAGGAAAGAAAGAAGGAGAGAGAGAGAAAGGAAGGAAGGAGAGGGGAAGGAAGGAAGGAAGGAAAGAGAGTAAAGAAGGAAGGAAAAAGAAAGAAAGAAAGAAAAAAAGAAAGAAAGAAAGAAAGAAAGAAAGAAAGAAAGAAAGAAAGAAAGAAAGAAAGAAAGAAAGAAAGAAAGAAAGAAAGAAAGAAAAGGAAGCTTTCCAAAGGATGCTCAGGGAAACCCCCTCCCCTCCACTGAGCCCAAAGCGATGCTGGCTGCCTCCTCCTGACCACATTTGCCAGCTGGGCCTGTTTAAGCCGCAAGGCTTCCTTGCAGGACTCAAAGGGTTGTCAGGAGGGGCCAACCCAGCAGCACCGCAGGCAGGCAGGCTGGCTAATGCAGCCAAGGCGGGTGGGAGGCCGGTGGGGGTCCGTAGGGCCAAAGGAGAGGAGGGAGGGGCTGGACGCTCTCAGAGGCATCTCCCCCACGGCCCCGCGGTGCAGAGGGGAGCCAGCCGGGGAAGGAGGGGCTCAGCCCCGCAGGGAGGGAAGCCGAGCGGATGACGGGGGTTTGGGACGCTTCAAGTCTTGCCTTCTGCACAATTAGAGCCATGAATTATTAAGAGCCCAGAAAGGAAAGAGGCTCTTTTTAATAAACTATGAGTAAGCAGGTATTATTCCACTGTGGTAAGAGCAATCGAAGGCAATCCATCACGGCCTCCTCCGTCTCTGGGCACTTTAAAGGGTTCCGGGTATTTATCTGAGTTTATGGGTTGTGTGTTTAGCTGTGTCCCTGGGAAGAGGCCAAGTGGGTGCTTAACACGGGCATTCAATAAATGAAAAGGTAATAAACAGCCCTGGCTACATTGGGGTTCAGGAGGGGGAGGGGGGCAGGGTTGAAGTTGGAAGAGGAGCATGCTGACAACTACACACACACACACACACATACACACACACACACCAGAGGTGGGATTCAGCCGGTTCTGACTGGTTCTGCAGAACCGGTAGCAAAAATTTTGACTCATTTGGAGAACTGGCCAATCCCACCTCTGACTGGCCCCGCCAACCCCATCTCTTCTCTGCCTCCCATTGAGTCCCAGTTGATTGGCTGGGTCTTCTTTGGTTGCCCTGCCCAGGAGAAGGGAGCTGGAAAGCAGGTTAGAGGGGAGGGAATGGGGATTTTGCAGTATCCTTCTCCTGCCAAGTTTGCTTCCAGAAGTTGTGGCTGCTTCATCACTGGAGGCTTTCAAATAGAGACTGGGCAAGCATCGGTCTGAAATATAGGGTGCCCTGCTTGGGCAAGGGGTTGGACTAGAAGACCTCCAAGGCCCCTTCCAACTCTCTTATTCTATGTTCTATGAGATTGTATAGAGCAGTCGGGAAGGCAGGATAAGAAGCATGGATGGAAAGTAATCCATAAGTGAAACATACTAAGGAGAAGCTTCCTAACTGTGAGGACAATGAACCAGTGGAACAGCTGGCCACCAGAACCTTTGCATGCTCCAACACTGGAGGTTTTTAAGAAGAGACTGGACAGCAATTTGTCTGGAATGGTATAGGTCTCCTGCTTGGGCGGGGGGTGGACTAGAAGACCTCCAAGGGCCCTTTCAGCACTTTTGAGCCTAAGGTTCTATGATTCCCGATTGATCTCAGAATTCAATCACATCCCCAAGGTTAATGTGGATCCCTACTCTGGGGAAACTAATCGAAGAGAGAAGCAACCTGGAATTAAGTAGAAACTTCCTAACAGGGAGGACAATGAACCAGTGGAACAGCCTGCCACCAGAAGTTGTGGATGCTCCAACACTGGAGGCTTTTAAGAAGAGACTGGACAGTCACCTGTCTGAAATGCTATAGGATCTCTTGCTTGAGGAGGGGCTGGACTAGAAGACCTCCAAAGTCCCTTCCAACTCTTCCAAGAGAGGATTTTCCCTTTTTCATGCGTGGCCTTTCGGCCACACCAAAGCTGCCCACTCCTGTCTTACTGAATTCCCGAAGATTCCTGCAGGCACCGAGCATTCAGCAGCGGAAGAGCGCTTAAGTTAGGAGGATCAAATATCCCTGAAATGGGAACTTCTATGATGTGCTCTTCCTGTTCCGCTTTCAGGGGTTATACGAGGTTTTTCTGGAAGCCGGGACTTGTATCACCATCGCATTTGGTGCTGGCACATGAAGGAGGTGGGGAGAAATTTTTAAAGAATAAAAATAAAATAAACCAATGTGCTGAATCTGTAGATTTTTTTTGAGAGTGGATCGATTTTATTTGGGGAGGGCAACGATCGGAAAATGAATGAGGGAGGAGGGAGGGAAGGGCCAGTCGTGTCAAGTCAAGATTGATAGATGGAATAGAATGTGCATTCTTTTCCTTTGATCTTCTTCTGGACCTCTGGGGGGAATGAAGGGCTCCTTCGCTGGAGGTATTGAAGAAAAGATTGGACAACCGTTTGCCCAGGATGGAAGGAGGTGGAGAGCCCGTTAGCCACAAAAGATAGCTGGGAAACTTTGGGCCAATCCCCAGGAGGCTGGGAGTTCTAGTTCCGCCTTAGCCAGGAAAGATAGCTGGGAATATTTGGGCCAATCACCAGCAGGCTGGGAGTTCTAGTCCCGCCTTAGCCAGGAAAGATAGCTGGGAATATTTGGGCCAATCCCCAGCAGGCTGGGAGTTCTAGTCCCGCCTTAGCCACAAAAGATAGCTGGGAAACTTTGGGCCAATCCCCAGGAGGCTGGTAGTTCTAGTTCCGCCTTAGCCAGGAAAGATAGCTGGGAATATTTGGGCCAATCCCCAGCAGGCTGGGAGTTCTAGTCCTGCCTTAGCCAGGAAAGATAGCTGGGAATATTTGGGCCAATCCCCAGCAGGCTGGGAGTTCTAGTCCCGCCTTAGCCACAAAAGATAGCTGGGAAACTGGGCCAATCCCCAGGAGGCTGGGAGTTCTAGTCCCGCCTTAGCCAGGAAAGATAGCTGGGAAAATTTGGGCCAATCCCCAGAAGGCTGGGAGTTCTAGTCCCGCCTTAGCCAGGAAAGATAGCTGGGAAACTTTGGGCCAATCCCCAGGAGGCTGGGAGTTCTAGTCCTGCCTTAGCCAGGAAAGATAGCTGGGAAACTTTTACAGTTACAGTTTTCTCTCTTTCTCTCCTTCTCTCACCTTCTCTCCATCTCTCTCTCCTCTCTCTCTCCTTTTCTTCTTTTCTCTCTCTCCTTCTCTCCATCTCTCTCCTCTTCTCTGTCCTCCTCTCTCCTTCTCTCTTTCTCCTTCTTCTCTCTCCTTTCTTTCTCCCCCCTTTTCTCTCTCTCTCCCCTCTTTCTCCCTCTTTCCTTCTCTCTCTGCTCTCTCTCTCTTCCCCCCTCTTTAAATTTGCCTTTGCAGTGTGCATGGAGTAGCATCTTTAGCTGACAGCTTTCTCTCTGCTCTTATTCCACCGACAGCGGAGTCTCTTCTCCTTGTGTTCTCCTAGCTGAACGTCCGGCATGCATTAATGACTTTTATGGATTTTATTGTTAGCAAACAGAAAGGCCCATCACACATAAATGGTCAGCACGCTCTGTACCACAGTTTGTAATCTTTCAAGATTGACCGCTCAGCACTAAATATAGACCCTGGATTTAAACCGGTTAGGTTAAGTAGCAATCATCGTACAATAAAAATGAAATCAAAGCTAATAAAAGTTGCCAGAGTTCTTGACAAAGAAAAGTGGCTAAATTCAAATAAACATTTCCCCCCCCCCCCTTAGTTTTTTTCTTCCCTTCAAACGCCGTCACAGAAACTCAGGGCTCCTGTTCTGGGTTCTAAACCAGGGCTCTCCAATCTTGGCAACTTGAAGTCTGTTGGACTTCAACTCCCAGAATTCCCCAGCCGGGAAAGCAAATTATTGCAAACTGTCCCGTCGCTGCAGTGCCAGCTCCACCTCTTTCGTACACGCATCGGGCATGCATCACACACGCGCACACACATCGGTGCGATCTTGCATGGGCAGGAATGACCAAAGCACCGAATTCTGTGGGTGCCTCTGGGTGAGGCCACCAAGGACGAGAAGCCGGCTATAAACTTGAATGATTCAAACTCAGCGGAATATTTATTTCTTGCCCAGCCTTAACCAAGCCCAGCAAATCCATTATTGAAACTCACATATTATTTCAGTGACTCATGCGCACCCTTGGTCTGAAAACCACGGCGCCGCTTGTCTCCAGGGTGCTGCAGAGCAAAATGCATCGTGTCAACACGAGAACCCAGTTGGTGGGAAGTGGGATGAGAAGACAGTTCCGTTGTAGCCTAAATTATCCTGAATTAGTGTACAGCTCAGCTGATTTCCTCCAATTAGCCTGTCTGGTCTAGTGGCTGGTATCTAGACAAACTGTAGTCCACTCAACGGCCATTTCCCTTTGTGTCTCTGACGGTTGCATGACCCGGGTTGCAACTGACTAGAAAAAGGGTTGGAGGAGGTGTGCCTCAAAGGAGCTTTTTCAAAAGGCGACTGGACTTCCTTTGCTCTTCCTTGAAGACATTTCGCTTCTCCTCTGAGACACTTCATCGGTTCTTGAGGTGTGGTGGGAATCGTATTTCTTTGCGGTCATCTGGTCCTTTGCACTCTCCCTGAGAGTCACTGAAACCACTTGTGGAGGGGGGTATCTGTGCCCACAGGGTCACCTGAATGGGTATGGAGATGGGTGTACAACCTTATTGGACCTTGTGCAAGGTCTACATTCAGAGGTGGGATTCAGCCGGTTCTGACCAATTCTGGAGAACCGGTAGTGGAAATTTTGAGTAGTTTGGAGAACCAGCAAATCCCGTCTCTGGCTGGCCCCGCCCCCATCTCTTCTCCGCCTCCCATTGAGTCCTAGCTGATTGTCTGGGTCTTCTTTGGTTGCCCTGCACAGGAAAAGGGAGCTGGAAAGCAGGTTAAAGGGGAGGGAATGGAGATTTTGCAGTATATCCTTCCTCTGCCACGTCCACCAAGTCATGCCCACAGAACTGGTAGTAAAAAAAAAAGAACCACTGACTATGTTGTAGAGAGGAGACCAGTGGTATCGTATCCCATTGTCTATTAGAGGCCTATTCCATTTTAACACTGATAGTTTCTTTGGCCCTTCTTTCAAACAAATAATCCTCTTTATGCAGAATGTGGCCTTTGTCTGTCTACTGTTGGATCTTGTCCTGATGGTTTGTTCTCCTATGCTGTGCCATGAGTTGGTGAAGTGGCTGTTTTCTTTCTCCAACGTATAGATACGCTACCCGATTTCATCTCTTGCCACATGGATGGACCATGGCAGGATTTTTTGGGAGGGGGAGGGTCTCCTGCGGGTCCCGTCGACATCTATGTGCCAGCTGGTGACCCCGAGGAATAGGGCCTTCTCTGTGGGGGCGTCTGCCCTCTGGAATGGGTTGCCTCCGGAGTTACGTACAGCCACGGACCTGGGGACCTTCAGGCGTGCCTTGAAAACCTGGCTCTTTGACCAGGCTGGCTTGGGCTGATTTTAGATTTGGGTGTTTTAATTTTTATATTAAATTTTAGGGTTTTAGGGAGGGGTTTTAATTGTTTTCAGCCAGGGCCTTTAGTTTAATTTAGTTTTAACTTTTCACATATTTATTGTTTTAATTGTATGGCTGTGCACCGCTCCGAGTCCTTCGGGAGAGGAGCAGTATATAAATAAATATTTATTATTATTATTATTATTGTTGTTGTTGTTGTTGTTGTTGTTGTTGTTATTATTATAGCCCTCTCCTTCAAAATGGAAAAAACAGGCCAGAGATGAAAGCGTCCCAGCCACTCTTCTACCGAGATGGCAAATTCTCTGCTCATCCTGTGGTGCTGAATAACGGGATGAGTGTTTCCCTAGGAACAAGGTGACTTTCTCAGCTGTGTTAGGCACATCGTTGTGCTGCCATGGCTGTTGCAAAAATAGCCCTGAAGGAATAAGTACATGTGCCCTGAAAGAAAAGAGCAGTATCAGTAGCAGCCGATGCACAGAGACTAATTGGAGATTCTTCTGGAGCACAGAATCCCAGGGCTGAAAGGCACCTTGGAGGTCATGTAGTCCAACCCTCTGCATAGGGCCAATGATCAATGTAGAGAAAAGTAAAGTCCTACACTTAGGTTAAAAAAAATCAAAAGTACCCATATAGATTAGATGAAGCCAGGCTCAATAGCAGGAACTGTGAGAGAGATCTTGGAGCCTTAGAAGACAACCAGTTAAATATGAGCCAGCAGTGTGCAGCAGCAGCCAAAAAAGCCAATGCAACCCTAAATTGCATTAACAGAGGGATACACCACTCTTAGTAAGACCACACCTAGAATACTGCATCCAATTTTGGTTACTACACTATGAAAAAGATGTTGAGACTCTAGAAAGGGTGCAGAGAAGAGCAACCAGGATGATGAGGGGACTGGAGGCTGAAATATATGATGAATGGTTGCAGAAACTGGGCTTGGCTAGTCTAAGGAAAAGAAGAACCAGGGGAGACATGATAGCATTTTCTAATATTTGAGGGGCTGCCACAGAGAGGAAGAGGTCAAGCTATTCTCCAAAGCACCTGGAGTCCAGACAAGGAACAATGGATGGAAACTGATCCAGGAGAGATTCAACCTGGAAATAAGGAGAAATTTTCTGACAGGGAGAACCATCAACCCATGGAACAGAAGTTGCCTTCAGAAGTTGTGGGAGCTTCATCACTGGAGGCTTCATCACTGGAGGCTAGAAGAGACTGGACTGAAATGAAGCAGGGTCTCCTGCTTGGGCCGGGGGTTGGATTAGATGACCTACAAGATCCCTTCCAACTCTGTTAATCTATATAACCTGTAAACTTTATACCATCCCGGTCATGTAATCCATACTACGTGAGGTCCAAAGGATAATGGCTCTTTTTCTCCTTGGCAGAAAGTGGCTACAAAATAGAAGAATGGGTGTCAGACCAGATATGATGGGCAGCCTTATTTAACCTGATACTGCCTGTTACCGTAAATCTTTCTAACTGGGTTACAATCAACCAGGCAGAGGCGAGGAAAGACATTTGCGTATTCTCTGGGCGGCCTCCATGCTCGTATCCCAGCCATGCCTTGGAGGCACAACCTGCATACCCAGATTAACCCTGGCAATAATTCCTTTGCCTCATCGATTATTCCATCGCACTAATTCACTCCGCATTAACTGGGTTGCCCGCTCTGTCTCTGGCTGAATAGATGGCCACTTTCCACGGCCGGCGATGCCCCACAACCATAGAGCTTGCAAGCGTCCACTTTCGGAGAAACCTTATGAAACACGGCGTGGGCTCCTTGGCTGACCTCCTGGATCAGGTGACGCAAGGACCTGGCATTGAACGCTGGTTGGGTTCAAATTTAAAAGGGAGTTAAGGAGAATCCCATGCTCAAACCCTAATGAAGTGTCATTGGGAAGTCTCGTCAGGATCTCAACAGAGGCGGAGAGAAGATACCTGCCTGGCTGCCCAGTTTTGGAGGCAGGTGGTAAACCACACAGAAGCACCTGCCACCCATCCACCCAACGACCCAGGAGTCATTCCTTTTGAGTAGCAACTCAGCACTTGCAAAAGGCGCAATCCCGAAGAGAGGCGGTTAATTTACAACTTGTCATTCTAGCAACATTGCTTTCACCTGATATCCAACAATGTTTTCGAGGCAGCCAGCCAAGAAATATTACATTCGCTCTTCACTGGGTGCCCAAACAAAATATTCCATTTATCTCTCCAGCTGACAACATTATCAGTTTAAAAAAAAAACCTCCCAGGTGCAGGAACAAGCATTCCTATACTATTTCTTTCTCTTCTCCTGGAGAATAGCCAGCCTGGAATTGCAACATCAAATTCCCCAAGAATTAAAGAGGTGCTGGAGATGAAAAGGGACCGAGATCAAATTCAAGGGTCAGTTAAGAAAGAAAGGAATGAAAATGAAATTGGACACATTAGCATCTGTCTCTCCCAATTTATCCATCTATCTGTCTGTCTATCTAACTATCTATCTATCTTTCTGTCTATCTATCTATCTATCTATCTATCTATCTATCTATCTATCATCTATATTCTTATCTATCTATCATCTATCTACCTATCATCTATCTATCTATCATCTATCATCTACATTCCTATCTATCTATCATCTATATTCCTATCTATCTATCATCTATCTACCTATCATCTATCTATCTATCTATCTATCTATCTATCTATCTATCTATCTATCTATCTATCTATCTATCATCTATATTCCTATCTATCTATCATCTATCTACCTATCATCTATCTATCTATCTATCTTTTACCCCGCTCTCTCATCTACCTACCTACCTACCTACCCATCTATCATCTACATTCCTATCTATCTCTCTCTATCTATCTACCTCTCTCTCTCTCTCATCTTTCTATTTATCTGTATCTATCTATCTACCTCTCTCTCTATCATCTACCTACCTACCTACCTATTCATATTTCTTAAGGAGGGTCTGTTATAGAGAAAAATTGTGGGGACCACTTGTAAAACGTGACTTTAAAACAGAGACGTATAAGTATAGAAGGCTGAGCATTGCCCATTGCAAACACTAGCAATAGTAACAGCAGTAGCGTTTATATACCACCCCAAGTGCTTTAGGGCATTCTCTTAAGTCAGGGGTCTCAAACCCATGTCATCATGTCATCATTACGTGATGTATTGCGACTTTTTCCCCCTTTGCTAAACATGATGCATCAGGGCCATGAGTTTGACACCCCTGCTCTAAGCAGCTTACAAATGTCAGCCTATTGTCCCCAACAATCTGGGTCTTTGTTTTACTGGCCCTAGAAAGGTGAAAGCCTGAATCAACTTTGTGTCAATTCATAAAACATTCCTATGCCTGTTTTAGTAGTTGCCTTAACAAAGGGGGGGGAAATCTGGAAGAGAAATTGAAAGCGAAAGTACATTCCAACTCTTTATCTTTAAAAGATTGCAGCTAAACTACCAGAGCTTTTGCCTGCTAATGTATTTAATTGGAGAACGTGATTGATGACACCCAGCCCGTGAATGCGTTCAGTTGGAGAATCTGATTTATGACACACCTAGGGGGGACAGGGGAAAAGAGGGTCACAGGGGACTGTAAATGACATAGGCCAGAGTTGGCTTCACACAGGGCAGTGCCAGTATGTTGCCTCTAATTAATCCTTTGAAGTTTTTTGAAGTTTGGCTTGAGAATCATGATTTAATTAGGGCGATTACTGGAATCCTGACACCTTGAGCCAGTCAGGATTGAACTCCAGGTTGTGGGGCAGAATTTGCCTTCTAACCACTGGGCCACCAGAGCTTATAGAATGAGGGCCCTTCTCGCATAGGCAATGATCCCCAATGAATTGTCTCCTTTAAGCCCTTGTCTCTCAACGCCCCACATCAATCATACATTTTGCTATACCATATTCTAGCACATGTTTTTCTGCTCCCCCTGTGTGCGCTCACGACTGTCTTGCTCTCTTTAGACCCTAATGTATCATCAGCCGGGGTCAACAGTATGAAACTAATCAAGGTTGGGAGACGACTTGTCCACCTAACCATTGATGGACCCCTCGGGGAAGGCCAAATAATTGAAACCTAGGCAGAATTGCCCCACCAACGGGGAACCCTCAGTCTTCCCATTCAGCTGCTGAACCAGATGAAACCAGAGAGCAGTTTCTCCTACTGGTCCATTCCTCCTCTGACCCCCCTCCCATCTCCACCCCATGCAGACCCCTCTTGAGGTGTTTTCAAGAGATTTGCTTCTAATTTAATAATCAAACAATAATTTAATAATAACAATAATAATAATAACCTAATAATCTCGAGTACAGCTCATCCGCTTGGAAACCACACTGTATATCGGACATTAACACGACTGAGTAGGTTCAGAGGTATTTCTCGAGAAAAGTCCTCCACTCTTCCACTCACAATAGGATTCCCTCATGCCTCCAGGCTTGAAATTTTGGGCCTGGACAATCAGGAACTGCACCGCCTGCAGTCTGATCTAAGCATAGTTCACAAAATTGTCTGCTATAACGTCCTGCCTGTCAACGGCTTCTTCAGCCTCAACCACAATAACACACATGGGCAAACAACCGATACTAGCTCAAGGTAAACCACTCCAAACTCAATTGCAGAAAATACGACTTCATCTAACAGAGCAACAGAGTGGTCAACGTCTGGAATGTTCTACTCGACTCTGGGGTTACAACCTCAACCCCTTGCAGCTTCCACCTCAAACTGTCTACCGTGGATCTCCTCACCCCATTCCTAAGAGGTCCTTAAAGGGGGCGTGCATAACTGCACCAGGATGAAAAAAGGATCTTACTCTGGGACAGATGGTGATTGGTCCATGTGATGTGAATATGGCAAAAAGGGGATGGGTTGGAGTTTGAGACATTGTGGGAAGTCCGGAAAACGTTTAGATTCAGGATTCCACAGATGTACCAGATGTTATTCTAATAAAGGTACTTTTGGGATATGTTTGTCTCAGAGTTATTGATTGGAATGGAGGTTTGCTGGAACGCTGACAGGTGGCCTAGTTTGTGACGCAGCTGGATCTCATCTCTTTTTTAATGACGGATCTTCTCCTGAGCATCAAAGATCCCTGATTTCCAGCCGAGAACAGCTGATCCAAACGAGGAGGAAAGCTGTTGGGGGAAAGCGGCTAAATTTAGCCGTGTTAAACTGCAGCAGGAAAAAATGTGGCAGCTCCCTCCCACACGAGATAGCGAGGCTTTGCATTCCTGGATGAAATTTGTGAGCTTCCTGAACCCTTAAAATGCCCTGAACCTTTTGCGAAGGAATACGAAAACGGTACCGGAGTTCTCCAGGCCATAAATGAAGGCCAGACTTTTGCCACTAGAGGGAGCCGGTCTGCCAATAATAATTTCCAAGGCTTTTCTCTTTCTGTTCCTCCAAAGACAGAAATTAAAATTGCTTTCCTGGCTATCCAGTCCTGCGAGGGAACTCCTGAGCTTCCTTTCTCCTCCCACACCCTGATCCTCCAAGGTTGCATAACCTCATTTTAACCAAGGCATTATTTGGAGATATATATTGTCGGTATATTCATGAACTGGAATAAGAGCTTGGTAACAAGGTCAGCCAATGACTAGGCATAGCAACTAAGTCAGCCAATGAGGACTGTTTGGAAACTGAAACTAGAAGTACCCTAGGCGTAGCTCTATATTAAGCTCTGCAACTTGCAGCTATGTTGAACTCTGAGTCTGTCTATTCAAGATGAAACTAACTTGCTTGCTTGCTTGCAGAAGCCTGGAGCTCTGCTCTGAACTTGCAACATGTTTCTGTTTGAGTTTGCTCCAGGTTGGAGAAATCTACAACTGGGTTTGTAAAATTTACTTATTATGTTTATAAAGACGTTCAATGAAGCATCAGCCATCTGTGTTTATTTTTCTGGCCCTGAATTATCGCTGCAAAACTCTCAATATATGTAAAAATCTGGATGGGTAGAAAGTGGGTGAAAAGATACCGGTAGCTCCAATTCGTTATTGAGCAATAGAGGACACTAATAAAATTTGCACCTCTAACTCTGGGAGGGCAAATGAGTAAGGAAGGGAGGGAGGTAAACCATTCATAATTTCTTGTCTTCAGCAATTTGGAAACGCGTGGACTTCAATTCCCAGAATTCCACAGCCAGCAGGACTTCAGGGATAATTCCACAATGGCTCTCATCCCCTTCTGGGGCAACGAGGGAAATTAGAAACACCCGCATCTGTTTCAAACTGCAGGCAGCCCTGAATTTGTGATCGCCCAACCTTTCTGTGGCTAAGCAAGATGAATTTTGCCCCGTTTTATGAGCTCTCTTGCCAGAGTTGTTAAGTGAATCATTGCAAGCCGTCTGGGGAATTCCAAGAGTCGAGGTCCACACACCTCAAAGTTGCTAAGGTTGAGAAACAGTGAATTAAGAGTTTTCTTTGGCTTCATCTGCACATTTCTATTCTCACCGCTAAAGGCTGGCTGGGGAATTCTGGGAGTTGAAATCCACATATCTTCAGGTTGATGAGTCAGGAAGCATTGATCTCTACAGACTTCCTTTCCTACAAATTGCTGACACCATATATAGACAAAGACAAATCATGACCTCAGGCAAGGGTCTTCAAACTTGGCAAGTTTAAGGCTTGTGGACTTCCACTCCCAGAATTCCTGAACTAACATGACTGGAGGAGGAATTCTGGGAGTGGAAGTCCACAAGTCTTAAAGCTGTCCAGCTTGAAGACCCCCTGGTCTAAGGCCTGACTCATTGGGGAATTCTGGGAATTGAAGTCCACACTTCTTCAAGTTGCCAAGGTTAGGGTTAGGGTTGTAGAATCCAAAGGCCCTCACTATCATCATCCAAGTGCAACAGGTGTGCAATCAAATGGCCATAAACGTTTGAACACACAACAGATCAAGTCCAACTTGAGTTGAGTTCCAACTAGAAACAAAACTGGTTGTACAGTGCCTCCTGGTGGCCAGAAATGAACACAACTGCTGAAATACAAAGTTCGAGAACTTCCTCAAGATTTCCAGCAGGAGGAGACCTCCTAAGAAACCAAGGGATACGATTTGTAGCATTTAAGAAAATCCCGAGATGGTCAAAAATATGAAATTTGACATCCCATTCAGACAAATAATCCCAAAGACTTTCTTAACAAGGTTCCCTTTTCCGAACACCAAGAAACTTGTGTTGCTGTTAAAAACACAAACATCAGCCAAGAAAAGACGGGGAAACTAGAAGAAGCCATGACTTACAGAACTCTCTGCCACATGATGGCCTCAACCTGTGGAACTCCCCGCCCCATGACGCCTCACGACTCACCTGACCCCTGCGGGGCGGTGCTGGAGAGGATCCATTTCACCAAGCAACATTTCATCAGCGCATTGCGCGTGAGCCGCGGCTTCTGCCACTTCACATTCTTCTTCCCAGGAAGGGTTTGTCCTGGGTCACCCAGGAGGCTGCCATCCGTTTCCTTGTTCTCATCCTAAGAGGGGACAGAGAGGAGATCAGAGGCCTTCGTCCCCCATTTTGCTTGCTTCCCAAGATCAAGATCAACGTATCTTTTTTTAAAAAAAATAATTTTTATTAGATATAAACATCAAAAAACAGTGAACGTGGTGTTTCTTCTTTGACATACATTTCTGTCCAAACTTTTAACAGTTAGAGATAAAGAAAGAAAAAAAGTTAATACATTTATATACATAAATGTACCTTTTATACATACATAAATATATACATAAATGTACCTTTTTGTCTATCACTTTTCCAATTATCTTTACATTCCTTTTTATCACTTCTCCACTTATTTGAAATCTATGAACATTTATAAAATTTGTTCCATATTTTATAATATTCTAGTTCACCTCACTCCTTCAATTCAAGTGTATCTAATTCGGCGCATAACATCAACATATCAAGATCGCATGAAGGGTTAATACCACTCTATAAAACCTTAGTAAGGCCACACCTAGAATCCTGCATCCAGTTTGGGTCACCACATTGTAAAAAAGAGGTTGATACTCTAGAAAGAGTGCAGAGAAGAGCAACCAGGACTCTTAGGGGACTGGAGGCTAAAACATACAATGAACGGTTGCAGGAATTGGGTACGTCTAGTCTAGCGAAGAGAAAGATCAGGGGACACATGAGAGCAGTCTTCCAATATCTCTGGGGCTGCCCCAAAGAAGAGGGAGTCAAGCTATTCTCCAAAGCACTTGAAGGCAGGACAAGAAGCAAGGGATGGACGTGAATCAAGGAGCGAAGCAACCTAGAACTAAGGAGAAATTTCTTGAGAGTTAGAACAATCAATCAGTGAAACAGCTTGTCTTCAGAGGTTGTGGGAGCTGCATCACTGGAGGTTTTTAAGAAGAGACTGGACAGTCACTTGTCTGTAATGGTATAGGCTCTTCTGCTTGAACAAGGGGTTGGATTATAAGACCTCCAAGGCCCCTTCCAGCTCCGTTCTATGTTCTTATAAATAATAAAGGTGGGATAAAAAAATAAATATAAATTGATATTCTCCCTTGCTCCAATGAAGAAGATTAGAACTCGTAGAACAAAGCTTCACGGATGCAGATTTGCAGGGGACACCTGGAAGATCTTCTTGACAATAAGAGCTGTCAATCAGTGGAGGAGGTTACTACATAGAGTGGTTTCTTTCTTCCCCCTCTATGGAGTCTTTGAAACATTTTAGGGATGGTGTAGTGAATCCTGTGCCAACTCGTAAAGCATTCCTGGCCTGCTCTTGAGTTGCCATAGGAAGGGGGGGGGGGTGGGAACTGATGGAAAAGCTCGGTTGCTATGACCAGAAGCATATTCCATGCATATCTTTCTCCAGATTGTATCCCAGGTTACTAGAGCAAGCCTAGTACTAGAGGTGTGTTTTCCACAGCCCGAGAAAGTGCTCGGTTGGAGAATGTGATTTACGACACACCCTGGGAGGAGGCGGGAAAACAGGGTCATAGGTGAGCAGTAAATTACGGAGGGCAGAGCCGACTGCACTTGGGAAAAGTGCCGGACGTGTTGCTGCTAATAAATAATTGGATTTCTTTTGAAACTTGGCTCAAGGCTCATGAATTAATTAGGGCATCCACTGGCACCCTGACATCCTGCAGTGTGCAAGGGTTGGATTTGATGACCTCTTTGACCTTATTCTTTAGATCCTATGATTCTAACTATATTAATAATTAAATTTCAATCCAAATCATCTTCTCTTTATAATGCCTCTTGCTCAAAAGAAAAAAAGAACAAACCTCATGTCAAAAGAATAGCCTTGCTTATGCATTTTAAGCAGCCATAAAAGGCCTTTAATCCCCTCTCGTGTGGTTCCCCATTTGCAAGCATGTATTTCTTTCCATTCAGGCCATTGTATGTGTGCAGCTAAACAGCCCTAAAAGGCTCGATCTTTTCTTCCCTTTAATCAAACAATTATTTCTGTCTAAGCCCAAAAAAATAACCATCATTAGCAATGGGAATCAAAGATGATTAGGAGGCTGGAACTAAAACAAATGAAGATCAGTTGCACCCATTGTGTTATGTCTACTCTAGCGAAAAGAAGAGCTAGGGGTGATATGAAAGCAGTGTTGCCAGTATTTGAGGGGATGTCACAAAGAAAAGGAAGGGGATAACCAATTTTCCAAAGCATCAGAAAACAAGACAAGAAACAACAGATGGAAACTAATCCAGGAGAGAAACAACCTGGAATGAAGGAGAAACTTCCTAACAGTGAGGACAATGAACCAGTGGAACAGTTGGCCACCAGAAGTTCTGGATGCTCCATCACTGGAGGTTTTTAAGAAGAGACTGGACAGCCACTTGTCTGGAATTGTATAGGATCTCCTGCTTGAGCAGGGGGTTGGGCTAGAAGACCTCCAAGGACCCTTCCAACTGTTATTCTCTTCTGTCCTGACTGCATGGTTTGATTTGAATCTGTTTTCCATTTGTTTTCCTGCCCAATTCCTCCTGAAAAACCATTTCAGGCAGAGGAATTATGTCCATCCAGGAAGCCTGATTGTCAAATTGTATAACCAGTTGTATAAGTCGCTTCGCTCCAAATATGTATCCCAGTTCATTTGTTTTTTTTCTCTCTCTCTCTTGTTTGCTTCATCATGGCTCTTGCAGTTCTAAGTTTAGTTGCTCTTCCCATTTTCATATCCTCCAGCATTTGACAGAAGAGAAGAAAAAAGGTACAGTTATTTTAGGAGAGGCAAACAAAGGAGTCCTAAATTTGATCTTTGATGTAGGAAGCGAAGTTCAAGCAAAGCGAGCGAGCTGAACAACGTGCCACTGTTATTAACTTCGTTTCCCCGACTGGCTGCAAAACAAAAAAACGAAAAAGAAAGCATACATATTATTCACATTTGGAGGTTGAATGTTGCCTTGCCTGAAATATATGGAGCGATTGTGATTGTGATTGGCTAAGAAAGAAACGAGGCCAGCTGACATTATTTGAGAATTATGCAGCACAAAACCATCTTCATTTTTGAAAAAAATGGTGTGTCAAGAAAAAAGAGAGAATTTGAAGTCCCAAGAAATGTCAGTCTCAAAATGTGGCACACTGTGTAGGTGGAATCTAGTGAAATACAGCAGATGTTGAAGTTTTTTGGTAGCTGGGAAGAAGCAAAAGATGCTACATACGCCTTGGATTAGGTGGGTTCTGGTTTAGCTGTAGACTAGTAAAGCAGCCACGAAGGCTCGAAAGCTTCTGGAGTTAGAACAAGAAGCCATGAATGGATATCAACCAAGGAGAGAAGCAACCTAGAATTAAGGAGGGATTTTCTGGAATGGCTTGCCTCCAAAAGTTGTGGGTGCTCCACTATTGAAGGTTTTGAAGAATAAACTGGATGGCCATTTGTCTGAAATGGTAGAGGGTCTCCAGCTTGAAGGTGGCTCAGTGGCTAAGACGCTGAGCTTGTCGATCAGAACAATCGGCAGTTCAGTGGTTCGAGTCCCTTGCATCGCCTCACGGAGTGAGATCCCATTAACTTGTCCCAGCAGCTTCTGCCAACCGAGCAGTTCGAAAGCAGTAAAAAAATGCAAGTAGAAAAATAGGGACCACCTTTGATGGGAAGGTAACAGCATTCCATGTGCCTTCGAAGGTGTTTATTGATTATTGATTCATTGATTCTTGGAATTGATGAAAAGATGCTTAGGAGCAAGACAGAACTCTGCAAGCTGTAGTATTGCCTGTGACACACTACAGAAGCAAAAGTTGGACTTTGAAGAAGCAAGAGAGGAAGAGCATTGAGCCTTTTGGACAATGAAGTTGGAGGAGACTCCTGGGCAGGAGACCATGGACAGACCAATAGACAAATCAATGGATCCTTGAATGAATCAACCCTACTGTGTCACTCAAGACACAAATGATCAGCTCAAAGTTTCTTACTTTGGAGACGTGACATGATTATCTTGCTCTCCAGAGAAGACTCTAATGCTGAGAAAAGTGAAAGGCCGAAGAGTTTAAAGGACCGATCATCGTAGAGTTAAGTCTAGGATTCCAGCTGGCCTTCAAGAATCACCACCTAATTGGTTTAGGGGAAATTAAGGATAATAATGATGTGTAATGTTAAATAAAATAGGTGGTAAGCTGAAAACGGAAATAATAGGGGAGAAAGAACTGGGAATTTATATTTGGATGAAATTATATTGATATTGAATTAATGGATTGAAATATGAAATGGAAATTTATTTAAAGATGGGTGAAATGAATAATGATATGAGATGATATTGTATAAGATTGGTGGAAATGAAAGTAAGATTATGTACAAGTGTTATAACCTGGAACCACATTGCCCACATAAAGAGATGTGTAAAAATTAAAAACTTTTTTGGGGAAAAAAAGAATCACCACCAAAATGATAGCATATCATCCCTTGAATATCGGGTTGGTAGTTGGGTTGTTGGTGCGAGCCTCGAAGCTTGGAAATTTGGTTGCAAATGTTTCGTCACCGTTCGAGGCGCACTTTGGAGCGCACTGGCGATGTCTCCTCGAAAGGTGACAAAACGTTTGCAACCAAATTGCCAATCTGAATACCTAACTCCCTTGAGAAGCCTGTAATGCTGGAAAAGTCGAAAGGAAAGAGAAGCAGAGGAGAACCAGCAGCAGCAACCAAGAAGGACTCAGTTACAGTGGCAATTGGGGTACCACTGAAGGACCACCAGACCATCGTGGAGAAAATCTATGTGATCAAACACAACTTGATGGCACATGTTGTAATCAGGGTGCTGGAAGCTAAAACATATGAAGAACTGTTGCAGGATTTGGGTTTGGCTAGTCTAAAGAAAAGAAGAATTAGGGGTGACATGATAGCAATATTCCAGTATTTGAGGGGCTGCCACAAAGAAGAAGAAGAAATTATTCTCCAAAGCACCAGAAGGCAGGACAAGAAACAATGGGTGGAAAGTAATCAAGCAGAGATGCAACCTGGAATTAAGGAGAAACTTCCTAACAGGGAGGGCAATTAAAAGTGAGGACATTTCCTGGTATTCCCAATTGATGTTCCACGCCCAACATTTCTAGAGAACACTAAATTACAGAGGGCTGGTGGAGATATGGAACAATATCCAAGGGGCTATCACAAAGAGGAAGGGGTCAAACCATCTGAAGCAGGACAAGAAGCAAGGGATGGAAATTCATCAAAGAGAGAAGCAACCTAGAACTAAGGAGAAATTTCCTGACAGTCAGAACAATTAATCAGACAGAAGTTGTGGGTGCTCCATTACTGAGTTTTTTTTAAAAAAGAATAGACTAGACAAGTTACTTATCTGAAAGGGTATAGAGTCTCCTGCTTGAACAGGGGGTTGGACTAGATGACTTCCAAGGTCCCTTCCAGCTTTACTCTGATTGATTTGAAAGCAACTCCTTAGTTCCGCGTGAACATCCCTACTTTTTAACGTGCTTTAAAACTGAAGTGGATCTTAAACTGAAGTGGATTTTTGATCAATAATGATTGCAATAAACAGCTGCCTCTCGGCATCCTTTACCCACGAGGTCCTTAAGCAGATCAGAGCACCTGTCTGTGCACAAGATGTTAAGGGTGTGTGTACCACAACTAATTAGCTTAGCTTGTTGCCCAAACCCGTTCTGTTTTGCTAGTTTTTGGTTTGTTAACCAGCACAAACTGGCTGTGTGAATGCAAACCCCACTGTTGTTTTTCTGGGGCTTCCTTTTCGCATTTAGTGGGAATGCTGTGCTGGCTTATGCAACTTATTTTAGCTCCCTTCTCTGCTCCTGAGAGATGCACAAGCTCTCTTCCTATTAAGGGACTGGCTTTATTACTGCAATTTTTAAAAAAAGGAAAAAGAGACACTTGGAAATGATGGAAAATCCCAACTCAGCCTGAGAGGGAAAGGAGAGGAAGAATTCACGCTGTGCCCCACTTCCAGGACCTCGTAAGCAACCGACAAATCAAATACAAATAAATACAAATAAATAAACCTCCCCCCCCCACAAGTCAACTACAGGAGTGTTTGCAAAGGGGGCGATACTGTGGATCTAAACCAGAGACCCCACATCGACCAGATGGACTTTTTTGTCTCCCCTCCCCACAACTGAGACGCCAGTTCTGAGGCTTCAGCAGGGCAGGGGTACAAAAAGTGGCCCTTTTGGGGGGGGGCAAACGACAAGCATGAAAGTTCTAATAAGTTGGAGACCCAGGGAAAGATCTGCAGCCCCCCCCCACAATTCTTCCTCCTCAGCTTCTGTCCCACTGATGTCCCAAAAGGTGCTTTTTTAAAAGAGGCAACTGAACTTTCTGGTTTTTTCTTTTGAAGACGTTTCACTTCTCAAACAAGGAGCTTCTTCAGCTCTGACTGGGTGGTGGGGATTGGAAGGATTGATACTCCTTGCAGGCAGCTGGTCATTTGCCTCCTTTTAGAAGGTTGTTGAGGCCACTGGGAGGTTCCTCTGTGTCCTCAGGGTCACCTGAGTGCTGCAAATGGCTCCTGTAATCTGCAATTTTTTTTCTCTGGGAATCCATTCCTACTCCCACACCATTCCCAGGGGGTTCATCCCAAATTGTACAGCTAAAAGTCCCCAAGTGCTCTAAAAGGATGCAAATGACCAGCGGTCTGCAAGGAACATAAATCCTTCCCTTCCCCACCATCCAGTCGGAGCAGAAGAAGCTTCTGGGATGAGAAGCGAAATGTCTTCAAAAGAAAAAAAACGAGAAAGTCCAGTTGCCTCCTGGGGAAAAAAAAGCACCTTTGGGACAACCAGGAAACCTGGAGGACAGACGGAGAACCTCCATAGACCTTTGTCCCACTGATGCCACCCTGGAAGTCTGACTTTTAAAGAGGAAAAGCATCTCTATTGTCCTCCTCCCTCCCCTCCCCCCCCCCGCCGCCCCTTTCTAGCTCCCCAAATCATTTGCCCGGATTTACCCCTCCGGTTCCAGCCAGGTGAGCTGCACCCGGATTCCCCACCTCTTTGGCCGCCTTCGCCCGCCTGGCCGAGGCTTCCCTGCCCCGCCTTAGTCCCGTCTACCCCGGGGAGCATTTGGGAGACAAGGCACGGGGTGGGGTGGGGTGGGGGGAGGGCGCCGAGCCCAGGGGGTTTTTGGCTCCCCACCCCAAGGAAAGGCTGCGCGCCTGAGGACCCCCCGACCCATGGGGCGGTGCTACAGCCCGGGGGACGCGCGGGACCTTCCTGCAGACCCCCCCCCTCCCGAAAGAGTCGGTGGGGGGGGGGCTTTTCTCAGCGTTGCCATTGCACCTTTAAGCCTCGGGCGGGCGAGAAAAGCCTTACCAGATCTCCAAACATCTGCTGGGGGAATCCCACGGGCAAGTTCCACGGAAAAGAAACGATTCCTTCCTTCCTTCTTCGGCCAACCTGCCCAATCCAAGACCCCTCGGCCCGGCCGGTGGCCGCCAAGCTCTCTCGCCCCCCCGGCTGCTGCTCCGCGGGGCCCGCGTGGGCTGCGTGGAAAGAGAGCCGGGAGTGGAGCTAGGAAGGCGCCGCCGCCGCTTTTAGTCCTCCGACGAGCATCCTCGATCCAAGAAGAAGAAGAAGAAGAAGGTGTCCCCGTGCCAAGTTTACCTTTGAACTGTGGTTTCTCCTCTCTGGCAGGCAGCGGGCCAGCCTCCGGGCGCTGTTTCCCTAGCAACCGTCCCCACGGCGTGTGTATGTGTGTGTGTCCCACGCCTCCCCCTCGCTCCCACTTTGATCTTTCGTTTTTTGTTTTTTTCCTCCAAAAACTGTCAACCGGATGGCTCAGCCCCCATCATCCCGCCACCCCCCCCAACCCATCCTCCCCCGTGCATGAGCGGAGCTGGGACAGCCGCTGCAGCCGGGTGCACGCGTGCGACCCTTTCCCACGCCCGCCTCGCGCCTGCCTCGCCCTTACAGGTGAGCTTCTCCGCCCCCCCCCCCATTTCCCCCCCCCAGAGGTAAGAAGGAGGGAAGTCCAAGTGGGAAGCAAACCCAGGCTTGGCTTGGCTGGGGTCTCGGCAGCGGCTCGGTGGTGGCTGAGACGCGCGGGACAGCCTGCGCGCGGCTTCACGCGTGTCCGGCAAAGCGGCCACGAAAGGCTTTCCCAGCGCGAGAGAGGTTTGTCCGCCCAAGGCAGAGATAAAACAACCGAGGTTGGATTCAAACGACGTGTATAGAACCCAAATGTGCTGGATATGACGGGATTTGCTCTGTCCAAATCGCGTTGGGAGAGTTTATGCAACGTTAATTAAATTGGGAGGAAATCTGTGACTCGCAGCATCCTAGAGATGAAAGGGGCCCACTAGGTGATCGTTCTGGTCCCTTCCAACTCTATCATTCTTGACTGGCTGGGGAATTCTGGGAATTGCAGTCCACAAGTCTTAAAGGGGCCAAGGTCGGAGACCACTGCCTTAGATGACCCTTCTGGTCTCTTCCAACTTATTTATTTTATTTATTTATTTGATTTGTCAATCGCTTACAAGATAATAGGTATAAGTATATACATAGTTATGAATACATGAGATGGATACATATAAGAAAAATAAAAAGAAACAATAGGACAGGGACGGGAGGCACGTTGGTGTGCTTAATGCACGCCCCCTACAGACCTCTTAGGAGAGGGGTGAGGTCAATAGTAGACAGTCTAAGGTTAAAGTTTTTGGGGTTTGGGGAAGAAACCACAGAGTCAGGTAGAGTATTCCAGACATTGACCACTCTGTTGCTTGAAGTCGTATTTCCTGCAATCAAGTTTAGTAGGATTAACCTCCACTCTGTGACATTTTCTCCGGAAGTTATGGGTGCTCTAACATAAAGGGTCTTCCGACTTGGCAAGTTTAAGACTTGTGGACTTCAACTCCCAGAATTCCGCCTTTGGTCATGTTAGCTCAGGAATTCTGGGATTTGAAGTCCACAAGTCTTAAAGTTGCCAAGTTTGAAGACCCTTGTTCTATTCTATCTATTCTATCTCTCTCTTTCTCCCTGTCCTCTCTCTCTTTATCTATCTATCTATCTATCTATCTATCTATCTATCTATCTATCTATCTATCTATCTTCTATCTATTCTATCTTTATCTCTCCCTCTATCTATTCTATCTATCTCTTTCTATCTATTCTACCGCTCTTTATCTATTCCAGGGCTCTTCAAACTTGACAGCTTTAAAGCTTGTGGACTTCAACTCCCAGAATTCCTCCTCTAGTCATGTTAGCTCAGGAATTCTGGGAGTTGAAGTCCACAAATCCACATAGACCCCTGTCTAACATCGTCTTCTTTTAATGAGCCCATAATAATCCCTTGTGAAATGGAGTCTGGGCAATTGAATGGAGCTGAGTATTTACTGGCCGGATGCCCTTCCTGTCTCCAATGCAGAGTTTTGTCCAGCAGATATATTCTTCATTGTGCCCAGAAAGAGAAATATCTGCCTCTACCTAGGATCGAACTCAAAGCTCCATCTCTGGGCCACCGCACCACTCTTATGGGTGCTCTGTGACTGGAGCTTTTTAAGAAGAGACTGGGCAGCCATCTGTCTGAAAGGATGTAGCGCCTCCTGCTCCAACAGAGGGTTAGACTAGAAGACCCCCAAGGTCCTCCGACTCTGTTATTTACTATTCTCTAAAAATAAATAGATCTATTTCTAAGCAGGATACAGCATCCCACCATCTTTTGGGTACAATTGGACTGTGGAATTTAAAATCCGAGAACATGTTGTTGGCATTCTAACTAACGCAGCTGCCAAGATGAGGCAACCAGCTACAAAATATTCAAATAGCAGAAGCAAACACGGCCCTCAGACTATAAACTGTCAGATTTTTATTTTCTAACAGTGTCCTCAGGGTGGGTACAAATATAGACGATGCCCAAGGCTGGGCGTTTGGCTTAGTACACTCTATGGTTTCCTTCCTTTTTAATTAAAAGAATCTGTAAGAAAATAAACGAGGCAAAAAGAGAGATAATTGGTGGATTTGGTCCATGTTGCAATGACACATGATGTGCACACAATGTGTCCCCCTTGCAGACCCCCAGCAGGGAGCATGGCGGACACCAAGGTGCATGTTAGTGTCTCCTTCTCGTGTGGGTGTTGTGTGTGCAATTTATCATGCTTAGCCTGAGAAGAAGCCCCCTCTTGTTTCCGACGATGCCCCAACTGTGATCAGTTTTTCCCCTGTATCAGTATTCGGTGAGGTCTCCGTTGCTTAGCTGCATCTTGTAGGAAGGATGACACATTTTGGGAAATATTAAAAGAGGCAGAATATTATATTTCCCCAAAGGAGGAATGGAGAGGAAACTCTTAACCAAGACAGAAAGCAGCTCCTGACAACCTCCAGCAGATGCCTGAAGTCTTTAGAGAGAGATATTTTTGTACCCGTTAAGAAATCCAGGCCACAAAATTTTATGGGATAGGAACAGGAAAATTACCTTGGCGGTATCATATAAAGAAAATTTACATAAAATGTTTTACCAATAGCATATCCCACCATCAAAATTAGCAAAAATGTACCCGAAATTATTCCCTAAATGCTGGAAATGCAACAAAGAAATTGGAACATGGTATCATGTATGGTGGAAATGTGAAAAAGTCCAAATATATTGACTGAAAATTAGAAACCGGTTAGAAGAAATGTGTAAAATTAAAATAGAGTTTAGACCTGATTTTTTTTTAATTGGGAATAAATGTGGGGAAATATAATAAAGAGATAATATACCTAATAGTTTATGTCACCCCTGCCATGAAACTAGCTTTTGCCCAAAGATGGAAAGGAAGTGATATGCTAGAAAAGATGGAAATAATTAGAAAAATTTGATTGTGCGCTGAAATGGATAGAATAACTCAAGAATTAAAAGATCAGACTGAATCTGATTATTACAAAATTTGGGAGAAGTTTTACCACTGGTTTAAAAAAAGAAAGGAGTAATTGTATTAACGACGATTAACATTTATGCATGTATGTAAATTTGTATTTTTTGTTATGTATGCACCACGTTCATTGTTTTTAAATGTTTTTCTGTCTGTTGTTCATTAAAAGAAAATTTCATTTAAAAAGAAAAAAGAAAAGAAATCCAGGCCATAAGGAGAGAATGGTATTGTTGAAGTTGGAAGATTAGGATTATGTATACTTATTTGTATTATTACTGTTAGCATTGTTTAACAAGGACATAGACCCAGTCAATACACTGTCCACAAAATATGTGTGGTGTGAAAGGAAAACTGTAAATAAAACATGAATTAAAAAGAAAAAGAAATCCAGGCCAGCCTATTCACAAACAAAAATGCCTTCAGCTCCAGCTGATGGAATTAAGAAGGACAGACCTGACCTTTAGGACATAATAGGAGTAACCCTCTACCGCTGAAATAGCAAGAGACACAAAGCCCCTTCGTTGCACAATCCCCAGAACAGTTCAAACGTCAAAGTCACAGGAACCTATCAAGATCCATCCACCCGTTCAACCGATTGGTCGGCTGTCCCAGAACCGCATGCTGTGGTTGGTTCTGCTCCTCGATAAACAGAGTCCTTCTTTCCAAATCGGCCTCCATTTTATCTCCAGCGTTTTTCTCCCGGCTTGTTTTCTTCCAACAATCTCCTGTTGGACTTTCTGCAACGTCTTTCTGAGATGCCTTTCCTCATATCCCATAATATGATTCATCAACCTCCCTCGAGATTTCACTCTCTACTCCCACACCCCCCTTGCAAAGGGAATCTGGCCAGGCCAACCTCATGCAGAAAAACAGGTCAATCTCTTTCTTGAAGCTGTGGGATCCAAACACTGGATATGCGCAGAGTCACTGAATGCATGTGGCAAGGGGAGGTCATAAAATGGGACGAAACTCACTTCATAACTGTCTTACTTAGCAAAAGAGACTTTGAGCTCAATTGTGGTCGTAGTAAGTCAAGGACTACTTGTATTTTCCCCCATTGCTAACCTCATCACGGTCAGCTAGATTCCGTTACAAGCTACTGAGCAGAACCAATTAGGAGCATAAAAGAGATCTGTTTTTCGGCATCGTTTGCAAATAGTATGTTCAAAAATGGAAGGCCTTTATTTTATAACATGGTTCCCGGCAGATGAGGCTTCCTCCTCCTGCAGCATAAAAACTAAAACTAGAAGCTTTTTCCAATGGCTTCTTAGTATGGATGAAGCTGGGTGGCCCCTGCTAGCAAAACAATGGTGGGAAAGTATGCCACAATTAAAATTCTTCTCATTCAATATTCGATGCTCTTTACATATATTTTTCTCCAGCCGCCTCTTACTTTTCAGTTACGAGATGCTCTCAACCACAAGACAAATGAGTGCAATTCTTGTTGTCCATTTTCGGTATCTATAGCCAATATTTCCAAAGAATTCAGGATGCGTAATGGCAAAGGTTTGGGGAGCACCTCTACCATGAGACAAGAGCCACATCTGGAAGGCTGTGGCTGCGTGAAAAGAGCCATTGCTAAAAATAGGCATTTTGCTTGCATTTCTGTGTAGCAGAGAGAGAGAGAAAGAGAGAAAAGCTGTTTCCAAACCAAAATGCAGGGGTGTGCTCTCACACAGGTTTTGCACCATCTGCACAACACAGCCAGATCAAAGACAAGGCTCCTGCCGGGGTTTGCAGAAGCTACAAAACTTGGTTAATTTGACTTTCTTGGGACTGTATGTGTCACCTGGACCAGATGACAGGTAGGCCATGACTGATGCTCAAAACTGGGACCAGAATTTCTGTTACGAAGCAAAGAGTTACAGGAGTCGTGCCTGATTTCACGATCGTTTTTGCTGCAATGGTTAAAGAATCACTGTGGTTGTTAAGTGAATCACACAGTCGTTAAATGAATATAGCTTCTCCCATTGATTTTGCTTGTCAGAAAAGCCAGCTGGGAATGCTGCCACTGTTGTAAAGACATACCAGTCTGCCAAGAGCCCAGATTTTGATCATGTGACCGTGGGGATGCTACAACAGGTGTAAGTGTCAGGGCTGGTTGTAAGATACTTTCTGCAGTCATCATCATCATTGTCATCATCATCATCATCATCATCATCATCATCATCATATTTTAACAACCTCATAATCCCTTGCGGGGTGGAGTCTGGCCAACTGAATGAAGCTGAAGGTTTTACTGGCTGGATGCCCTTCTTGTCACCAATGCGGAGTTTTATTCGGCAGCTATATTCTCAGTGTGCCCAGAGAGATAAATATCTGCCTCTACCTAGGATCAAACTCACAGCCTCCTGATTGTGAGGCGAGAGCACCACCTCTAGGCCAACAGCAGTGCTGTTATAATTTTGAATGCTTGTTAAAAGAAATGCTTGTTAGTTAAAAACTACCTGTACCAGGTTCCCATTATAAATGTTTTGAGGATGAACTTTTTACAATCTTTATAAAACATGAGGAACTCTATCCTACAGGGAGGAAAGAAGCCAATATAACCATAACAGCTCAAAAGGGACAATTTTTTTCACCACACCAGCTGGTTGACTGAACGTATTTTGGCTAGAATTTATTCATGAGAAACTGTGTAGATTTTTACCTAAAACCCAGTTAAAACACAGTGTTAGGAATGAGTTGGACTATCATGCCCCTGTTGGACTCTGATTCCACAACTGACAGGGAGTGGGAGTGTGGCTCCGTTGGCTGTGGAGGAAACTGGGGAAGGGCAAAGTCCAGCTGAGCAGAGCAGGGGAGAGGTAGAACAAGGGAGAGGGAGTTCAGAGGAAGACCCAGGCCCACCCCCTTTTCATCCTAGAGCATGCAGGGAGGAATGGAGAAGGGAGCAACGTGGGTTGCGTGGCTTATGTGGGAGGAAAGGGCCCTGACTCCCTTCATCAGCTGCAGCTGGAAACACAGTGTTTAAAAAAGGAAATTACATACAACAAAGTTGTTGGGAGGAAATTGTCAATTATCTGGTATCCTAGAGGCTTATCTGGGTTCTTGGAGTCTTCCCAACTGTGTGTATTTTGCTGGCCTTTGCAGCCTGCAATTTCTTATCCTGCCCTGTCCAGTTAATTGCTGCAGCGTGGTTTGTATGGATTTTTATTTACAGCTTGTATGTACTTTGTTTTCGGACTGAATTTTCTCCACTTAAAGGCTGTTCCTGGGAGACTTTTTCTCCAGCCGAAGGTAACCTGGACATTGGGGGCAAAGTTAGAGGTATTGAAGGGACTCTTCTTGCTTATTTGACTGTGTTGCCTTTGTGCCACGCCCCTTTGGGTCATCACATGGACATTTTGGAATATTTGGAGCAACGTAATGAAAAAGGAGCCACATTGATTGTCTTAAAGATGCGAAGAAGCCCTTTGACAATCAAAGTGAGCTTTCCTGATGAAGACTTTGGAAGGTACTAATTTTGGAGAGAACTTTAACAAATGGGTGAGATCGATTTACACTTCACAGAAAGCACAAATAATGGATCTAACAAACAAACAAAACTCTGTGAGATATAAAAAGGATGGCATAAGGATGGCACTGCCTCCTCTCTTGTTTATTTTGGTTCTTGCAATTCTGAGTAGAGATGTGAGACAAAATGAAAGGATTGTGGCAGCAAAGATCTAAAAATAAACTTAGGAAGTTAAAGGGCTTTTGCAGATAACTTGCTGATGGTTTTGGAAGAGTCTTCAAAAGGAATTAAAACACGAAGAGGAAAAGCAAAAGAATTGGCTGCAGTAGCAGGTTTCAAGATGAACAGACATGAAGATGAAAATGAAGGATCAAACAGAATTGATGAATAAAACAGATGAAGAGCAAAACCTGTAAGGAAAATGTTGGGTGCTACCCAACAAAATGTGGCTGGATGGTGAGAAAAGTAAATCCTGCAGCGAAAAAGCAAAAGTACCAGTACAGAATAGATGTTACCTGGCTCAGCGGATGAGAGATTACAGATTAACAGAGTTGGGAGGGGCCGTGTGGGTCATCTAGTCCAGTGGTCGCCAACCAGTGGGCCAGGGACCAATGGTGGTCCGCGAGAAAATTTTGGTAGTCCGCAGAGAAATGTTCCCCCCCCAAAGCAATTAATCCAGGCTGCGCAGGAACACAAGGCTGCACTGCCCACATGGCCCGCCTACCCGGCCCCTACCCTTCAGCTGAGTGCAAACCTTGAGTAGACCCAGCTGGAACTGGAAGGTAAGACCAACAGCAGGGGAGGGAAATCCGCCCCCAGGGTGGTTTGCTGACATTGGTGGGAAAGTTGGTCCCATATTCCAGAGCTGCAGGAGTCACAAGGCTGGCCCTTTGGTCATCTCGGAGCAGCTGCTCCAGTCCGTGGCAGGCCGGTGCACCCAGATGGAGGAGCAGCTGCTCCGGGGTGACCAAGGGGCCAGTCCTGTGACTCCTGCAGCATATGCATTGCCTACCAATGTCAGCAAGCCACCATCAGTCAAAATTCATATTAGTGGTCCACGGGATTCAAAATGATGAGTTTGGTGGTCCCTGAGGTCCAAAAGGTTGGCGACCCTCCCAACCCAAGCAGGAGACCCTACACCATTTCTGACCAATGGTGGTCCAGTCTCTTCTTGAAAGCTTCCAGTGATGAAGCTCCCATAACTTCTGAAGGCAACTTCTTTTCCATTGGTTGATTGTTTTCGCTGGCAGAGATCTAAAAGTCCATGTATACATGCCACGTTTGCCAAGTGACCAAATTTTGAATCACGTGACCATGGGGATGCTGCAACGATCATGTGAAAAATGGCCACCAGTCACTTTTTTCGATGGCGTTGTAACTTTGAACAGTCCTTAAACAAATGGTCGTAAGAACTAACTGCAGCTCATGGGTTTCTGCAGGGAGACCGAGCCATCATTGGCAAGAGACCTCAGCTGTGTTCTCAATCCATTTAGAGGCTAAGTGGGACCTTTAAGGACAGTCAAAGGAGCTCATTTTGGCTTATCTCGTTTTTTTTTATTATTTTTGTAAACATACCCAGTTCTTTTCCCCCCAGCCCTGCCTCCAGTCTGATATATATTTCTCCCAATATACGTTTATTTGTCTTAGCGTACATTGTTTTTGCAAATTATTTTTTTCATATTGCAATAACTCTTTAATAAATCACATCTGTGAATATACAGGCTTTCCCCAATACACTTTTAAATTATATGATTGAAAGACTCCTCTGGCCTTTTTAGTTGCCAGCAGAAAGAGAGTGGGAGAAAGCAGTTCATTCCTTAAATGCCTCAGATAATCGCCTTTGTAGTGCAAAGCTGTTGGTGTGCAAGAATATTACTGGGGTGGGAGCAAGACTAGGGTCAAGGGAAAAATGAATGATGTATTTTAGTGTCGGCTGCACATGGCCACTCCTAATAAATCTTTTTTTTTTTTTTTTACTCTGAGAGATGCGGCTAAAGACTTGTGATTTGAATGAGGGGTGGATTTGTTGGAACCCTGACAGCAACATTGAGAGGGCTGCAAATTTTCTATGACTGTTCTATTTTGAATGTGGGTGCCAGTCTGGGAATATACAGTTATATGTTTGCGCTCAGAAGAAGTTTATTTAATTCCTCTCCCGCCTGGGAGGGAGGTCACGGCAGAGAATGCTTGTTCCCTGCAATAACCAGATTAGCTCCGGCTCTTCTCCGAGTTTCAGAAATAAATCACATCCCTGAAGCCTCAAACTGCTTTCAGCCGAACAGAACAAGTTGGATGTGGCTGATGACTCTTCCTAACGTGGGCAGCACTATCTACAAGCAATTACACCTTGGAAATTCTTTGGGGACACGTCACCCCTTAAAACAGGAGTCCCCAAGCTTGGCAACTTTAAGACTTGTAGACTTCAACTCCCCGAATTCTCCAGCCAGGATAGTGCCAAGTGTCAGAGTATATTCATGAACTGGAATAAGAGCATGGGAACAAGGTCAGCCAATGAATAGGCTTAGTAACTAAGTCAGCCAATGAGGACTGTTTGGAATCTGAAACTAGAAGTAGCCTAGGTATGGCTCTATATTAAGCTCTGTAGCTCTGAAGCTATGTGAAGCTCTGAGTCTGTCTATTGAAAATGAAACTGCTTCTCTCCTCTGCTGTGTGACTTGCTTGCCTGCTGAACTAAAGTGAAACTCAGGTCTGTTGCTGTTCTGCTCTGAACCTATAATGTGTCTGCTTCTGTTTTGAGTTTGGAGGAATGTTGGAGAAATCTACCACTGGTATTGTAAAATTTACTTTATATTTTTATAAAGAAGTTAAATGAAGTCTCAGCCATCTGCGTTTACTCCTCTGACACTGAATTTATGCTGCAATACTCTGAACACCAAGTTTGGAGACCTCTGACTTAAAAGAAGACCCCTGCTAGGTGCAGAATAAGCCCTTAGGGATTTGAGATGCCTCCCCTCGCCCGTTGAACCGCTTCAAGATGATCTGAATGGTGGACCAAAAGAAAAAGAAACAACCCACAGCCAACAGCAGAGCAATCATAGTCACATAAAACAACAGAAATACAATATAGGTAGTCCTTGATCTGCAACAGCTCATTTAGTGACCACTCAAAGTTACAACGGCGCTGAAAAATGGGGCTTATGACTGTTTTTCACAGTGACAACTTTTTCCAGCATCCCCATGATTAGGTGATCAAAATTCAGGTGCTCGGCAACTGACTCATACTTATGACTGTTGCAGCATTGCTGAGGGTCACGTGTTCCCCTTTTTTGGCGGACTTCTGACTAGCAAAGTCACTCGGGAAGCCAGATTCACTTAGCAACTGGGTTACTCACTTATCAACTGCAGTGATTCACTCAGCAACGGAGGCGAGAAAAGCCGCCAAATGGGGCAAAAGTCACTTATAACAAATGTCTTACTTAACAATAGAAATGTTGGGCTCAATTGTAGTTATAAGTCCAGGACTACCTTTATCAATTTAAATATATATATATAAATATAATATATATAAATATATATATGTCATCTTTGGAAGCCATATTGAGACCACCAGATGCTTTCACACTGCCAAATTTTGAGCCTGGGAAAGCGGGAGGGGGGAATTTCTTGGAGTGTATGTAGTTAGTCATAACAACATTCTTTTTCTAAGTCAAGGTCATGTTATTTCTCCACCTGGGTGAAAGGACGTCTCAAATAGGGATGGAAGATGATTGGGGCACGAGATGTGATAATGGGTGCAGGGGGTGGATTTGTAGTTTCTTACTTGTTGCAAGGAAGCCCGGAACTTTCAGATTCAGGATTCCCCAGATGTGCCAGTTTGCTATCCAAATAAAAGGAACTTTCGGGAAGATGCCTGTCTAGAAGTTATTTGTTGCAGAGGAGGTTTTCTGGAACCCTGACAATATATGTATATATTTTTAAAATGGCCCTGGAAGATGAGTAGCATTTAAGCCAAGTTTTTTTTTTAATAAGTTTTGGGGCCATTCAAACTTCCAACTCAACCTGTGTTTGGAGCACCATCCACCAGAAACTTTTTTCCCCCTAATTTCAGCCAGGGTCACTGGGAGTGGGCCTTTAGCAAAGGTCTCTTGGAAACAGTCCTGCCCATCAATGCGCTGACGATTCTGCAGTTCTGGAAGGAGGACCTTTTTGGGGAAGACCCAGCAAAGGGCACTTCCTGGAAGGAGCAGCCGTCAATCCCCTCACCTGGGCATCCGGAGGGGCGGTCAGGGAGGCCTTACAGCCGCAGAGATGTGACCCGTGGGATGTGGAAGGGAAATGTTTCATCTGATCCAGTAGAACTAGACACAGCAGAAGAGAAAGCAAATTCTATTATTTCCTCAGGAAACAGGGAATGTCCGCATGCTGAGGTCAAAAAAGTCAAAATGGCCACCACAGCATCATTCTACATGGCGCATAGATGTTATCGTGCCCATCAAAAGCGCACAGAGCTTCCGTTGAAGCATTGTGGCTGCCCCCTTGGCTTTTTTGACTGTGCCTTATAGACCCCACCGAGCAGGAAGTCGTTCAAGGCTTGTAGAATGATTGGGGCATTCATTCATTCATTCATTCATTCATTCAATTGATGTGCCGCCTGTCTCCCTGATAAGGTCAATCTGGGTGCCTTCTTTATGCATTAGTTTGATTGATATCACCTCCCACCTCAACTGCATGACTCTGGGTGTCTTCCAGAAATAAAAATGAAACTACCCCAAACTAATACCATACAGCAAAGACAGGGACTAAAGGGGGACTCCATTTTGTTTTGTAGATTCTGGAACTTGATAGTGTCATGGCCTTGTTGGAGTCTGATGCTGAGGGGGAGATTGAGTAGCTGACAGGGAGTGGGAGTGTGGCTCTGTTGGCGGTGGAGGAAATGGGGGAAGGGCACAGTCCAGCTGGGCATTCAGAGGAAGGCCCAGGCCCACCCCCCCTTCATCCTAGGGCACGCAAGGATGAATGGAGAAGGGAGCAACGTGGCTTATGGGAGAGGAAAAGGCCCTGATCTCTTTCATTAGTTGCAGCTGGGAGAACAGGATATAAGAGGGGCGTCTGCACACAGTCCTTGCTGGAAGCAAAGCGTGCATTATCTTTCTCGGGGCTTATCTGGGTTTTGGCATCCTCCCAACTGTGGGTGCTGCATTATCCTTTGCAAGTCTGCAATTTATCATCCCGGCCTGCCATGTTCATTACTTCAGTGTGGTTTGTGTTGGTTTTTCTATTTCTAACTATCTTTACTTTGTGTTCAGACTGCATTTCTGCCCTTCATAGACTGTTTTTTGAAGAGTTTGATATCCAGCCGAGGATAATTGGACATTGGGGGCCAAGTTGCAGGCATTAAAGGGAATTTATTCTACTTTTGTGACTTTATTTTTGTGTCATGGCCCCGGTCATCACAGATAGCTAAAAAAATGAACGACACCAGGTTTTCTCCATCCTGAAGCTCAACAGGATGGCATTTAGCCTGATTATGGGAGGTGAGTTGTTCCTTAGAACAGGGGCCCCAAAGGTGCTTTTTCAAGAGGCAAGTGGATTTTCTGGAACTTTTCTGGAGCCTCTTGAAAAGAGTACCTCTGGGACAACCATGACTTGGATGATGGAGAACCTCCATAGACACTTTGCAAGGGGGCTCCTACCTCTGGAGGGGAACTCAATTTGGTGCCCCCCTCCGAAGACAACAGAGAAAGGTCCTGGAGTGTTCCCAACCTTCTCAATCTTTTTTGAGTCGGTGAAATTTTGTAAGAGAGAAAGTTAAGGCATTTTGGCAGTCAGTGATACCCTGCTGAGCTATTCAGATAACTGTATGTAGGCTGGAGCTAGGCTTGATTTTTAAAAAGGTATACATCTTTTATTGCTGCAGCTTTTGTGTCTTTTCCCCCATTGTACCTTCTTCCCTGATAAGTTCATGCTGAGCTAGGAGAGTCTGGAAAAAGGGTCCATATTAGTAATAATAACTAATACAAAAAAATACCCTGCAAGCAAGAAATAGTTGGACCATAAAATAGACAAAATAGTAGGAAATGAAGAAGCTCAAGTACCCTGGGAGTTTAGAATTCCAACAGCCAGGCACCTGCCACATAAAACTCCGAGATTTAACAATTGTTGATAAGAGAAGAGCAAAAAATAACAGATGTGGCAGTACCTGGAGACAACAGAAGAGAAGAGAAAGAACTGAAGAAAAATCAAGAAATACAAAGAATTAGAACAACTGTGGTAAAAGAAAGTGTTAGTGCCAATAATGAGAGGCGCCTTGGGTGCAATCCCAAAACAACTGGGGCTCCTTCGGCATTGACAAATTCACCGTGAGTCAATTGCGAAAGGCAGCTTTACGGAACAGCTTACATCCTGCAACAGTATCCTTTAACCCCATCAAACACCCGAATCTGTCTATCCCACGTCCTTGGGAAGGACTCGATAGGGGAATAAAACATGCCAATTGCAGTCTAGACGGCAAGACAAACCACCCCAACAGCAACAACAGTAATGCAAAGAACCATCTGCAACCCCCCCACCCCTCATGTTTTGCAGTGATGCTACTTACACTAATTTGTGTCGAATTGGACGAAAATGCTTCATCATCTTGAGGGCGAGAAATATGCCAGGCAGAAGGAAGAAGGCGCATCCACCCAGGCTGAACCAAAAGGCATTCTGGGGGAAAGGATAAGGCATACATCACCAAAGGAAAAATACATGGGTGGTGGGTCTTTTTCCTGGCACCGAGGGAACTCTGGCATATAATCTATGTCCTTTTACTAGAAGGATGCTGGCTGAAGTAAGGCCAGGCCACGTTTCCCACGGTCCAAAGGTACAGAAAGGTTTCTCCCAGCCCTCCCATTCGTGACGAGTCGGTCTTCAGCCAATCGGAACTCGCCGAAGTATTTTGAGAACGGCATTGTCATCCAGACCTACCGGTCAATATGGCTGTGGAGAAGCCCGGTAGCACCTTTGCATGCCAGCAAAGTTCATTGAAAAGGCATCAGCTTTTATGAGTTATAGTCCGCTCATCGGAAGCAGGCCACAGATTGACGCTGAAGCAGTGGTGGGATTAAATTTTTTTTACTACCAGTTCTGTGGGCGTGGCTTGGTGGGCATGGCTTGGATTTGTGGGTGTGGTTTGGTGGGCGTGGCAGGGGAAGGATATACTGCAAAATCCCATTCCCTCCCCACCCCACTAACCTGCTTTCCAGCTCTGTTCTCTTGTGCAGGGCAACCAATGAAGACCCAGACAATCAGCTGGGACTCAATGGGAGGCGGAGAATAGATGGGAGCGGGGCCAGTCAGAGGTGGGAGTGGCCGGTTCTCTGAACTACTCAAAATTTTTGCTACCAGTTCTTCAGAACTAGTCAGAACTGGCTGAATGCCACCTCTGGAGAGAAGGGAAGGAGGCAGGAAAGGATTGTAGAGGGAAGGAGGAAAGAAAGAGGAAGGAAGGAAGGCTTGTTGGGCATGGCTTGTTGGGTGTGGCAGGGGAAGGTTACTGCAAAATCCCCATTCCCTCCCCACCCCACTAACCTGCTTTCCAGCTCCGTTCTCCTGTGCAAGGCAACCAAAGGAGACCCAGCCAATCAGTTGGGACTCAATGGGAGGCAGAGAAGAGATCGGGTTGGTGAGGCCAGTCAGAGGTGGGATTGGCCGGTTCTTTGAACTACTCAAAATTTCCACTACCAGTTCTCCAGAACCGGTCCAAACCGACTGAATGCCACCTCTGAGCTGAAGCCTTTTGATAAAAGGTGCAAGGCTGGAAAAGCACTGTTGGATTGCTTCAGAGTTTGACTCTCTCAAATCTAAATGGTTCTCCTCCTTCTATAGTGTTTACTCCTCAGAATTGCTAAAAAAGTGTTTAATTTAAAAAAAAAACATACTTCTTAAAAACTTAAAGGAATATACTAGTCGTCCTCAGTTTACGAACACAACAGAGTCCAAAGTCTTGGTTGCTAAGCGAGACAGTTGTTAAGTGAGTTTTGCTCTATTTTACGACCCTTAGTTGCTATAGTTGTTCAGTGAATGTTAAGCTGCTAAGTTATACCACGGTTGTTAATCTGGTTTCCCCACTGAATTTGCTTGTAAGAAGATCGCAAATGGGGAACACATGAACCCAGGACCCTGCAACCATCATAAATACAAGTCGGTTGCCAAGCATCTGAAATTTGATGACGTGACTCATGGGGATGCTGCAACAGTCGTGTGAAAAATGGTCACTTTTTCCCCAGCGGCCATTGTAACTTCGAATGGTCACTAGGTGGTAAGTTGAGGACCACCTGGAGTGGGCCAGGAAAGAAGGTCGAAGGCTTTAGTTAGGCGGCAGAAAGATTTACCCAAGGATCCATGATGCGATTGCACAAGATCACCCGGCCGTTGTCCAGAGCAGTGGAAAAGGGCTGGCAGGAAGCCACATCCTCCGTCAGCTGGAACAGAACAAACAAAGGGATATTTGTGTGTCTCTGTGTGTGATTGTCAGTGATTTGCACATCGCTGACCCAGGGGCATCTGAGGACTGTAAGGGAAGCCAATTCTCACCGTGGTCTTCATCCAGTTCAGGTACTGGGATATGTATCCCAATTCTTTCCTTACAAAGCAGTCCAACTCCTGGAGGAAAAGGAAAAAGCAGATTTTGTAAAAGAGAAGCCCATTGTCTCCTGCGAATTCTCCCCCTCCCCCTTGATAAAATGTCATCTAAACCAAGGACAATTTCCATCAACAAATTATATGCAAATGTTTTTTTCTGCAGATAGAATCTGCGTGCTGGTACTTTGGATTAGAAGACCTCCAAGATCCCTTCCAGCCCTTGGATTCTATGATTCTTTGCCATTTCTATTTCTAGATTGACATGAAAGAAATGCCATTCTCTTGACCTGCCAAAGGTGCTTTTTCAAGAGGCAACTGGACTGTCTTGTGTTTTTTTTTTCCTTTGAAGAAGTTTCACTTCTCATCCAAGAAGCTTGGGACAACCATGACCTGAATGATTGAGAATGACTTTTTGACCTGCCACTTTCCCAGGGTGTTCACAGATGCCACTCCTTCCTGTCAGCCTTCCCTCTTTCTTCCTTCTCTTTGCACCTCCGCCCTGCCTTATTCTTCCCAGCCCCACCTTCCTTGAATTTCTTGTTTCAGAGGATAAACTTTGTGGGGAGGGGTGAAGGGCAACCAAGGAACCCCAACGCTGGATCAGAAATAAGGCCTAACTCAGCCATAATTCTGTTTGCCATGGTGGGCAGAATTGCCATGGTGGGCCCAGAATTGTTCACAGATAGGATTTTCCTCTCTTTTATTATTAATATGCATCTCTTGGTGCATCCAGCATCTTGCAGAATCCAGGTCAATGAACAGATGCAATTACAGATGCATGGCCCAGCTCTTTCCATGTGCGTGTTTGTGTATTCTCTAAACCAGATGCCTTCACGTTGCTGCTCTCCAGAAGTGCCTGCATGTATAGGAGTTGGTCTCTTAGCATATCTGGAGGACATCAGGCTGAGAAAGGTTCATCCAGAGTATTTCAAGAGCGATTGAAGGGATCTGATGATGGGCCGTTACTCCTCGAATAGCCGCACTTTTGGGAACAACCTTTCAAATTTACCTGTTTTCTTCAGATAGCTCACCTGTCTGAGAATCTTCTGGGTCTGTAAGGGGAGAATAGCCTCCACAAGGGTGATCTGGGACTCGGTGTTGTTGAACTGAGCCTGGGGAGAGGCAGGAAGAAAAAGGAAATTATTTGGCCATCAGGGGAAGCCCTGTGGTCAAAGGAAGTAAGGATCTCTGGAAATGGCAAATTTGCACTGAACTCCTACACTCCACCATCTACTG
>CM042837.1:1370692-1623192 GCA_023653725.1 Bungarus multicinctus | reverse complement strand
ACTCTTTCCAGAATCTCTACATGTTTTTTATAATGTGATGGCTTTTCTTTTGTAAAGAAAAAGACTGCATAAACCTGCCACCTAATCTGATGTTATGTACATAAGATTCAGAACATGAGCCTCTCTGATCCTGAAAGCGTCTGCACACAACAGGAAAAGATTATATTAAAATCCCCCCCCCTATTTTTTGTGGGGAGAGCAAATTAATCATTGAGAATTCTCCAATAATAAAGATGGAATGAATTCTCCAAGGAAAGGTGACCTACCTTCTTTAAGAGTGCAAAAGTAAGTAAGGTTGTGAGCTTTTGGAGTTTACAAAAAGGGTAGCTAGGCTAATGCTCTCCCCCCAAGTATATTTAAATATAATGAAGAGAAACGTTGCCCAAAATTCAAGCCCCACCCCAGCCGATACTGCAAAACAAGTTCTCTGACTATTTTCATCTGATTCAACAGAGGATGCCAGCCTGTAGTATATTTAATGCATTGCTTGATTTGAGAGGCGAGGATACTGCAATCCAGTGGTTTTCTTCCCATATTGATAGGAACATCTGGAGAACCTCTGGAAGCCAAGTATTGAAGTAGAGCTGAGCCTGACGTGTTTTTGTCTCCCAGGATCCTCCTGAAGGATCCCAAAGGAATCGAGCCTTGCTTTGCAAAAGGGGGCAACCAAGGATGCAGCAAGAGGCTTGTTACCTTGGCAACGCTGAGATGCTCGCTGAGGCTGTACTGGTCCTTCAGTTGCAGGACCTCCCAGAGGCCTGCACCGTTCTTGCACTGCCTGAAAGGAGATGGAAAGAAATTAAGCCAAACCCCTCCACATCAGCTTGCAATCTGCCTGCTTTATGCAAGATGTCTAGATAGTGTTGACTCACAACTCCCAGCCCCACTTTGGTCCTAATGTTTGGCTCTGCCAGGTTAGGGGTACCAGGGGTTGGGCAAAAGGAGAACATGTCTTCCTTTTCGGCTGCAAGTCCTCCATCTGGCAAGGCAGAGCTTTAAAATCAAATATTGTTGGGACAATAGGATTGTAGGACCGGCACTCTACTGAACTGAATGGAATAAGAGAGTTGGAAGGGACCTTGGAGGACTTCTAGTCCAACCAGGTGACCCTCTACCATTCCAGACAATTGTCCTTGTTCTTCGATGCCTGGTTAGTTATCTTGTACTAGGATTAAAGGTGACATGATGAGAAGCAATGGATGGAAGCTCATGAAAGAGAGATACAACCTAGCATTAAGGAGAAATTTCCTGATAGTGAAATCAATCAGTGGGACAGCTGGCCTCCAGAAGTTGTGGGAACTCCATCACTGGAGGTTTTCAAGAAGAGATTGGACAGCCATTTGTCTGAAATGGTATAGGTTCTCCTGCTTGGGCAAGGGCCTGGACTAGATGACCTCCAAAGTCCCTTCCAACTCTCTTATTATGTACTCTGTAACCCTATTGAGGTGATAGCCTAGAGGGAGCCAACCAGTCCAACTCTTTAGCCCTTGGAAAAAAAGGGGGTACTCACTGATATGCCGATGTGAGGTTGAGATTCTGCTTTAAGCCAAGGTATTGAGAGACATTCATAGAAGGCGGGAGGTTGCCAGGGGTGTCGATGAACTGAATAATAAAAATAATAATTGTGCATTATTATCTGTGCATTGACAACATTTCCATCTCTCTGTTGCAAAAGGTTATGCTAGATCCACATGTCTACTATGCAGATGCATTACAATAAGGTGGCTTATTGGAGGAACTCAATGCCCATGGAGGCCAACCCTAGTTAAAGAACTGGCAGCTGGGACTTCACATTGTGGACAGAGAATAATATCAATGGTACAGTGGAAAACACGGTTGCTGGTCAACGGTGATGCATTGGGAGAGGTGAATATTAAGAGAGGAACCATCCCTGCTATTGATGGGCTCAGTTGTGGTCATAAGGATAATTGAGGATTATCTTTCTATTTTATCTTTTCCTGGAATTTCTTTAAAAGAAAAGTGCAGACTTTCAGCACTATAACACATTGATGCACCTGACAAAACTGCTTGTGTGCAAGTGTGTGTGTGACACAGAAAAAGAAGGGGGAGGGGAGTTGTCTGCACACACTTGTGGACTGATTCTCCCAAGTGCAACAATTTCCACACCACTTTTTCAAGGATTTTGGAGCTGATATGGATCAGAATTGGCCAAGATGAAAGAACTATAGTATTCTATAGCTTTGCTGGCTGAGGAATTCTGGGAGTTGACCCTTAAAATTGCCAAGGTTGGAGACCCCTATTCTAGACAAGTGGCTGTTCAATTTCTTCTGGAAAACTCCAGTGATAAAGCAGACACTACTTCTGAAGGCAAACTGTTCTACTGATTAATTGTTCTCAAGAAATTTCTCCTTAGTTCTAGGTTGTTTCTCTCCTTGATTAATTTTCAACCATTGATTCTTGTCTTATCTTCCAGTGCTTTGGAAAACAGGTTGACTGTTGGAACATTGCTATCATTTCCCTTAGTTCTACTTTTCACTAGACTGGACATGTCCAATTCCTGCAACTGTGTTCTTCGTATGTTTTAGCCTCCAGCCCCCCAAATCATCATTGTTGCTCTTCTCTGCACTCTTTCCAGAACATCAACAACAACAAAAGCATGGCTCCTTTAAAATAAAGCCAACAACTTTTAAACACGCTTGCTTGTGTTCATGCAGACGAACTCACTCTGAGTATCTCTTGATTGGCCCAAGGTTTGCACACCAATGTCTGGATGTTTCCTCCAACCAGAAAGGTGCCAGCAACCAAGAGAATCAGAATCCAGGAGAAGAGGAAGCTGAAGGTGACACCGCTGTAATCAGATTGACAAACATGTGTCAGGGAGGGGACAAAAGTCACCACCCCAATTCCCCATCCGGATTGTTGCTCCTTCCAAGAACCTGGAAGCCAGGTTGAGCAGAGAGAAGCATCTGACATCTCTGCTACATCTCTACAGGTACCTAGAAATACCCACATTCTGTCCTCCTCCTTTTGTTCCACAGTTTTGTTTCTGCAGGACCTCAATTGTCCTCAAATTTGGACATGGAGATGACATGAGGGGCTCTTGATGCTCCCTGAGCTTGGTTGTTTTCTTGTAGATGTTTCATTACCCAAACTAGGTAACGTCATCAGTGCTAGAAGGGAGGGGGGAGGAGGAGGAGAGGAGGAGGAGGACTGTGGGGTCTTTGGTGCTCTCTGATGTCTGCTTTCTTGCAGACATTTCATTACCCAACTAGGTAACATCATCAGTGCAGGAAGGGATGGGGTTTGCTCACATTTTATATTCTTGCCCTATCAGTGTTGGTGGGGATGGTCTTGGAGGTTCTTTGCTTGGGCTGTTTACAGTTAGCTTGTTTGGCAGTTCCTTCATGGAGGTATTGTTTACTTCTTGACTGTTGGTCTGATGTTAATCTTGGAGCTAATCTATGCTCATCTGAGTGCCTGATTGCTGGTGGGGAGTGTTGCTGGTGGTTAGTGAAATGTCTGCAAGAAAACAACCAAGCTCAGAGATCACCAAGGAGCCCTCATTTCAACCCTGAGCTACAAACATTCTCCTTTACAGATAGAGAGGACATCCAAGAGTTCTTACATGATGAGAAATTTGGCTCCAGCTTCAGCCCGGCTCTCGTAGTCACTGGGATCCTCTCGCACAACCAAGCCATAAGTGCCAAAGGAAAGGCCCAGAACATTACAGAAGACAATCAGCAGGATAATTGTGCATGCTACTGTACCTACAATCCACCTGGCCAAGACAAAAAAAGGAAGGAGACAACTTCAGGCTCTGAGTCAATTCTTAACGCATCCACCAGAAATGTGGTGTTAGAAATGTTTAAACGGGGTGGGTGAATGCAAGGGGTGTTTTACAGGCTTGGCATCCATGGTGTCTGTGTCCTAAAAAAAGTCTAGATGGCCTCTGTGGACACAAGGTTGAAGCCATTGCCTTCACTTCTTGGGACCTTCCTGGCCTCCTGCTTTTGGCTACCCAAGGCAAAACATTTACACCCTTTAACACTCGTACTCAGTTATATTGGTAACTGGTACAATGTTGGAAGAATTGAGGGACAGGTGAGGGACAGAAAATCTGCCAATGAGGATGCTATTGTAGTCAAAAACTACTTGATGACTATAATGATGATTGATCACTTATAGTTTTTATGTGCACTGAGAGCTTATACACTGAAGATAAATTCCTTGTGTGTCCAGTCACACTTGGCCAATAAAGAGTTCTGTTCTGTTCTAATAAATTAGATGAAATATTTGGGCATATATAAAAGTATTTGGAGCTGTTGTGGTCAATGGAAGGTTTTCATGCACAAATCCTGCATCAACAGTGGGTCCTCCCACAAGATCTCATGATGATTTTCTCAGTCTTGGGTCTTCTGCTTGGACAGCCTGATACTCCAAGCCCTTTGACCAAAGTCCTGGTCCAATCATTTATTTATTTGTACCCCACCTTTGTTAGGATTTCTGTAAATGTGTTTTCAAGTCAAAGGAAAGAACACCAGAAAGCGTAGAGTACACCTTTAAAAAATTAGCCCTCCTAAATCTCCTCCTTTCCTGCGACACCATGGGGAAAGGAAATTCTCTGCCCAGGCTGGTCAAATGTGCGCTGTAGCTCTGCCCATATTACATTACTGCTCCATTCATCAGTGTTCTCAGTCCCTTCCAATGTTAGGAGTGTTGGGTTTCTTGTCAGATAAATGTTCGCCAAGTATCTGCTCTGCCCAGCTCTCCTCTTTTACCTGTATGTCTCAAAAGGTTTCACCTCCTTCAGGAAAGGGCGGCTCATATTCTCTGCCTTCGCCAAGGCCTCCTTCATGGGACGGGTCTGGTCAGAGATGGGGAAGTCATCTGCAACAAACTGGAGCTTTTGGCCAGCTCTATCAATGTCCTTCTTCAGCTCTGCAAGGAAAACAAAGGGTTGCCATCCATGGCCTCCACCATGTAAGGGTCACCATGGTCTTCATGCCAAAACATGCCTGATGCAGATTCTACATCGTTTGCACAAAGAAATTGTGATCGCCAGAACATCCACCGGGCACTTACGGTTATGATGGTACATTGTCGAGTCTTCCTATCTGATTTACCTAGGACTTCTCCAGTCCTTTCTCCAGAAGCTACACTACTCTATGAAAAAGATGTTGAGACTTTGGGAAAAGAGAAGAGTGACTAAGATGATCAAAGGCCTGGAGATTAAAACATAGGAAGAACGGCTGCAGGATTTGAGTCTAATATTGGGTCTAAAGAAAAGAAGGGGTGACTAGGGGTGACATGATAGGAGTATTCCAATATTTGAGGGGCTGCCACAAAGAAGAGGGGGTCAAACTATCCTCCAAAGCACCAGAAGGCAAGACAAGAAACAACAATTGGAAACTAATCAAGGAGAGAAGCAACTTGGAATTAAGGAGAACCTTCCTAACAGTGAGGACAACTAACCAGTGGAACAGAAGTTGCCTTCAGAAATTGTGACCGCTCCAACACTGGGAAGTTTTTAAGAAGAGACTAGACAGTCACTTATCTGAAATGGTATAGATTCTCCTGCTTAAGCAGGGAGCTGGATTAGAAGACCCTCAAGGTCCCTTCCAGTTCCTAGTCTAGTCTAGTCATCATAATAATTGAAATTGTTTGTTCCTGGCCCGGAACATGACTTTTTCCGGATGCCATTGTGTGAATTCAGGTCATTTTTTTCCTGGAAAAACTTCACTCACCTTGAACAACTTTATCCATTTTCATGACTGTAAATTGTGGAATTGCATTGAAACTGTTGTTGGCCTAGAAGTGTAAAAATAATATTTTTAACAGTGAAATTGGAGACAAAAATGTGCGTTTTTCTGAAAGGAGATCCCTTCAAGAATCCTTCCTCACTTACTTTGTGAATCATTTCAGAGAAATTCGTCTGAGGGAGCCCGCGCAAATTTTTCAAAACTTTTTCAACAGAAGGCACCTGAAGAAAGACATAATTTGTAAAAGATTAATCCCTGGGATCCAAGATCAAAGTGACAATATATAAAACAATATTGACATGGAAAGCAATCAGAGCCTACATCTGGCTTAAATATGAGCCAGCGGTGTGGGGGCAGCAGCCAAAAATGTCACTGCAATCCTTTATTGCATAAACCAGGAGTCCCCAAACTTGGCAACTTTAAGACTTGTGGATTTCAACTCCCAGAATTCTCCAGCCAGCATAGTTTTAAGTGAAGACTTGTGAAGTCCACAAGTCTTAAAGTTGCCAAGTTTGGAGACCTCTGGCATAAACAGATGGATAGAATCAAAATCATGTGCCGTATTACTACCGCTTTATAAGCCTTGGGAAGACTACACCTGGAATACCGCATCCAGTTTTGGTCACCATACTACAAAAAAGATGTTTAGACTTTGGAAAAAGTGCAGAGAACAGCAACTGAGATGATTAAAGATCTGGAGACTAAAACATATGAAGAACGGCTGCAGGTTTTGGGTTTGGCTAGTCTAAGAAAAAGAAGAATTAGGGGTGACATGATAGCAGAACTTTAGTATTTGAGGGGCTGCCCCAAAGAAGAGGGGTATCAAATTATTCTCCAAAGCACCAGAAGGCAGGACAAGAAACAATGGTTGGAAACTAATCAAAGAGAGAAGCAATCTGGAGTTAAGGAGAAACTTCCTAACAGTGAGGACAATTAACCAGTGGAACTTCAGAAATTGTGGTTGCTTCTTAACTGGAAGTTTTTAAGAAGAGACTGGACAGTCACTTGTCTGAAATGGTTTAGGGTCTCCTGCTTCAGCAGAGAGCTGGACCAGGAGACCTCCAAGGTTGAAGAATTAAGCCAACGTATTTATACTGCGTTGTACAGTACAACAAAGCCCATTTCATCTCAGAAGTATGTTCCTTAACCAGTTCATTTTTCCAAGAGAGTTTTGGATGGATGCACCAGAGGTGGTATCCAGCAGGTTCCGACCAGTTCTGGAGAACTGGTAGCAGAAATTTTGAGTCACTTGGAGAACCCGCCAACCCCATCTATTCTCCACCTCCCATCGAGTCCCAGCTGATTGGCTGGGTCTCCTTTGGTTGCCCTGCACAGGAGAACGGAGCTGGAAAGCAGGCTAGTGGGGTGCGGAGGGAAGGGGGATTTTGCAGTAACCTTCCCCTGCTGCACCCACCAAGCCACGCCCACAGGATCGGTAGTAAAAAAAATGAATCCCACCACTGAAAGGAAGAGAGGAACAAAGGGAAGGAAGCAGAGATGGTATTCAGCCGGTTTTGACCGGTTCTGTAGAAGCGGTAGCGGCAATTTTGAGTAGTTCGAAGAGCCGGCAATCCCAGCTCTGACTGGCCCCGCCCCCCTCTATTCTCTGCCTCCCATTGAGTCCCAGCTGATTGGCTGGGTCTTTTTTGGTTGCCCTGCACAGGAGGATGGATGTTGGGGTGGTTGGTGGGGTGGGAAGGGAATGGGGGATTTTGTAGTTATCCTTCCCCTGCCACGCCCACCAAGCCACGCCCACAGAACGGTAAGTAAAAAAATTTGAATCCCACCCCTGGGATGTGCCATTCCCATTCGGGTGCTGTTAGGATCCAGATTGGCTTACATTTTGGAAGTCAGCCCCCAACTTCAAGTCCTGAGCTCTGCTGAGGACCCCCATGCAGTAGGTACAACGGGGCTCTTCCAGGAGAGAAGTGAGGCTTTGCTTCTGCTCCTTCAGCTTCGATGCCAGCTTGTTCTGGTCCCAGATCAGGGCCTGGACAGACCCGTGGATGGTATGCAAGTGGTGCAGAGAGTTCTCTAGGTCTTAAAGAGAAAAGTCACCCGGGAGATGGGATGTCCGGATGTTTTCATGCAAAGCTATCACAAATGCCATGCTAGCCAATAAACCTCTACGGGTAATCCGTGACTTACAACCACAACCGAGCCCAAACGTTCTGCTGCTAAATGAGACAGTTGTTAAGTGGGTTTTGCCCCATTTTACAACCTTCCTTGCCACAGTCGTTAAGTGAATCACGTTAGTGGTTGATAATAGAATCTGGGTTCCCCGTTGACTTTGCTTGCTGCAATGGTCCCAAGAGTGAAAAATGGTCCTAAATAATGTTTTCAGTGCTGTTCTAACTTCAGACAGTCAGTAAATGAACTGGTGTAAGTCAAGAACTACTTGAAGAGTCTGACATCTTCACTTTTTTAACTCCCTCCTCTCCAGCCCTCCCTCTACTTTGCTGATGATACCAAATTATTCAGGTTGCCAAGGTTGGAGACCCCTGATCTAAAATATTCTGTGGAATCAGGAGTCAATATGAATTGAAGCAAGTTATGCATGTAAAGTCAATAGTCCTAGTCCTTGAATTATGACCACAACTGAGCCAAAAGTTCTGCTGCTAAGGAAGACATTCTGTCAGGATTCCGGCAGTAACCTCCAGTTAAATCATGACACTCGAGCCAAACTTCCAAAACTTAAAAAGGATTTATTAGGAGTTAACATGTCTGGTACTGCCTGGGTGTAGCCAACTCTGAGGCACATCATTCATTGTCACCTTTGATCCTGGTTTCCCCCCCACCCCCTGGGTGTATCGTAATCCATATTCTCCAATGGGACACATCCATAGCCCAGAGTCATCAATCAGGCTCTCCAGTTAGAATTTTGCACGGTAGAAACTTCAGTCACCTAGTTACTATCTTTGAAAACATTTATGGAATGCAAGTTGCCCACTGCTCCCTCCTCCCTTTCTGTTGGCAACTCTAAAAAAACCATAGAAATAATTTGTGAGTCGACACATTCATTAAGTGAATGTTTTCCTCCATTTTACAACCCTTCTTGCCACCGTTGTAAAGTGAATCCCTGCATTCATTAACTTAGTAATGCGGTCGTTGAGTGAATCTGGCTTCCCCATGGACTTTGCTGGTAGGAAGGTCACAAAAGGGGACCGTAAGACTCCGGGACACTGTAACCATCATAAGTATGAGTCAGCTGCCAAGCATCCAAAATTTAATCACATAACCATGGGGATGCTGCTATGAAAATGGTCACAGGTCTCCTTTTTTTCCAGGGCGGTTGTAACTTTTGAACAGTCAGTAAATAAACGGTTGCAAATGTGGAACAGCTGTATTAGTTTTTTCCTTCTAAGGGCTCCACTTGGAAATGGCTACCTTGAGCTGCAATGGTGGCCGTTCTACAACGAGGTTTACAAATTTCGTGCAGAAACCGTGGCACCACTCGTGGTTTCTGTATCAAAGGAACTCTAAAGGGCATGGAGCTTTAATGGCGTGGCTACAGCTGCCACTTTGACACGCACGTATATATATATATATATATATATATATACCCCAGGGGGCACAAGAGCATGTGTTAAAAGGACCTGACAAGCAGAGGACGGCAGGTGAAAGGCATATAAAGCTGGCTTCCTAACAGCTGGCACTTCTTGTACGATCCTTTGATTTAGAAGGTAATGTGCAGCCCTGATTCAGCCTAATAAGCTCCTGCCAAGGCCACCCCCAGGCTATTCTCTCATCTGATGGCAGCAAACTAGTTAGCTTAACTCCGAGCTGCCCTTTCATTTATCTGTCTGGCATCTCTCTTTAGAGTTTTAATGAATGCCCCCAAGTTGCCAAAGAGACAGAAAGAGAAAGTGCCCCTATTTTACCTCTCTGTACACTGTCTCCTTTTATCCACCTTCACTCCAAGAGGTATCCAAGAAGATGCTGCCATATTTTCCCATTAGAAATGGCTCCAGACTTTTAATTGTCTTCTCTGAAAATATCCCACGGTTATGTGGCTCCAGCCCTTTCATTCTCTTTCCTGAAAATGTTCCCACTGTTAACCATGCAAATTGGGGGGTATCCCTATCAAAGAGGGTAGCCGGAAGAGCTGCCTTGAGTGAATCCTGGTATGGCCAACCTAAACCTACTTTCCCTGGTCTGATGCTCAGCAGGTGCATCAAACTACAACTCCCAGAGTTCCTAGCCAGCCTAGCCACACTAAGGAGTGTTCCTCCCATCCTTTTAAGAAGCATTGGGTTAAACTAAGTTGCTATCAGCCCTCCAAGGAAGACCAGACCAGAAATCATGAAGATTAATTCCAACTTTTATTCATTGTTATTAATATAATTATTATTTGTGAGAAAGAGGAGAGACTCAAATTATGTTTCTACTCAAGACTCAGATTGCTCTTATCTACCCTTGCCTCCATTGCGAATCTCCCTCTTATTCCTCAAGATTATTTCTTCTACCCATTACAAGACTGTGTTGCAGTAAGAAAAAGAAAGGAAAAGGAAAGTCTTTTTCTTACCTTGCACCCTGCCCTTGAGGGCAGCCATGGCAGAAGACACGGTTTCCTTCAGCAGGAAGTGAATGGTGCTGCCAATGCTCCAGCTAATATCTACAAGGCACAACACCACCTCTGGTGAAATCTCAAGGGGGGGGAGGGAAATGCATCTCCCACCCTCCCAAACTCATGCCCATCTCCAACTGTATCATGCAGCCACTGAACTAAGGAACATCATTTTGAATCATTTTAAACACAGGTTTCTAGGCATGACGGCGGTGGGTATTTGCTTGAAATTATGCAACTTTTTATTTTGATGGCATTGTTATTGCTTCGCGTTGCACACAATGGCTATTACTTGAAACAATCTTACGGCAGGCCTTTAAAAATTTCTCTACATCGTGACGGACACTAATTGGGTCATTTGTAAAAGAGATAAAATCCTGCCAGCCCTGGAAAAATAATAGGTTCCTGCTTTATTTTTAAGCCTGGGAAACTGATCGGCTCTCTTACCAAGGGAAGCTTGATATGCCAGCTAAACAATCCCGTGGCTCTTGCTTGTTCACTTCCTGAAAGTGAGCTGCTTCAGCTGCAGCTCACAAGAGCCTCTGCCTTTTGATAAAATCGGACGCTTGGGAAGAGGTTGAACGGCAGTGGTTCACGCAGCATTAATCCCCCATTCTTCCCATTCAACCCCAAGGCATTAACTCGGGGCCAAAAATAAACCGTTCCCTTTTGGAAAACACCTGACCTTTTGTTTGCAAAAGGCAGATGGGCTGCGTTGCACATGTTGTATGTTTATGCCACTGACCTAAACACAACAATTATTATTATCACCTTTATTCTCAGAGTACAACATGTGTACAATGAAGATTGGCTGAGCCTCCCTTCGTGCACACACACACACACACACACACCACAACTCACAGTGAGGGCAGAAGTTCCTAACCCAGTCCCAATCTTACTACACTATGTGACCTCGTTGCACAACTCACCGGCCCCGCAAGTCTCTCCTACTATGTTGACATGAAGTTATTTTCCGTTCAGGAGTCTGACAGCCCGCGAGTAGGAACTGTTCTTCAGCCTGTCTCTGCTCCTCTATCTCCTACCCGATGGCAGGAGAGTGAGGAAGTGCTAACCGGTGTGTGAGTCATCCCTGAGAATTTTCCTCACTCTTCTAAGGCAGCGAGCCCTAGCGAGGTCATCTAGTGGTGTCAGGGAACAGCCCACCATGTTTTGTGCTGTGCTCACCACCAGAGGTCAGCAGGTTCTGGCCAGTTCTGGAGAACTGGTAGCAGAAACTTTGAGTAATTCGGAGAACCGGCAAATCCCACCTCTGACTGGAGATTTTGCAGTATCCTTCTCCTGCCACGCCCACCAAGCCTCGCCCACAGAACCGGTAGTAAAAAAAATTTAATCCCACCACTGCTCAGCACCCTCGGTAGCATCTTTCTATCCGCAGCTGTCAAGCCAGCATACCACACCGTCACACAATATGTGAGGACGCTTTCTATTGTGGACCGGTAAAAGGAGGTTTAAACAAAAGGCTGTACTGGTGGGGAAATTTCTCGCCAAGGATCTGCAGCGGAAGAAAAAGGGACTTACTGTTCAGGTCGCCGAGAATCTGCCATTGGGGGACTCTAAACTGTTCCACTGTCAGCCGAAGCCCCTGTCGCGGAAGGAGAGAAAAGTCAGCTCTCCAGAAGCAAAGGGAAGCCAGGAAGGAGGATTTGGAGTTTGCTGCCTGGGGATTTGTTATCCCAGGCAGCAGCAAACCTGGAGCGTTAGCGACTGATGCTGTTTCCTTTCTGGCTTTTTGCAAACTTGGCCTGATGTTCCCTAGAACGGGGAGGTTTGTGTAAAGATTTCAGAGTTGGACATTCAGCCTACAGCAAGAGACGCCACTTAGCTAATTCTTGGATGGTCTTAAAAACACACAGGCAACCCTTGAGATACAACAGTTCATTTAGTGACTGTTTAAAGTTACAATGGCACTAAAAAAAGTGACTTTTTTTGCCCTTACGACCCACAGCTGCGCGATCAAAATTCGGAGGCTTGGCAAGCGGCACATTTTTGTGGCGGTCACAAGACCAGGTGAGCGTCTTGCGCAAACCTCCGACGAGCGAAGTCCATGGGGAAACCAGATTCGCTGAACAACTTGCAGCGATTCGGTTAACAACCGTGGCAAGAAAGGACGTAAAATGGGACAAAACTCACTTAACAACGGTCTTGCTTAGCCACAGAAATTTGGTGGCTGGGACTCAAAGATTACCTGTACTGTCTGGGGAATTCTGGGAGTTGAACTCCGCACACCTTAAAGTGGCCGGGGTTAAAAAAAAAAAGGCCGCCCCCTTCTTAGCAACCCCAGGCTTTTCAGATGGGGGAGGTAGGATGGGAGCTCCTGTGAGGCCCTTTTCCTCCCCCCAGGGGCAGCCTATCCTGACTTTGAGGAAGAGGAGGGGGCAGCTCTTGGGTCCCCCCTCCCCATTCTCCCTCTCTCAAAGCCTTCCTTTGTGCAACAAAACCCTTACAGCAGAATTTGAAAGAGCTGCTGGCATCATGGGGTTCATAAGCCCCCTCCCCCTTCCCTGGCCTGCTTTGCAGCTGCCAGGAATTTGCAGCCCAGAAAACACCTGTCAAGCGAAGGCGTTGCCATGGTGATGGTGTGACGTTGGGCATGAATGCCAGGGGAAATGCTCAAAGCATTGGAGCTCTGGAGCATGAACAAGCTTCACTTCTGGATCTCCAAACTTCAAATAACCTAGAAACGGGTTTTCTCAAAAGGACCAGAAACACGTGGCTATACCACCCATGGCGGCTGTCAAAGCTCCACCATTTTGTTAAGGTGATGTAAACAGGCAACCTCTTGACTTTCTTGACCCCCCCAGGGAGACCCCTGATCCTTTCAGCCCTGGAGTGGTTTGTCTTGAATGGTAACCTTGTAGTTACGTGATGGTAAAGGGAGTGAATAGCCCACGGCGGCCCGAGGAAGTTGCATCTTCCCAACCTTTCTTACAACTGAGGTCCTTTCCAATTCGTTGACCTTCCTTCCAAAGACTCTGTTTCCTTGTTCAATATTGGAGCCAAAATGAAAACCCACAACTTTCATGACCATTTTTTTTAAATTTACATTTATATGCCGCCCTTCTCCGGAGACTCAGGGCGGCTTACAGTCTATGGAGCACCATACTAAATGCTCGGCAATAGCCTTCATTCCACTGTATATGCCTGCTTATTACTAGGGCTTTTTGGCCCCGCCAAGCGGCATTTTTACAAAGTCAGCTTATTGGCCCCAACAATCTTTGGGTCCTCAATTTACCTACCCCGAGAGGATGGAAGGCTGAGTCAACCTTGAGCCTGGTGGGATTCGAACCTGCACTAATTGCAGGCAGCTTGCACTAAGTGCTAGATGATTAACAACCTGCACCACCAAGGCCCTTAGTAGATTATTTTTCCCCCCACAAATGGTGTGGACCATCTGTATTCTAAATTTATAAAACCCAGCTAAAATTTCATGTTTCCATTACAAATCTCATCATGGATAAAAACATTCTTTTCAAACATTCCCCCCAATTAGCCTGGCCTTCCATGGTTTCTCCTGCCCAAATATTGTCATTTTTCACTCCTGATTTTTTTTTTAAAAAAAAACTGCACCTCCGGCCTCACTCTCTGGCCCTTTCCCCAACCTCTTGTCCTCCGGTCAAATTTGACCTGCTTAACGATGTGGAATGAACACAGCCTCAACGCCCTGAGTTGCCTCATGCCAAAATATTCAGCATGAAGTGGAAACAATGATGTCTTTGAACAGGTTGGTCCCTTGGGTTTTTCCAGACTCAACTCACGCGAGGAATCCCATTCAGATGGTTCTTCAATGTCCTCAGGGTGTGGAGTGCGTCTCGGGCACCAGGGTCCATCTCTTCTTTCACCTTCTGGTTGGCAGCAAAAGCACAGATAACACACCCCCTGGTGAAAAATAGCAATAGCCATAGTCCTTAGACTCATATACCGCTTCACGGTGCTTTCCAGCCCTCTCTAAGGGGTTTACACAGTCAGCCGCTGGCCCCCACCAACAATCTGGGTCCTGCTTTTATTGTACTCAGAATGATTGAAGGCTGAGTCAACCTTGAGCCGGTCAGGATCGAACTGCTGCAGTTGGCAGAATTAGCCTGCAATACTACATTCTAACAGGAAGGAAGGAAGGAAGGAAGGAAGGAAGGAAGGAAGGAAGGAAGGAAGGAAGGAAGGAAGGAAGGAAGGAAGGAAGGAAGGAAGGAAGGAAGGAAGGAAGGAAGGAAGGAAGGAAGGGCAATAGCACTTAGATTTATATACCGCTTCACAGTGCTTTCCAGCCCTCTCTAGGCAGTTTACAGAATCAGCCTCTTGCCCCTCAACAATCTGGGTCCTCATTTTACCTACCTTGGAAGAATGGAAGGCTGAGTCAACCATCAGCCAGTGAGGATCGAATTCCTGACAGTGGGCAGCCTGCAATACTGAATTTTAAGCACTGCAGCACCAGGAAAGAGAAAGGGAATGGAAGGAAGGAAGGAAGGAAGGAAGGAAGGAAGGAAGGAAGGAAGGAAGGAAGGAAGGAAGGAAGGAAGAGCATTTAGACTGATATACTGCTTCACAGTGCTTTACAGCCCTCTCTAAGCGGTTTACAGAGTCAGCCTTTTGCCCCAACAATCGGGGTTCCCATTTTACCCACTTTGGAAGGATGAAAGGCTGAGGAGTCAACCGGAGCCTGGTGAGATTCGATCTGCCAAATTGCAGGCAGCAGAAGTAACCTGCAGTACTGCACTCTAACCACTGCGCCATCGTGGCTCATGGCATAGCCATAGACATTGCAGAAAAGAGAGGACTTCAAGACTAGATCTTTAGATTTCCTAGATTTCAAGACTCGATCCCTCTCAGAAACCAGTGTTTCCCAAATTTGGTGACTTTTAGCCAAGTGGACTACAACTTTGGTGTAAGATTGAGGTCCTGGCCTGGAAAGCAGGAGGCAGTGAGTTCTAGTCCTGCCTTAGGTATGGAAACTGTCTGGATCAGTTATTCACCCTCAGCCCACTGATTTGTTGTTTGTTTTTATTTATTTGTTAGATGTATCTCAGTGTTGGGCAAATAGGAGGAGAAAGGGGTATTAGGTATGTTTGCCAGCATGAGTTACCTACGCTGGCTGGGGAATTCTGGGAGCTGAAGTCCACATGCCTTAAAAGTCCACATATCTTAGACCAGGACTGCTATTTTGTTTGACTTCCCCTGTATCCAGAACAGCATTTCCTGGCTTTGAATTTACAGCTTTGGCATCTCTCGTGCACTGCTTCACCTTCCTGTCCTTCCCGATCCCCACATCTCTATGGGGGCAACCAGATGGGATCCATCACGGATCTGGCTCAGCCCCTCACACTCACAGGATGAGGAGGGTGGTGAGGAGCAGGCAGACCATGAGAAGGTTCCGCTGGCAGAGCAGAGAGCGACGATAGGCCTTGATCCGTCCACCACAATGCCGGTTTCTCTGGAAGCAGCAAAGGCTCAGCCCGACCAGCGGCACCGTCACAAAATAGAGAACTGCAATTGCAGTGCAAATGACATATCCTGCCTGGTAGCGAAGGATCTGAGGAGCAAGGGAAATGAGAATAATAACAATAATCTTCAGAGAATGATTTCTCTTACCCATCTCCCCATTGTGTTAAATTAAATAGAATTGGGGGGTTGGTTCCAAGCCTTAGTGGCCTAGAAACCAGGAGATGGAGACTTCCTCTGATTACTTCTTCCAAGGACAGAAGCAGCCCTGGCTAAAGGCAATCCCATGGTCAGAAGATCTTTCTATCTAATTTAAATGTAATAACCACTTTGGTGTAGTAGTTAAGATACAAGACTAAATACTGGGAGACGTGAGTTCTAGTCCCCACTCTGGCCTTGAAAACCAGCTGGGTGTCTTTGGACCGATCACCAGGAGACTGGGAGTTCTAGTCCCATCTTAAGCCTGAAAGGCAGCTGGATGACTTTAGGTTACTTCTTAGTTTCCACTCAACCCAGGGTTGTTGGTTGGAAAAAAGAGGAGGAGGAAGTATTAGGTATCTTCACCATCCTGTACATAAAAATATCTAAATGTAAATCTAAAAATCTGAAAAATAAAATCATTCCAATTTCCTCAAAATCTTTTATCTTCCCTTACCCAATGCACCCATTTACTAATGCCAAATCTTTACTAATTATCAACCTCATCATATATTTCCCATTCTTATATTTTCTATCATTCATAAAAAAGTCATTCTCTATAAATAAAATTCTCAGGCAGCCAAATTGGGAGATTCCCAGGTGGGCTGAGCATTTATCTTGCAGAATTTCCAAACATCTGTCCAGGAATTTTGGGAGATGCAATCCAGCACTTTGAGAGATGAGGGAAGATTGTTGTAGATGCTGAGTTGTGACAGCCAACACAGACCCCTGAAGAAATGGGGGGGGGGGGGGGGCATTCCACTCTTCCAGGCTCACTATTTCACCTGAGAAGTTGTAGCAGTTGGTGGCTCATTCAGGACATCTTTCAACAGCTCTGTGGAATAAAACAAAGCTATTTTAAAAGCAGAAAGAGAGACCCCTCTTCTCTTGTGATTGTACCTTCTGAATGGGCCAAAGGAAGATTTGGGCAGGGTATTGGGCTTCTCTCCAACCTCCTTGTGCAAGTTCTACTCTTAAGTAAGGCTGCATGAAGGAAATGAGGAGGAAGCAGGAACAGACAGAGTGGCAAAAGGCAATTATTGCCAAAGTTAATTAACTAAGATAATTATCAAAGCTAGACAGTCTGAGATGCCAGGAGCTCTCCTGATCATCAGATCCCCTTCTTTGAGGACTTCAGAGGTCCCTCCAAGGGAGACCTAAACCATAGGTTGCTCTTCTTTATCTCAAGCATGTCTTTCTGCTGGGGAGGCAATGCTGTTTGCTTCAGGGAGGGAGAGCAAGAACTGCCTTCAGCTCATCCCAGGGTCAGTTCCCTTCGGGGGTCTCCTTTGGCTGCGGGAACTCTTCCAGCTATTCTTGGAGGAATCCACCTGCCTCGGAGTTTTGCTTCCTATGGGTCTATTACTTGGAACCTTGATATGCCGATTATTTGTGTTTTAAAGTATCTTGTACTGGGTTTTATTTTATCTGCCAACGCCAGTTAAAACCATCTGTTAAATGAATGCTTTGGATCTTATAGCATGGTGGTGCTCCCAAGCTATCCATTTTTTTTTTGGTCCCTCAGTCCCATGATGTTGGGGATATTGAAAGAGAATGAAATATAGTAATTAATTAATTAGTTTTATGTGTGTAGATGCAATATAATTTGGATATTAATATACAATTCAGGTACAACTTTTCTTTCCCACAATTCTTTAAAAAAATCAGACTGAACTATTTAACAACTTATGCTCTGTCTTCATAACAAAATGTTGCAAAATGTTGAGGCATGCAAGTATAACATACTGTATTTCCCAAATTGTTTGGAAACAAAATATTTTTGTTTTTTGAATATTCTGACATGTTTCATTAAGTAACATGTTTCTATCCTGCCAAGTCTATCATTAGAGGCTACTGGCTTATGTTCTGACAAAAAAATACCATTAAATAGTTGTAATATTAATTTGTAATATATACTTGAATATAATTGCACACATCGCTCTGTCCTGTCTCAAAACTAAGAAAAGAAATATGTTTCTTAAGCACTAGGAACTAGGATTGAAGGAAGATTTACTACATTTAAATGAGTTAAAACCTTCCCACCTTCCATTAAAACCTTCCAAAAAATTCCCCTAATGAAGCCTACAGTATGCTTGTATTTTGAGAAAGGAAGAATACAAATATCACTTTGGAGGTTTGGAGGGAAATCTTGAAAACAACCCTGGCAAAGAATTCTCAGGTTCAATTCACACACTACACCAAGACTTAATGTGATGTGTAAGGTTTTAGCTCAGCACAACATGTGAACCCAGATATACGTGGCTTATTTGCAAGTTAGCAAGACGATGCAGGAAATACGACTTCAGGCACAGAGTGGTCAATGTCTGGAATACTCTACCTGACTCTGTGGTTTCTTCCCCAAACCCCAAAAACTTTAACCTTAGATTGTCTACTATTGACCTCACTCCTTTCCTAAGAGGTCTGTAGGGGGCGTGCATAAGCGCACCAACGTGCCTACCGTCCCTGTCCTATTGTTTCATATGTATGTATGTATGTATGTATGTATGTATGTATGTATGTATGTATATATATTCTTATATGTATCCATATATTCATAACTCTGTTTTTACTTATACCTATTATCTTGTAAGCAATAGACAAATAAATAAATAAATGCAAAATACAAGCTGGTCTGAGAAGGAATAGGTCTAGAATGGTCTTCTCTTAAGGTACAGGAGGAATTGGCTATCAAACTGGAACTGCCCACAGAAATGGCTTCCCAAAGGTTTTGTAGATACATTCTTAGACTCATGGAAGGGACTTCGAAGGTCTTCTAGTCCACCTAAGACAGGAGACCCTGTACAATTCCAGACAAATGGCTGCCCAATCTCTTCTTGAAAACTTCAAATGGTGAAGTACCCATAATTTCTGGAAGCCCTTCCACTGATTAATTTCCTGTCATTATCAGGAAATTTCTCCTTAGTTCCAGGTTGGAGTTCTCTTTAATGAGTTTCTACTTACTGTTTCTTCTCCTTCCCTCTTTGCTTTGGAGAATAAGTCAGTCCCCTCTTCCCTGTGACAGCCTCTCAACTACTGCAAGATTGCTATCAGGTCACCTCTAGTTCCTTCTTTTCGATAGTCTAGATATACCCAGCTCCCTTAAGCACTCATGGTAAGACATAGCCTGCCCATCCGTTATCACCTCCATTGCTCTTCTCTGCCCTCTGACCCCTGTCACCTCCCCAGCAGGGAAGTTCTTGTGCCTTCTAGATCAGCAGTTTCCAAGTTCTAGCAGGCAACAAATGCTGACCTCCATGCTGTCAAAAGCTTCATTCGCCCAATTTTGCTCATTCAGCTGTCCCTGAGAGCACACAACCACGTTCGTTTTCCCCTCGATTCAGAGCCCTTGGACCAAACCAATCAACAAGGCTTACCTGTGGGGAAAGGGTTCTGTTGGACCACATCCAGGTAATTATGGACGAGGTGGTAGAGGGGATCCAGAGGTCCCGGAGGTTGGTGTCGAGCAGGGATACGCTGATCAGCACCGACATCGGCAAACTGGAGGGTCAAGAGAAGGTTTCCTTCTGCGGAGCATTGCTGGGAGTGGACCGAATCTCGGTGGGCAAAGGCAAAGGCCAGGAAAAAGAGGAGCACATGTCCCATTCCAGACTCCAGCAGGGTCCAAGACTGGCGTCGTGTCACAAGTGGGCCTTATCCTCAGACACTCCAGCAAGGAAGAGGACCCTGAGGAAAGCAAGGCCTTTCCTTCCTTCCTTCCTGCCTGCCCACCAGAGGAGCCACCTTTTCCAGCCCTGTAGATCTTTTGCCAGGCCCCAAGTCCAGCTTGCCCAGGAGAAGACAAGAAGAAGAAAAAGAAGAGCGCTTAGGACCACTTCTGCTGGGTGCTTCTCCACCTTCAGCCAAACAAGTCTATGTCCTGCCGAACCGCTTCCACTTCCAAAGACGTTTGGGGAAAGTTGGGGGAGGAAGACACAAAAACCGGATGGACAGGTTTGATGCTTCCTGATGACAAGGCCCTTCTTGCTGCTTTCCAGCCAGTGGGATGGAGCAGGGTGGGGCCACCGCACCGGGTGGAAGGCAGTGAAGAGTGAAGCTGGGTTTTTCCCTCCAGGAGCCCTTCCAGGGCTTTCCTGCCCCCCAGTTTGTGTCTCTGCCCCCTCTGCTGCGCTTTATCCCTGGGAAGAAGGCAGCAACTGACTCGGCTGGGGGAAAATTAAGCGGGCTGGAGGGAGGAGGGAAAGGCATCCAGACGTTGGCTTGGGCAGCCGGTGGTGGAGATGAGATGAGATGAGCCAGCTCGCATCTTCACATCTTGTCCAGCAGTGCTGGGGTCACAGAGGAAAAGTACGTGGAAAAGGGGTGGGGGGGGTGCCAGTCTCCAGGGCTTCCATACATCCCAGAAATGCCAAATTGGCACTCTCTGGTTATGCGCCACAATTCATTTGTCTCCCCAAGTTGTACAAAAGGGGACATGGAGGAAATAGGAAATGGCACTCCTTCAGAAAACTGCCAAACAGATCCTTCCTTCCTTCCTTCCTCCCTCCCTCCCTTCCCTTCCTTCCTTCCTTCCTTCCTTCCTTCCTTCCTTCCCTTCCTTTCCTTCCTTTCCTTCCTTCCTTCCTTCCCTTCCTTCCCTCCCTCCCTCCCTTCCTTCCTTCCTTTCCTTCCTTCCCTTCCTTCCTTCATCTCTTCCTCCTATCCTTCCTTCATCTCTTCCTCCTATCCTTCCTTCCTTCCTTCCTTCCTTCCTTCCTTCCTTCCTTTCTCCCTCCCTCCCTCCCTTCCTTCCTCCAGCTCTCCTTCCTATCCTCCCTCCCTCCCTCCCTCCCTTGAGAAGCGAAGAAGAGGGAAACCAAAACAGGCAGGCAATTTTACACAAAAGGTATGCTCACATTGTTGGAAGTGTAACCCTAAAAATACATCTTAATTGGAATGTTGTCATTTCTAAATTAGGGCTGTAGGTTGAATGTTCTTTTATTGCTGAAGCAATTCATGATCTGTCATCAAGTAGCAGTTGACTCTCAGTGATCACCTAGATCTTCTGCAAGAGATCTCTCCCTCATCCTTTAGGTCCTTTAGGTCTTCCAATGGTGCATTCATTGCCTTGCTGCTGGTCCTCCTCCTCCCCTCTTTCCTTCCATCTTTCCCAGCATCAGAGCCTTCTGCAGAGAGCTGGGTCTTCACACAAAGGGTCTAAAGTAGGGTAATCCGATCTTGACCATCTGGGCCTCCAGGATGAAGTCTGGGTGGATTTATTCAATTATCCTTCAGTTTGTTTTCTTGTCCACCATGCTGATATCTTCTCAGGAATTTTTTCCAACACCAACGTTCAAAGAGGTCAATACTTTCCCTCTTGGGCTTCTTCAAAGTTTCAAACTTTCACATCCATGGATTATCTCGGGGAATAGTCTGATGGCATGATTCTGATCTCAGCTTCCGCCTCTGCCGGGTGGATCGCCCATATCCTAGGAACAAAAAACAGATGTCACTGCAACTAAACAAGAAAATATGGGTGAAACGCCAACCTTTCCGAAAACCAGTAGAGACTTGCCAGTTAAGATCTTACGCATCAGAAGGCTTGTAGCCAAGTGCTTATCTGTCTTGGTGCTATTGCCCACTTGGATAACATCTGGTTTTTTTCACCATTGTGGGTGTGGGTGTGGGTGCCTTCAAGTCAGTTTTTGATTCCTGGCAAATGCCTGGACAAGTCCCTGCAGTTGGCAAGATTTTGGAAGTGGTTTGCCATCGACTGCTTCCTAGGGCTGAGAGAGAAGGAAGGATCAAGATCACGCAACTGGCTTCATGCCAAAGGTGGGACTAGAACGCCTCATGCATGTCAAGCCTGCCATCTTCAGCACACACCACTTCGCGGGCATCCTGCCCTCAAATGCAAAGGAGGAGGGGAGGAAATTGGGAAAATAAGGAATGGGATTGGACAGTAAAAAGGAAGGGAAGGACAAGATGACAGGAATCAGAGATGTCGACCTGGAATAAACTGGCCGATCAAGGACATAGCCTGGAACAGAATGTGAAAACTATACTAAAGAGAAGCCAAAGCTATTCCCAAAACATCAAAAGCAAATGCTATTGGACACTGATGGACTGGCCAAGGGAGGAGGGCCAAGGGAAAGGGGGAAAGTGCAAACTTTGCACAGGGAATACTCAAATCCGGCTTTGCTTACGCTGTAATTGCTTGACTTTAGTAAAAGAACCTTTCGCTTCAAAGAAATGGAGTCGAGGATCTTTCTTTCATCCTGGTTGTGACAGGCCTGACAATCTCCTGGTTTCTAGCCCAGCGCCTTAACCACTACTGGCTACCATAGTATCTGGGTCCTGATATTTAAGAATCAGGAAAAAAAACAGATGTCCTCACTTACTGTCACTTCTACATCAGCACATCCCATATTCTTGTATTCTTGCACATAAACATCCAACACCTGCAAACCCTTTTATTTAAAGGAAGACAGAAAAAAGAGGGGCACTAAAAGCTTTTGATGAGTTGACAGTACTCTGAAACCCTTCAACTGCCAGTACTCTCACCCACGAAGGGCTGTTGCAATCTTCAAACTAGCCCAGTTGGGGGAAGCCCCATTTGCCAATATTTTCTTTAAAAGGGTTGGTCCTCAAGGATTTCTTGCTGTGTTTTGGTGAAAGGTTGCAAAAGGTTTGTTTGTTTCGGTTTCGTTGCTCTGCTATTTTTCTGGAAGGGAATCTGTGAGATTCCCCATCCAGATGATTTTAGCAACCAAGCTTAAGAAGCACTATTTATGTTTCATGTTTCTGAATCTTTGGCCTCCTCTAATGGCTGAAAGCAGCTATAACAAGAGAGAGGGGGGAAAGAAAGAACTGGGTATAATACAGGAGGTGGTGATTTATTATCAGTTTTTTCCCCTACTACAAGAATATATAACTCCTTTTTATTTTTAAAAAGATGTTATTGTATGACTGAAAAGAAAGAAAAAAGAAGGAATATATTGAGACTTTACAAAATATAAACATTGCATAAGATGTTGAAAGAAAAAGTAGCAAAAACACACCACCATTTTCTTTCAAGTAATACTGAACTGGAACAGATATAAACAAAATCATTTATCAGTTTAACACTTTAAGAACTAAAGCAGAAATGAATAAAAACAACATTAAAGATGATAGCATTTATCACTCCAATTTCTAAGAATATAATAATTTAAAAAATTTTTTAGCTTATCTACAACAGTATACTTATACTAAGACAGAATCTAGAGTTTCCAAATGTTAAAAAAAACTTTGATTTCAGATGTGACAGAGTCTGTGCATAAAATTATAACCCATAAGCAAAAATAAAGGTAATAATAATAATTTAAAAATGCAAAAACATTTCTTTTTCAAATTCCTCAGCATCAATATGTGGCCATTGGAGTTTTCCTGAGTGTGTCTATATGTGAGTAGTCCATTTAAATTCAGGTTTATTAAAATCAAATTCAAATTCAGAATAGAGCTGGAAGGGACCTTAGAGGTCTTCTAGTCTAGCCCCTTGCTCAAGCAGAAGATCCTATACCATTTTAGACAAAAGGATGTCCTGTCTCTTCTTGAAAACCTCCAGTAATTGAGCACCTACCACTTATGAAGGCAAGCTTGAGCAATTTCATACATTTCTTCCCTGATACAAACTTTATAGAACTTCATCCATGAAGGTTTAAAAACATGACAGCCAAGGGGTTACCAGCTCCTGGTTCATTTACTCATGTATTCATTCAGGTATTCATTCATGAATTCTCTCCACAGAACCGGTACCTGGGCACCACTGCAAGTAGAAAACATATTTTTCAATAGTTTTCCTGAATGGCCAAAAGTTAGCAATCCTCACTCTGTTCCAGCTGTGTGGGAATAAGGAGCTGGTAACTCCATAGCTGTCACGTTTTTTAAATTTTCTTCATGACTGAAGTGCTATAAAGAGTTTATATCAGAGAAGTATGGCGTTCCAACATCAGGTACCAGTTTTGCCGTCATGCAGGAGAGGCCCAAGTCCTCAGTCCAACACCCATTGATGGTTTGGTGATTATGACTCTGCCCTACGTTTTAGGAACATCATAGGAGAACATAGAATCCAAAATGTTTAGTTCTCTAGGGTCATTCCTATGTAGAACTTTGGACGTTGGCCATATCCAGAGCCTGCTAGATGGCCATCCAACCAGCTGTGCCCAATAAGGGGACATTGTGTGACTTTCTGACAGAAGTGGACTGATCACTGGCTTGAGCATCTTTTTTTGCCCTTTGTCGCTTGTTCTTTCGTCTTCACCATCTTTGTATTGTCCTGAGGGGAGGACAGGAAATAATGGGTGGCACATCCTTAAAGAGAGATCCATCGTGGAACGAAGGAGAAGTTTCCTGACAGTGGGAACAATTCATCACTGGAACAGCTTGCTTCTGGAAGTCCTGGGTGCTCCATCACTGGAGGTTTTCAAGAAGAGTCAGGAGAGACATTTGTCTGGAATGGGTATAGGGTCTCCTGTTTGAGTGCGGGGAGGGGGGTGTTGGACTTTTTAGCCCATCTTGAAATAATGATTAATACAATTATTGAGTATACTTGCCTTCAGGATTTGCATATAGCTATGTGAAAGAAATAAGAGACTGCTTTTTATAGATGTTTCAATTACTGACTCATCAGATCATCTGTAAACCTGAACAAAGGATGAGTCTCTTATTTGAGTGGGGTCTGGGGCAACTGCCTCCCCAAAAAATGTCATATACACTTAAATTACTTCAAAATATCAACAACTTGCAGACAAAAATGTGTTGCTAGAGGCATAGCTAGACTTCAGCTGCTCTTGCTATTTGTGGAGACTCAGGAGGAGAACCAGCAGTATGAATCACCGGGACCCGATGGATTACATCCCAGAGCTTTGAAGGATGGAGCTGGCAGACATGACCTCAGAACCAGAGAACCCTATCTTTTGTTTAAAATAATTTTATTGCATTTTACAGAGCGTTCATATAAAAACAACATCAACTAACAACCGAAGGAAGGAATAAAGAGTAAAAAAAAAAAGAACTGGAATAGAAATGTGTAAAAGAAAAAGAAATCACAACTATATACAAACAATAACTTCCAACTTGGGTACTGAAATGACCATGATCTTCAATATGCTGGCATGCAACTCTCGGCCTGGAACATCTGATCAAGAAAATAAAAAAGAAAGTAAGAATTCCTTCCCTGGTTTCTCTCCCATGAGACCATTAGCTCAGCCCATTACAGTTCGGTCATCTTTATTAACCCTCCCTCTATTGTGCATATCATAGGATTTTCTCCAATAAAAGTTGTGCTGCTATAACCACATATAACAATAAAGTACCATAAGATTCCCCCCCCTCCCCAATATGTTATCCATATATCCTAACAAAAAGCTTCTGGCCTAAATTGTACATTAATTTTCCAAACTTTAAATTACATTGCTAATTTCTATCCAACATTGCTTAGCTTTTTACAAGTCCACCAAAGGTGATGAATGCTTCCAATCTGAAACTTACCTTTCCAAAAAGCATTTAAGATTTCAGGATACCAACTGGTTTGCTGAGACAAAAGGTGCGTCACTTTCAGGCTCCCCTATTTCTCCTACCTCCACATTTGCCCCTGCTCTGCTTTAGTTCCCTTTCCACCCTTCCTTGAGGTCACTTGTTGCACACCTTGGTCAGCAGCTGGTCAGGTACGCCCAGTCAGTCTGGACTCATTTGCCAGACTGAACATGGATGAGTGGTTCTCCAGGTTCTCTCTTGAAGTACCAGGAACCACCCTGGAAGGCTGCCTCTTAATCCAAAACTCTCACCTTGGACAAAGGCTGTTTGACTGGGTCCATCTTCAAATGATTGCAACACAGCCAGCTGAGTGTACAACTGTTGTACTTGTCTGTAAGTCGCACATGAAAAGATACAAGGCCATGAAATACGTATCTCCTGATCAGCCTTAATAATATATTTATCCATTGTTGTTCTTATCTTCGGTCCGTCTAAAGGAAAATGGCTGCCACTCAGCCAGCAGGATGCACAAGTCATCTACGATAACTGTTAAGATACACATAGAAAGAAGCAAGGCCATTAGGCATTCATCTCTAATCAGCCCTAATGATATACTTATCCAGCGTTATTTGCATTTAGAATTTCAATATACCAAGCTTTTCGCTTTTGGGTCCTGCTGTCCACAAGAAGCCTGTTGCTAGACTTCTTTTTCTCTCAACTATCTCAACTGACGGTGCTCTCCCTCTTCAATTCTTGAATAAAGCTTCTCCCCAACAATTTTCAAGGCAAACAGATGAAAGGAAAGAGAAGAAGGTGATCAGCAGTTAAGGTGGATGGACTCAAACCAAGCAATGGGAGCCCTGCTAGAAGACCAAGAGACCAAAAGGATGACAGTCCTGCTTGGCGAAAATCTAGCTAAGTGATCGCTAAGAGTTGACATCAAAAGGCACATAACTAACTTAATGACTTTCAATTTAAATTTTAACGTGAAGAATCCACTACTCACTATTTAGGCTGTCCCCATGGAAATTTGGCCCTCTAAACAGGAAGTCTCAGCTAATTCTCAGTGGAGCTGAAGCAGTCAGAAGCCCTCAGTGAGAGGGCAGTCTGCAAATAGTGTGGTCACAGGACAACATAGATGGCAACACTGGGATAGACCTACCTGTCTATGGAGATGGATTTGTCTCTCTCAAATGAATGAGAGCCATAACTCCAGGGTTGCACAAGAAACTCTCATCTTGCAAACAGGCTGCTTGACCATGCCCAACTGCCTGCAGCTGTACCAGTGGTAGGCCCAAGTTGGAGGTGGTTTGTGCACAAGGTGTTGTCTCTGAACCAGCTGTCAGCCAACGTTGGAGGTAGGAAGGGCTAGGTATCTCCTGTATGGCGCTGGTGGCAAAAAGATGTTGATACTGGGGTGGTGCATAACGAGGCTGAAGACAGGCAAAGACGAGAGGGTTACTGGCTGCCACGGTGGCAAGCTGCAATTCTCCCCCAAGGAGAGTTTGGAGGTGTGAAACTCCAAAAGGCAGGTAGTTTTGGATGCTAGCTTGCTTGGGGTCAACTGAGCAGGCAGATAGGAAATAGAAGGCTGGACCAAAGTTTGCTCAGAAGTGGAGATATTAGCAGGGTTGCCTCCTAGAGCAGTTATGGCTGCTACTATCAGACAACTTGGTTCAGATTTTCTGCAAGAAAAACAAGATCATTAGATATTCACCTCCTGATCGGCCCTAAAGATATATTTATCCAGTGTTATTCTTACCTTTGCTCTGTCGAAGAGGAAATGGCTGCCACTCAGTCAGCAGATCTATAAGACACACATAGAGAGAAGCAAGGCATCCATCTCCTGATCGGTCCTAATAATATACTTACTCAGTGATAACAGAATAAAAAATCTGTTTCTTTACAAATAATTAAGAAATAAGTATTGGCAGAGGATATAAAACTCCACTGCATAAATTACCAAAGATATGAGCACATCCAATAAAAAGGCAAGAATTCCCCAAAAGACCTGGGCAAAAGTGCAGGTTCTCCAAAAGAAGGGGGAAAAAAACCCTCAAAAAATATCTGTTGTAAAGTAGTTTTATAGACATTTTCTAAAACGAAAATTGCCCCTTGCGTTCTGGAAGTTCCTCAAGATCTGAACCAGGCAAAGATGTTTACAGAAGCTCTTACAACCGATTTTTTTTTCCTTTTTCATTCATTTTTAAAGCCAATGTTGGAGGTAGGAAGGCCTGTGTATCTGTTTTAAGGTGGTGGTGGTGGCAGAAACATTTTCACACTGAGGTCGCAATGCTGCATGGAAAGGCTGAGGAATGGCAGAGATTACAGGTTGCGGAGTTAGGAAACTCGAGTTCCCATGGTTATTTTGGGCAAGTATTCTGACTGGGTTGCCTATACAGATCGTATTGTGATTTGGGACAGATTTGGGGTGGTGCGTCCAACCCACCTTGCAGGGTTCTTCTTGTTGTGGGAAAATAAGTTGGAAGAATAAGGAGTTTTTAGGTCTGTTCACCTGAGTTATTAACAAAAAAGGTGGGAGAAAAAGCCTCCGCATCCATTAAACAAAGGCAGCACCACCTCCTGGGATTGACAGATTATCAGAGTTGGAAGGAACCTTGGTCATCCAGTCCAACCCCCTGCCAAGCAGGAGACCCCACTCCATTTCCGTCCAGTCTCTTCTTGAAAGCTTCCAGTGACAAAGCTCCAACAGCTTCTGAAGGCAACTTGATCAAAGCAGGACGGGACGGTCACCCCCACACACACACCTCCGCTGGAGAGCAGCTCCTCACCTGGGCAGCTCACCTGTCCCCTCCCCACCTGGGCCGCCCTCTCCTCACGGGAACCCTCTCTCACACCCGGCGCTGCCTCAGGACCTTGGGCGACGCCCCTCGAGGCGCTCTCACTCTAGGTCCCTCCCGACTTTCTCTCGGACGGACCCCCGCCGCCTCAGCCGCCCCGGTTTGGGATCCCCGCCCGTCATCGCCCGCCACTTTCTCCTCAGGGGCACGCGCCGCCGGCGGACGGAAAGATTCCCGCCATCAGGAAGATTGCCAATGCGCATGCGCCCTTGCTCCGGACTAAGCGGGAAGGGAGAGACTGAGGGGCGCAACGTTCGCCGCGCGGCTGAATTCCAGTTAGAGGCTCCGTCCATCTTCGGCCAGGAATCGCTGCCTCGCTGGCCATCCTGAGGGAAGGCGGCCTTCTCCAGCGGCCCGCGGTCGAGGAAGCCGCTCTTCCGCCCGCCAGCAGCCTAATCGAGGCACCCAGGACCGCTCCCCCCAAAACCCTGACAGGGCGAGACAGGACAAGGCCGACATGGAGTGCCCGCTGTGCTATAATGTGGCGCATTAATTACTGTCTGCGTGGCGGTATGGCTGTCTTGCCTGTGCCTTGCTCAGTCTATTTTACACCCTGTTCAATGAAAGGGATTTTTCTTTTTTCCCCTTTTAAATGATTTATGGCCCCGCAGAGTCTGAAGAGAAGACAGAGCTGCATGGAGTATTGGGATCTGTTGTCACAATGATCCTGGATCTCTTTGAGGAAGAATTAGAATGAGAATTCTTTATTGGCCAAGTGTGATTAGACACACAAAGGATTTGTCTCCAGTGCATAAGTTCTCAGTGTACATACAATAGATCATTACCATTGTTGTAAAAACACAACATGACGGTAGGGTCTTCTGCACTGCAGGGTCTTCAGATGGAGAGGCTCAATGGAGGAAAAAAAAAATATTAGGTGTCGACAAACTCAGGAGCTCCTTCAGCACATGGAATCCATCTGTGAAGTCTGCTAAGAACTGACCTGTACCTTCTGCCTGGGAAGGAGGAGACTCGTCGTCTTTCACCTGCCCAATATGACTCTCCAGGCACTGACAGAAAGCAAAAATGGAAGCTAGGATCAGAGGATACCAGCCAGTTTGCTGAGACAAAAGATGAGCCATTTGTAGGCTCCCATATTTCTCCCACCTCGACATCTGCTATGAGGACTGTTCAACTTCTGCAGAACATTCTCCAAGGAGCAACTTGGTTCACCACATTTGAAATGGCAGCCTACAATGTACAAGCTTGGCAATTTTCTGCAAAATTGGTTCAGCTGATGAATACAAAGCCTAGAAAGGGCTGGCTGGAATGAAGCAGAAATGACTTCAGAGAACATTCTGAGCGACATCAGTATGGAGAAGTCCTTCTTCCACCACTTCTTGCAAAGATTCAGAGGTGTAGTAGGGCAGCTGAGCTCTGAGAGACTCATCCCCTCTGGAGTAGTGCAATTGCAAGGAAGCAGTACACAATGGTTCCCCATTTTCTCAGTCACCTGCTGAGGAATATTGAAACATTGTGAGCAATTGGTCAGCTACGTCCACAGGTTGGGTGCATCTGCCAGACTGAAAACGGGTGAATGGTTCTCCAGGTTCTCTCCTGAAGTACCAGGAAACTACTTGGAAGCGGCATTTTAATCCCTCACTTTTTGTATTCAGATGTAAGACTTACATTTTTTTAAAGACTGTTAAAATGTTAAGATCCTTGCTTCAAGATTACTTTTGGGTTTTTACATGATAGTGTAACTATGTTTTTGCTGACATGGGTCTGGATCAATATCCATTATTGATGGGAGATTAGTCTCATTGGGTTATATTCTCTAAAGCCCACAACAAAATTTCACACATCTTGGAAGAGCATGATGAAACTGTACCTTCAGGCTTCTTGCAAGAAATCCTTCCTTGGTAAGTGGACAGCCTCTCTATCTGCAACGATTTGGCACACACCATCCAGCCCAAAATTCTTCTTTGCAGTGGCACAGGCTTCATACATATGGGGCTGAGTCAAAACTCTGGCATTCTGAAAGGAAGACCAGCACAGATCTTTTAGGTCTGCATGTGAAACTTTCACCCTGCTGGATCTTCATGACCCTGCTGGAACTAATGCTTCAAGGATCCGAGGTTCCACTTCTTTGAGGGCCAGAACCACTTGCCTGGCTGAAGATGGCAACAGTGGGATAGACTTACCTGTCTGTGGAGATGGATTATTCTCTCCCAAAGGGATGAGACCCAGAACTCCAGGGTTGCACAAATAACTATCATCTTGCAAATAGGCTGGTTGACTATGCTGTAGGCCCAAATTGGAAGTGGTACAAGGTGTTGTCTCTGAACCAGCTGACAGTTGTTGGAGGTAGGAAAGGCTGTGTATCTGCTGTATGGACCTGGTGGCAGGAAGATGTTGATCCTGAGGTGGTGCATAACAAGGCTGAAGAAAGGCAAAGATGAGAGGGTTACTGGCTGCCATGGTGGGAAGCTACAATTTTTCCCCAAGGAGAGTTTGGAGGTGTGAAACTCTTAAGAGGCAGGTAGCTTTGGATGCTAGCATTGCTTGGGGTCAACTGAGCAGGCAGATAAGAAATAGAAGGCTGGATCAAAGTCAGATGTTTCAATTATTGACTCATCAGATCATTTGTAAATGCTGAACAAAGGGTAGGTCTCTTATTTGAATGGGGTATGGGGAAACTGCCCCCCAAAATGTTATGTACACTTAAATTATTTCTAAATATGAGCAACTTGTAAATAACAGTGTGTTGCTGGACTCATCTGCCAGACTGAAAATGGGCGAGTGATTGTCCAGGTTCTCTCTTGAAGTCCCAGGAACCACCCTGGAAGGCTGCATCTTAACCCACTGCTTTGTGGTTATTATGGCCTGGAAACACTCACGTTGCCAAAAAGATTGGCTGTTCAGTGTGAATGGGTGCCATTGGGCCTGCTGATAAGTAATGGATGTCCTGTGTAAGACACAATAGAAAGCAAGTCCATTAGTCATTCATCTCTGGAACAGCCCTAATAATATCTTTATCTAGGGTTATTCTTACCTTCAGTCTGCCTAAAGGAGTATGACTGCCACCCAGCCAGCAGGATGCACAAGTTGTCAACATCTGTAAGAGACACAAGAAAGAAGCAAGGCTGTTAGTCCTTCGTACCCTGAGGTGCCCTCATAATATACTTATCTAGTTATTTGTTTAAAACACTTTGCCCTTCTTTCGTGTTAAACCTTTAGCATTTGGTTGCACGTCTCTGGATGAAAGTATTTAAATAAACAAATACTTTATTGTAACTAGATCCTCATCATGAAATGTCCAGGGAGAGGCTAAACTCCTGTTTACTCCCCCAGGCACAAAATCCTCCTCAGCACACATGTCGCAGAATGAAAAGAGGGGGGGATGTTGATTGGTAAGAATGGAGTTTTTTCTTATTTTTACAACTTGAGGATATCATGTAAGTTTGGTCACTGCATAAGAAGTTACTCCATACAAAGTTTGAGAGATTTACCCTTGCCTACTCTCTACTGATTGAGGGCTTCTTCCAAATAAAAATGTTTGGGCTGTCAAAAGTAGGCACCCCCAAGGAGTTGACATTCTCCCTAAAATTTTAAAAGGACCCTGAATTCTCTTCCTCGGCCATAGAGAAATAAACAAAGACAATTCAGCAGGATATTTGCTTTCCTGCTTTGCCATTCATATTTCTTTTCACCCCTGTCTTCCATTACTGCCCCTGCTAAACTTTAGGTGTGATGAAGAAATAGAATTACACATCTATTTCTATAAAGAAACATACTTTGAAAAATACATTGTTAACAGATATAAAACTCCAGAGTACCAAAGATATGAGTACATCCAATGAAAAGAGTCAAGAATTTCCCAAAATTGGCTTTAGATATGGCTCACCCCATTGGTTTTCTTCTGACTTCCTTTCTGTTTTGTCCTTTACAGACAGCACACTTTCCATCATGGATTGGCTTTTCTTTTACAGCCCATCCCTAAATCTTTTCCTCTTCCCCAGCTCTGCCTCTTAATGCAACTATTTCCCTCTGAGTGAATCTTCTGGAGAAGCAAGGGATTTCTTCAATGGGCAAGATGGCCCAATGTCTACCTGTCATAATAGAGGAAATGATGGATTTCAAATACCACAAGATCTGGCAAGCAAAGAAAACATCCAGTCCTTCTCTTGACCACTTACCTTCCTTGGTAGCCAATCTTCACTTCCATAGAAGAAGGGAAAATCTTTCATTTGGGCAGTAGATCACTTCTTCTTGAATAAAGTTTTCCTGAATGGTCAAAAGTTAACAATCCTCACTCTGTTCTAGCTATCATGTTTTTAAACCACCTTCATGGCTGAAGTGCTATAAAGAGCACCTTATTCTTAAATCCATTTTTTTTGGAATAGTTATCTTATGCAAAGTAAAGGAACTGTTCAAATAAAAATACAACTCAAAAGTCTATCAAAAGTTCTAAATTCCTGAAGATGAAATTTATATCTCCACTCCGAGACTGAGTTCAGTAAAAATAGGCTTCCGATGCTTGTATTTAGTATCCATTTGGCTTCAATAGGATTTTTTGAAGTTCTGAGACCAGTTGTCCTGCCTCATGTATCTGCAGACCCATGGGATCCTTCACGGGATCCAGGATTTCCCCCAGGGACCCCTCTGGCCACAGAGCACGAGCCGACAGAGAGTCCTGGGGATCAAAAAGCAATTCTCAGCTACAGCCTCTTTTCTACTCGGCTGGATGTAGCCTCCTTACCCACTCACTTCAGGGTCAGGGAGTGCTTTTTTTTGCCCCTTTATTTACAATTGAAGGAAAACATGCTTCCCTTCCCACCCTTCCTTGAAGTCACTTGTTGCATACCTCAGTCAGCAGGTGGTCAATTATGCGCAGTCAGTCTAGACTCATCTGCCAGACAGAAAATGGGCAAGTGGTTTTCCAGGTTCTCTCTTGAAGTACTAGGAACCACCCTGAAAGGCTGCATCTTAACCCACTGCTTTGTGGTTATTATAGGCCTGGAAACACTCACATTGCCAAAAAGGTTGGCTGGTCAGTCATCTCTGGAACAGCCCTAATAATATCTTTATCTAGGGTTATTCTTACCTTCGGTCTGCCTAAAGGAGTATGGCTGCTACCCAGCCAGCAGGATGCACAAGTTGTCAACATCTGTAAGAGACACAAGAAAGAAGCAAGGCTGTTAGTCCTTCATCCCCTGAGGTGCCCTCATAATATACTTATCTAGTTACTTGTTTAAAACACTTTGCCCTTCTTTCGTATTAAACCTTTAGCATTTGGTTGCACGTCTCTGGATGAAAGTATTTAAATAAACAAATACTTTATTGTAACTAGGTCCTCATCATGAAATGTCAAGGGAAAGGCTAAACCCCTATTACTTCCCCAGACATAAAATCCTTCTCCCCAGCACACATGCCCCAGAATGAAAGCGGGGGGAGTTGGTTGGTAAAAAAGAAACATTTTCTTTCTTTTTATAATTTCCTTGTAGAGGGACTGAGGGTACCACATAGTTTAGTCACTCCATAAGAAGTTATTCCATAAAAGTACATCCAATGAAAAGGAGTCAAGATTTTCCCAAAATTGGCTTTAGATATGGCTCATCCCATTGGTTTTCTTCTGACTTCCTTTCCATCATGGATTCCCATGGATTTCTCTTTTACAGCCTATCCCTAAATCTTTTCCTCTTCCCCAGCTCTGCCTCTTAATGCAGCTATTTTCCTCTGACTGAGTCTTCTGGAGATGCAAGGGTTTCCTTCAATGGGTGAGATGGCCCAATTCCTACCTGCCATGATGGGGAAAAATATATATTTCGAACAATGGTAGAGGCGGATGCTGCCTGTTACCCTGCTAGCATCCGGTAGAGAGTGGTCAGTAAGATTGGGATTATTTAAAAGTGTTACTCCTATCCTACGGTAACTCTGGACATTCTGAGTAAAATCTGATGATGAAACGTGATGTCACTGCAGAAGGCCAGGAGTGCATCGGCGATGGCTATCAAGAGCTAAGCCTGGGAGGAGAGAAAACGTCCAGTCCTTCTGACCACTCACCTTCCCTGGTAGCCAATCGTCAAACATGTGGGAAACATGTAGCTTTCATTTCGGCAGTAGATCACTTCTTTCTTCTTAAATACAGTTTTCCTGAATGGCCAAAAGTTAGCAATCCCTACTCTATTTCAGCTGTTTGGGAATAAGGAGCTGGTAACCCCATAGCTGTCATGTTTTTAAACCTTCATGACTGAAGTGCTATAAAGAGTTTATATCAGGGAAGAGATGTATGAAATTCAGTTATCAGTTTCACTATCATGCAGGAGAGTCCTAAGCGACCAAGTCCTCAGTCCAAAATCCATTGATGGTTTGGTGATTATAACACTGCCCTACATTTCAGGACTATCACAAAAAAACATGAAACCCAAACTGTTTGGCTTTCTAAGTCCATTCCTTGCAGATCTTTGGATGTTGGCAAAATCCAAAACCTTGCTAGATGGCCTTCCATCCAGCTGTGCCCATGATATAATATAAATTGTGATGCTAAAGGCACAGCTGCCCATCAGGAAGGGAGACTAGCGGAGCTCTGATTGGTTCTAGATGGACTGGTGAAGGCTAAATATCAACTATCCCTGAAAAATCTCAGGGAAGCATATTGTGTAATCATGATGGCCCAAAACACCTGACATCACCTTGGGAAGTGTGCAGTAAGTATCTACTACAAAATGACGATTAGGACAAACAAGGGATGGCTATTTGGTCAGATAGGAGATCACACAGTTAAAGGCCTCTTGGTGAAATTAAATCTGATCAGAGGACATATTTGGATGGAGACCATAGCACACCACATCAGTGAGGGGTGATAAGATATTTGATAATAGCTGGAGCAGTGAAGGGTTGGACAACGAGTAATGGCACACAGTTATAACCAATCTGAGCTGTGATTGGTTGCTGTAAGAGTAAAGAGGGAGTTTCCTTGTTTCCCAACTTTTTCCTGTGTGCTGTGTGTGTGGTTTGTGATTTACCTCTGTTCCTGTTGTGTTGATTTACCTGACGATGCTCCTGTTTGTCTCCTGTAAATATATTTACATAAAGCTGCAAATTTATGTCAATGTCTCTGACTCCATTTGGACATCGGCTGCGCAATTCCCTGACAAATCTGATCAGAGGACTTATTTGAATGGAGACCATAGCACACCACACCAGTGAGGGGGTTAAGCTTTACCTGCAAAGGCTCTTGGCTGCCAGTTCACAGCCTGCCTACCTCATGTTCCATTCCAAACATGAATGTGTCATCTGAACTGGTGTATCCCTTAAGTAACCCAACTAAAACTGAAAAGCAACTCACAAACTGAGTACCAACTGAGCTCTGTCCTCATGAAGCCAATGCTACAGACACAGAGATGAGGATTGATTAGAATGTCTATTAAACAGTATATCAACTGCATCTCATCTTTTGAGATGGAAAAATCCTAAAGATTAAAGGAACCTGCACATGTTGTGGTCCAAGGGAACCAGAAGTGCAACTCAATCGGTATTCACAATAGCTCCATAGTTTGTGACAAGGGATGGATGAGGAGAGCATAGGTGGCAGAAGAACCGATGCCTCTGTTCCACCTGAGCACAAACACTGGGAACATTGTTCAATCAGACAAAACTAAAAAGTGTATTGGAATAATTTTTGAATACTCTTACCCAATATTAGGAGTATAGTCTGGATAGTATAGATTTTACAGAAAGATTTAGGCACAGAGCAGTTTAAGGACCAAGTTCTCCAAATTTAAAATAAAGGTATTGACAGAAATACGAGAGCATATGCACCAAGACAAATTCCTTGTGTGTCTAATCACACTGCGTTTCCTCAGACTGATCTCCACCTAAATACTTTTGAGAATCATATGCTTTCTGATCATCCTCATAAACTCTTTAAACAAGAATGTTGACACAGGTGATATATTTCACCTCTGCTAATCCAGTTGTTCTGCAATGGCCAATTCTCCCAAAAGTGATGAAGAAAGATGTCATTTCCCACCCATCCCTTCTAACTCCAAGCTTTGATTATCAGCCAAATGACCCATCCCTTCAAATAAGTGCAAGGGCAAGGACCTTGGGCAGAAGATTGGACTAAAAGACCTCCAGGGTCCCTTCCAACTTGGTTATTCTTTTATTCAGGAACACAAGTTGGTGTACGTGGTAATGGGTGGGCTGTCTACTACTATTACTACTGTATATGGACACCTAACATCAAAAACATCATCAAAAAAGCACAACAAAGAATGTTCTTTCTGTGCTAACTCAAACTGCCCAAAAGGAGCTGCAGATCCAGTTCTACAGATGCCAGATCCGTGTATCTGTCATTTCTTCAGTGAAAGAAGAAAAGGGGGGGGAGGGGACTGATAAAGAAATCCTTTCTTGATGTAATCTGAATATATTTAACCTTATATCGGATTTGTACACCCACACATGATACAATGGAGGGAAAGAAGCCAGATGGCCAAAACCTAACACCTCTGAGAGGCACAGCCAGGAGATGAGAAGACCATAAAAACTCCACAGTGAAGTGTTCTGGGCAATCTCCAAAAAACAGTCCGTTCTAAAAAGGGGGTGTGGGGAAATTAGGTATGTCCTGGGAAACTGTGAGAAAGATCGTTCCTACAGAAGGGCTGGGAAGGGAATTAACATATTGGCTTTTGTTTCCCTAAGGTTTTGTCCTGAAGTATATATTCTTTTTGCAGAAAGGGTTAGGGTTCATTGGAGGGGTGGGAAGGCAACAGTTGGTTTTTATTTGATCAATGGCACCTTATTTTCCTTTTGTGTTCAAGGAGCACAATTTCTCTCTATTTTGAGTTCATTCTGTGCTGGGGTTTTCTTGAGGAAGCCTCCACTGCCGTTTTTTCTATAGGATTCGGTAGACTTGCTCTCAATTACTGGCTGTTTTTCCTTGTTAAACCTGGAAAAAGAAGAGAAACCTGTTTGAGCAGGGATTTTAAAGTCAGACCTGGGTATTTTTGATACCTGTCTGGGTTTCTAAGCCTTTTATTTTAAAATTCAGCAAAATCTAGGCTTTTCTGTGCATCACATTCTGTTATATACATTAAATAGGTAAAATTGCTTCAATTCAGAACTTGTTGCATTTTTTGTTATACGAGTTTATTTGAACACAAGATCTTCGGGTGGGGGGGATTTAGGCAACTCTGTTTCTAGGTTATGCAGTGATATTCTATGTGGAAGAGAAAACCCAAAACAGTTGAAAGCCATTATATTAAAGTTCTAGCAATTAATTTTATTTCAGCTGGCCAACTTCAGCCTTATATGTTTTGGGCCAGTGTACCTTTTAAACTTAGAGGCAATTTATGGGAAAGGCCGATGATCATTCAGCTCTTGTTCTGAAGCTTTGGAAGGAGATACTGGAGCTGTTTCAGCAAAATATATATATTTGTTGCTGGGATTTCTGATTCTTAATTTTTCTCAAGCACGAGGTTGCAAAAGGTCGAGTTTTTTCCTCAAAGATGAGGAATCTGTTTCTGGGGCCACTGCAGCCATCAGAAATGCATACTAGTTGCCAAGCTGCCCCCATTTTAGTCCTGTGGCCACTGCAACAGTCCTAGCTGCGAGGGTTCGTTGTGAATCCCTTTTTTTCAGCATTGTCCTAACTTTAAACAGTCATCACGTGACTAGTCGTAACATGGGGACTACTTCTTGTCAAAGCCTGATCGTTTAAATGAGCTTCTAAGAGGCCTGCCATCTCCCAAGGAGGGAAGCCTTCTTCCTCTGTGCCCTTCCGAAGGGCAGCGTCCAGATTTCAAACTGAATGTTTTCCTCCTCATCCCCAACGGACAAGGCAGTTTTCCGTTATTCTTGCCTGAGTTCGTTCCATCTACCACAGAGCCAGGAGATGCGAACATGGTGCAGGAGAGATTTCTCGGGGGAAATGAGACATGGACTTATGCCTTTGGTTTAAATAATATATATATATATATATATATATATATATATATATATATATATATATATATATATATATATATATAATATTTAAAAATACATATATATAATATGTATTTAGCCTGCCTGCATCCTGAGTGAGCAGGAGCAACTTTAGAAGTAAAAAAATTGAATTGAATTGAACTCTTTATTATCATTGTACCAATATGCACAGTATGCACATACAACGAAATTCACGTAACACCCAGAGAGCAGACTCAACATGCACACACACATGACAATCCCCAAACACCTCCCTACCCGCCAAAATCCCCCGCCTCCTAAAAACACACAAGCATCCACACAACAAACCAAATAACACTGTCCAACAGCTCACTGGTGATAGTCCTTAAATTCATTGTTAAGTGTAATTTTAGTTCTGGGATAAAAACTGTTCGGAAAACGTGCGGTCTGAGTTTTAATTGTTATGCATCTTCTGCCAGAAGGCAACAGTTCACAAAGATTGTGTGCAGGATGGGAAGAGTCTCTGAGGATATTGTGCAACTTCCTCAAACAGCAAGGTGTGAAGATGTTGTCCAGGGATGGTAGTTGGAGCCCAATGATATTCTGGGCAGTTTGAATGATTCCTTGTAGAGTTTTTTTGTCCACTCCAGAGCTGTTCCCATGCCATGCAAGAATGCCATATGACAGGACACTCTCAATGGTGCTGCAGTAGTAGGACAAAAGTAGATGCTGAGATAGATTGATTTTCCTGAGCATTCTCAGGAAGTACAGCCTCTTCTGTGCCTAGCATTCATAGTTCACGAGAGGTCCTCCGAGATAGAAATGCCCAGGAATTTAAAACTACCAACCCTCTCCACCTCCTTGCCATTTATGTACAGTGGTAAAAACCAGCGTATGAAAAGAAATGCAACTGGCCAGAAGTGCAAAAAAAACCCCAAACAAGTCAGACCCTTTTCTGTCATCACTTTCCGAGGGAAAAAAATATCTTGAAAAGCATTTCTGCTACCTGGAAATAAACAAGATGGCTCTCTGGAGCATTTAAGCTGCTGTGAAGGAAGTGTAGGAGAGCCGTTTGATGACCAAGGCGGAGTCTGTCTTTCTTCTGGTCAGAAGCCAAATGGTGGACAAAGGAAGATGTGGTGTTGCCCCCTCCTGAAACGATCTCCAGGCCTGAGGGACCCGCAGGGCACCCTGGAGGGAGAGAGTTGAAACTGCAAAGGGGCTCCCCAATCCTCTTAAAGGCAATTCAGTGACATAATTGTGGTTTCTTCCAGTTGTGAAATGGAAAGGGGTAGAGGGAAGAAAGAAAAGATGTAAAATATTCAGTGGAAATGACAGATAGATAGATAGATAGATAGATAGATAGATAGATAGATAGATAGATAGATAGATAGATAGATATAGATAGATAGATAGATGATAGATAGATAGATAGATAGATAGATAGATAGATAGATAGATAGATAGATAGATAGATAGATAGATAGATAGATAGATAGATAGATAGAATTCTTTATTGGCCAAGTGTGATTGGACACACAAAGAATTTGTCTTTGGTGAAAATGCTCTCAGTGTACATAAAAGAAAAAATACATTCGTCAAGAATCAAGAATCATAAGGTACAACACTTAATGATAGTCATAGGGTACAATAAGAGTAGAGTAGAATAGAACAGAACAGAATAGAACTCTTTATTAGCCAAGTGTGATTGGACACACAAAGAATTTGTCTTTGGTGAAAATGCTCTCAGTGTACATAAAAGAAAAGAGACATTCGTCAAGAGTCAAGAATCATCAGGTGCAACACTTAATGATAGTCATCGGGTACAATAAGCAATCAAATGATTCAATAATACTTGTGGTTATTGGCTGTTTGTCATCATATTTAGAATATTTTTCCATTGCAGCAAAACCTTTGTCCATTCAGCTCTAAGAACCCAAACAAAGAAATTTAAAAAAATCCAAAGAAATCATATCCACGTTAAATAATAAAATTCTCATTTTGGACAAAGGCTGTTTGATTGTGTCCAAATGAGAATGACGGCCACTCAGAAACACACAGAAAGAAGCAAGGCCATTACCCATCCCCTGATCGGCCCTAATAATATCTTTATCCAGTGTTATTCGTATTCTTGGTCCATCTAAAGGAAAATGGCTGCCACTCAGCCAGCAGGATGCATAAGTCATCTACAATAACTGTAAGATACACATAGAAAGAAGCAAGGCCATTAGTCATTCATCTCCTGATAGGCCCTAATGATATACTTAGGTTATTTGCAGTTAAAATTTCAGTATGCCAAGCAGGAATCCTGTACGGAAAACCAGGACTGGAAGTCGGGAGAGGGTGGTAGAGATTCAGACGGATCCTTTCTCCGTTATTCAATGTTCCCATCCTGAAATCTGAATCTCTGGGACACCTGAAGGACTGCCACCAGCTCTTGCCCTTCTTCCTCAGCTTCTCTTTGAACCCCTGAAGGGCCACTTTGTTTTGAAGGCTGCAACTGGTGGTTCTCATCTTGTCCCGCTGATCCTGGGCCTTTTGATAAAGGTGGGGAGATCCTGCACTGATACACTTTCTTTTCGGTGCCTTCTGGTGAGGGGTCTTCTGGTGACTTGTTGGGAAACTATCTTTTCCTGCTCTTATAGATGGAATAATCTCATCTTGGGTAAAGATCTTGGCTTCATTGAACGTGAAATGGTTGCCACTTTCCCAGATGAGTGGATCATTCATTGACCTCATCTGTAAGACACCCACACAAAGAATCAAGTCATTCATCTCCTAATCAGCCCTAGTAATCTACTTATCCAGTATTATTTGCATTTATAGTTTTAGTATACCATGAAAGAATCCTGTACAGAAAACCAAGTTTGCTGCCTGGAAGCTGGGAGAGAGTAGTAGAGATTGAGATAAATGAATTGGCATCCTTCGGTCTCAAGAAACTATTGTATCGTGCTCTGAAAAGAGGTCCTAAAACAGCATCTAGTAATGCCAATTTGACAGGGGCAATCCCTTCCACACTGAGGATAGATACAGCCTCTCCTGTCCAGCCCCCCCCCTCCGCCCCCCTGGATTTTGCTGGTTCCGGGACTGCCTCTTGGCCTCAGCCTGCCCAATGAGTGTCTCTTCTTCGAATTGGAGAAGGCCATGCTGTGTCTTTAGCCTCCAACTGAATGATCAGAGGTCAAGGTTTCCCAGTGGTTGGTGTCCATTCCCAAAGCCTTTAAATCCCCCTTGCAGATGTCCTTATATCGCAGTTGAGGTCTCCCTCTTGGGCGCTTTCCCTGCACTAATTCTCATATAGGAGATCTTTCGGAATCCGCCCATTAGCCATCCTCACAAGATGCCCAAGCCAGCGTTTCAATAGTGAATACATGCTAGGAATTCCAGCACGTTCCAAGACTGTATTGTGTGGAACTTTGTCATGCCAGGTGATGCCAAGACAAGTACTCGAGACAGGTACTTTCTCCAATTATTCAATGGAGGACCTCTATAAGATTTTGGAGACTCCTACAGCTGGTTCTCATGTTCTGTCTGGAAGTCCTCTTCCTATTCTATTCCTCATCCTGTCACTCTTCGGAGATTTATTTAAATACTTGATCCCTCTCTCAAGTTCAAGCTTTACCATTTGGTGATAACTTTTAGTTGCCTGAGGTTGTGCATCGCTAGATGAAGAGATTTAAACAGGCAAATACTATATTGGATCTGAGTCCATGTCATGGAATGAATAATTGGGAAGAAAGGAACATTTTCTTTCTTTTTGCAATGTCCTTTGAAGTAGATGGGGCTCTGAGGGTATCATGTAGTTTAGCTCTCGGTCACTCCATAAGAGGCTGGAGAGATGCTCCCTTGCCTACTCCCTGCTGATTGGGGGCCTCTTCCAAATAAAAATAATTGGGCACTCAAAAGTAGGAACCCCCAAGGAGTTGACATTCCCCCTAAAATTTTAAAAGGACCCCGAAGCCTCTTTCTCATCCACAGAGAAATACACCAAGGCAGTTCAACAGGATATTTACTATCCTGCTTTGCGACTTCTTTTCCTCTCTATTCTGTCACTCCCCCTGCTAAACTTTAGATGAGATGAAAAAACAGAATTAAAAAATCTATTTCTATAAAAAAAATACTTTGAGAAAGATCTGTTAGTAGCTGATGTAAAACTCCACCAAATAAAGTACCATATCCTGTAAAAAGAAGTCAGGAATTTCCCAAAATTGGGTTTTATCGCTGGCTCATCCCATTGGTTTTCTTCTGACTTACTCTGCATCATGGTTTTCCATTTCCTTCTCTTGTACAGCCCAAGCCCAAACCTAGGAACTATGCCTCTTAGGGCAACAATTTGCCTCTGCATGAGTCTTCTGGAGAAAGAAGGGATTTCTTCAATGAGCGAAAAGCCCAACTCCTACCTGCCATAGTAGAGAAGAATGTCTCTTTGACAGGATGGCAAAAACTGATGATAACTTCCTGTGCAGATGAGCATCCAGGAAAACCTGGTCATTTAAAAGTGTTTATTGCTGTCTCCACATTAACTCTGGGGATTCTGAGGTCAGGATGATGTTGTCACTGCAGCAGGAAAGGAGCACATCAGCAATGGCTATCAAGAGCTCAGCTTGGGAGGACAGAAAACACCCTGACCACTCACCTTCCCTGGTAATGCAATCTTCACTTTCACAGAAGCAGGAAAAAGATTTTCATTTGGGCAGCAGATCACTTCTTTCTCCTTGAATACAGTTTTCCTGAATGGCCAAAAGTTAGCAAGCTTCACTCTGTTCCAGCTGTGTGGGAACTAAGAGTTGGTTAACGCCCCCACCCCAAAAAAAGTTGTTAAACCTTCTTTATTGCTGAAGTGCTATAAAGAAAAGAGTTTATATTAAGGAAGGGATGTATGAACTTAAAAGTTCGAAGTTCAGGTGTCAATGCAGGAATGGCCTAGGTGGTTGCATCCTTAGCCCAACACCCATTGATGGTTTGTTTGGTGATTATAACGCTGCCCTACATTTCCAGACTATCACAAGAAAACATAGAATACAAAATATTTAATTTCCTAGGGCCATTCCTATGTGCTATAGGTCTTTGTAGACCTCCAGAAGTGATGGGTGCTTAAGAATAGATTGGACAGCGATTTGTCCAGAAGTGAGCTGGCCACAAACTTCTAACTTCTGTATCCTTTGTGTCTACTTTTATTGTCTTCATCCTGCATATACTAGGCATTTGGGTAGGAAGTAAGTTGGAATGTATGTGTGCGCACATATTCATACATATCCACCTAAAAAGTATAAAAGTAGCAAGAATTTCATTTTTCCCTTCTTTGAATGGCTATTGAATGGTTTGGTTTTTTTTTTAGCTTTTTGCCCTTCTTGAAATAATGAGTAAGACTTATACCAGTCAGATTTTTTTTAATTGCATAATATAAATTAGGTGCACGTTACTCCATTTGCAACATTGGAGCATTGCCTTAATTACTTTTTCCCTCTTGATTTCTAATCTTTCACATCCAACGCTCCGTGACTGCACAAGTTAGAAATGTAACTTTCTTACAGTGGAAAACATGCAGGTTTAAAAATGAGACGAACCAGTGGACATAACTCTCCACATCCTAGGAGGCTGGCATTTTCTCCTACAGACATGTTGTGGTCCACGGGAACCAGGAGTGCAACTCAATCGGTATTCACAATAGCCCCATAGTTTGTGACAAAGGATGGATGAGGAAAGCATAGGTGCCTCTGTTCCAACCTGAGCACAAACATCAGCCACTGGTTCGATCAGGTAAAACTAAAAAGTGTATTGGAATAATTTTTGAATACTCTTACCCAATACTATGTGTACAGTCCGGATAGTATAGATTTTACAGAAAGATTTAGGCACAGAGCAGTTTAAAGATGAAGTTCTTCAAATTTAAAATAAAGGTATTGACAGAAATATGAGAGCATATGCACCAAGACATATGCACACATCCTTGTGTGTCTAATCACACTTGGCCAATAAAGAATTCATTCAAATTAATGACACTTATTAACAAAAGTTCTGCCTTAAGCGTGGGATTTTTCTCATTACTTGCAGTTGTAGGTCAGGGTGGAAAGATGATCCTCAAATTACATCTGCAGGTACACATTTTGGATGGAAAAGGGGCAACAGACCTGGATATAAGTCACCTTCCAAAAAAATGTGCCAAGGGACTTTCTACTGAGCAGGCATTGGCAGGATTTTATTCTTCGTTTGTTTAGAAATGCCACCTTGGGACTATTCAATATTGTTATGGAAGACAGGAAAATGTAGCTCAAATTATCAGATGCTTTTTATAAAACCGTCTTGCTGAGATGGTATTTGGAAAGATAATTGTGTAAGTTCTATGAAATGAAAAAGGAAGATGATAAAGCTTGACTAGCCACCTAAATCTTGGTACCAACACCCCCCCACACACACACCCCTCCAAAACAGACATGAATAGATGTGAATGCTTCATCCTGGCCGTCCTCATTTAGCAGAAACGTGACTGCATCAAAGTGTGAGTACATCAAAGTGTTGCTTTGTGAGTAACCGCTCAGGAGTTCAGAGGCAGCTGAGAGTATCTCTCCATTATCTCCTTAAAAAAAAACCTTAGTAGCAGCAAAGATGAAGGAAACGTTACAATGATTTGGTGAAAGTGATGGTAGTGGCCTGTAAACACAAATAACACAAAACATAACAATTTCAGATTAAAATATAATGTGGAAGCCCCTTATAATTATTCTGAGGGAAACCAATTGCTACCTAAGATGCCAATTCATGCAGTCTTTGAAAGAACGCCTCCAAAAGTCATTTTCATAGCTATGAGGATATACTAGTGAAAAATAGCATAAATTGTGAGGATACATTAGTGTGTGCCTCTATAGGTAATTTATGTGCAACTCTTGTGTGGTCTCACACTTGGGCAACCTAATTTGGGCCTCGCTGAAGAAATGGGTTTCGGTTGCATGGACCCAAAGGCAGCAAATCCAGAGTTCTTGCAAGATAAGGTCCTTTCATATTCTTTTATGTTCACGGGGAGCAGAAGGAACAGTTGAATCGGACGTAAAAGAGAAAGTATAACCATGTCCCAGTTGCCCCTGAATGCTGCCAGTGCTTCAGCAGAAGAGGAGGGCTTGTGTGGTGCCTGTTGGGGAGAAGTGAGGAGGAAATCCTCATGCCTCCTACAAGCTGAGGTCTACCACAATATGCTTGTAAACCAGTGTGTTTCCCTTGAAGCTGGGGGCTAGGAGGACACTCATGGCCTCCAAAGGGATGGGCTGGAAAGCCCGGGGAGCTTGGACCGAGAGTTCCTGAAACTTCACAAACTTTTGCTTCTCTTCATCCCAAAGGTAGATGTGGGTAAAGGAGAAGTCACTCCCCAAAGCCAGGTAAAGTTGCTGGGATATCTGGAAGGGTTCCATCACCATGGAGCCTCGGGAAGGCAAGGTCTGCACCTCTGTGAATCGCAGCCCTTCCCACCTGACCACCTTGGAGTCTCCGATGTAACGGCTCAGGCATAAGTAGTGGTCTCTCTTCATCTGGAAATGCTTGACCATCTGGACATCCAGCACTTCCGCGACATCCCCCCAGTGAGCAAACTGCTTCTGGGAGCGGTTCCATTGGTAGACGATAGGGGCCTGGGAGCTGCTGGAGATGATCAGTCGGGGTTTCCCGTCAACCTCCAGGTACTCCACGTCTGTGTCCCGATGCCACGAGTGCAGGTCCTGGTGGCAGTAGAAGCCATTCTGGTTCCAGCGGTAGAGGCTGGTGGAGCCCGCTTTGGAGCTGTCAGCGATGACGAAGAACCACTCGCCGTCAATCTGGAAGGCCTCAATGTCATTGGGCTTCCGGATCTTCTGGCTGTCTATATCTTGGATCTTAATGAACTTGTCGATGTTGGTGTCCCAGCGGTAAATGTAAGAGCCTCCAAAAAGCTGAGCCACCACAACGTACAGGTGGGAGTCTACCACGATTGGCTTGCAATAAACGGCGGAGTGAGCTGCAAGAGAGGAATGAGAAAGCATTGTTACTGTGGCATTGTGCGGCTTGTGTGTTGCGGCCTGTCGGCCGCTGGCCCCTCCCCAACAGCCAAATCAGAGGAGGAGGAAGAGGCGGCGTGGGAGTCAGGGTCAGCATCAGGGCAACCTGGGAACTCCGAGGGGGAAGTGGGAATGGAGCCAGCAGAGAGAGAGGGAGAGAGAGAGAGAGGCGGAGCCTGAGCCGTCCATCAGCCCTCAGATGCAGAGTCAACAGGTCTGGAGGTGGCTGATGAGGAAGAGGAGGAACACTGGGCCCAGTGCCTGATGCGTGGATGGATGCACAGAAGGCAGAGGAGAGGAGAGCAGTGGAAATCTATGGGCCGGTCCTTCGAACGGAAGAGCCACCACTACTAGCAAAGCCCCACCCAAGCTCTGGGGATCAAAGGCATCAGGGCAACCTGAGAGCTCTGAGGGGGAAGCAGGAATGGAGCCGGCAGAGAGAGAGAGAGAGAGAGACAGAGATGGAGCATGGGCCATCCGTCAGCCCTGAGATGGAGAGTCAACAGGTCTGGAGGTGGCTGGCAAGGAAGAGGAGGAACAGCTGCATCCAGTGCCTGACAAACAGATGCACAGAAGGCAGAGGAGAGGAGAGCAGTGGAAATCTATGGGCCGGTCCTTGGGACGGAAGAGCCACCACTGCTAGCAAAGCCCCACCCGAGGTCTGGGGATCAAAGGCAGGGGGCAGAGACCAGTAGGTGTGGCAGGCAACTATTCATCTCCTGGCCAGACAGACTTATTAGCTTGTGTTGAGAGAGAAACTTTTTGCAGGGGCTGCTGACACCCCTAATAAAGGAATAATTGATTTAACTAGAGAGGGTTTGTTGTGTTTGGGGAGCTGGGTCAGAACATTGTAGTTGTCATTTATGTATATAGTTATTTTTTTGTGGCCTTCTTGTTTAATATTGTTGAGATAAGCAGCCATAAAAGTATGTTTTAACAAAACCTGCAGGGTTTTGACAGCTTTTGGAAAGCCTGAGTGACCTTGGTCCCTTAAAGGTTTCTCGTTCCAGACTGCAAACGGTTCACCCTCAACCCTTGCCCTGCCTCCTGTGCCCAATCAGTTTGCTTTCCAGCCACACCGGGGTGAACGATGTCCCCCTTTGCCCCGCAGGGGTTCCTTACCAGGGATGCGGTCGAAATCCCGCAGTTTGCGCTCGACGTAGTCCCACTTCAGGACGGTGCAGCTGCTGGAACTTGGCTGAGCCAGAGCCACGTAGAGGTCGCTGGAGTATGTGAAGGGCTCAGCAGACACAGACTGGAAAGGCAGCACTTGATGCACCACGAAATCTGGTGGGGAGGGAAGGGAGGGGGAGAACCAACCGGGTTTAGGGGATCCCTGTAAAGGAAGGGTCCCCAAACTTGGCAACTTTAAGACTTGTGGACTTCAACTCTCAGAATTCATGCAGTAATTAAAAAAACCCTACATATCTGAATATATGCTTGGCTAAAATGCACTTTTAAACCGAAAATGTTTTACTTTTTTTTCCAGTTTCAGGAAGAAGGCTGCTATTCCTAACTGGAAGTTGATAAATTTATTGCAATTAGATTGCCCAACTCTCCCAGCCCCAAAGCTGGGACCATCTACCCAAGAAACTTCATTTAGATAGGGATTGAATGACTGATTCCATTTTAAGCCTGACAAATAATAAAGAGATTTCTGGGTAGCTTGCAGTGAAATGAATTGTGTACCGAGTTTCAAAATCTCTTCAAACTTACTCAATCCTTTAGCAAAAAAAATATACTTTAATTCAGGGGTCCCCAAACTTGGAAACTTTTAAGACTTGTGGACTTCAACTCTCAGAATTCATGCAGTAATTTAAAAAAAAAACCCTACATACCTGAATATATGCTTGGCTAAAATGCACTTTTAAACTGAAAATGTTTTACTTTTTTTTCCAGTTTCAGGAAGAAGGCTGCTATTCCTAACTGGAAGTTGATAAATTTATTGCAATTAGATTGCCCAACTCCCCCAGCCCCAAAGCTGGGACCAATGGTGGGATTCAAATAATTTAACAACCGGTTCTCTGCCCTAATGATTTCTTCCAACAACCAGCTCACCAAACTGCTCAGAAAGTTAACAACCGGTTCTCCCAAACCGGTGCAACCGGCTGAATCCCACCACTGGGTGGGACCATCTACCCAAGAAACTTCATTTAGATAGGGACTGAATGACTGGTTTCATTTTAAGCCTGACAAATAATAAAGAGATTTCTGGATAGCTTGCAGTGAAATGAATTGAGTATCCAGTTTCAAAATCTGTTCAAACGTACTCAATCCTTTAACAAATATATATATATACTTTAATTCAGGGGTCCCCAAACTTGGCAACTTTAAGACTTGTGGACATCAACTCCCATTCTGAGAGTTGAAGTCCCCAAGTCCTAAAGTTGCCAAGTTTGGAGACCTCTGCTGTAAAAGCCTGGAGGAATTTACAATCAAGATACCAGAACCACAAAATATATTTTCCAGCCAAGGATCTTCTCCATGCAGGAGCATTGAAAATACTCACAATAGATGTTTTTTTTTAATATGTGCCAATTTTAATGTGCAGTCATTTCCTTCCTTTTTACTTAATAAATATACGATGACTTTTTCCCAATTACAAGGGTTGCAATTTATATGGCTTTACAATAAATCAGTACAACAAATATTTAAAAGAGGACTTCATCAAAGCTATTTATTATTCCAGGCTGAAACATTTTTTTTTCCTGGTAATGAAAGTTTGAGCGTTAGTGCCAGGAAAGGCCTCTTTAGATAGCACATAATGACAATTTCAAAATAAGATAATGTCCTTATATTTGGACATAATTTGGCCGTGACGTACTATATTTGAGATATCAGCTGATCATAAGGTGCATTTTGGGAGGGGTGCGGTGGGCTCGCCTCACAATCAGGAGGCTGTGAGTTCAATCCTAGATAGTAGCATGCATTTCTCTCTCTGGGCACGATGAGATTACCGGTATATCTGCTGAACAAAACTCCATATTGGCAACCGGAAGGGCATCTGGCCAGTAAACACTGAGCTGCATTCAGTTGCTCAGACTCCACCCCGGAAGGGATTATGGGGGTCATTAAAAGACGATGATGATGATGATGACAAGTTGAACTTTGACACCTTCGGAGCTCATTTATATATGCAATCTTTTTTTAGAAATTCCAGCAGCCTCGCTGAAAATGTGTCAAATAACGTCAATAATACTTTTTAGGTTAACTAACCCAAATCTTGTAATTTTACAAATAAATCCATCCCTACGCCTGTGACATCTCTGGAAATAGGAAAAGTTTGCACCAGCAACTTCTCGTCTTACTAGATAACCTTTATACATGTTTGGAAGTTGTCAGGGAAATTGAGGCAACTTCATCCTAAACCCCAGAAGCAGCTGGAGAACATGTGTGCACATTTGATCAGTCAAATGTTGAGCTAAGTTGTGAGTTCTGATCCCGTTTCTTAGACAGCTGCGCAAAGGCACCGGAATTGATATTAGCACAGTTGAGAAAATCCAGAAATATTTCACAAGAAGTGTTCTCCGCTCCTCCACTCGTTGCAGAATACCTTATGCCACCAGACTCGAAACTCTAGACCTAGAAAACCTTGAACTACGCCACCTTCAGTCCGATCTAAGTATAGTATATAAAATCATACATTGCAATGTCCTACCTGTCAATGAATACTTCAGCTTCAACCATAACAACACAAGAGCACAAAATAGATACAAACTCAAGGTTAATCGCACCAAACTTGATTGCAGGAAATACGACTTCAGCAACAGAGTGGTCAATGTCTGGAATACTCTACCTGACTTTGTGGTTTCTTCCCCAAACCCCAAAAACTTTAACATCTTAGACTGTCTACTATTGACCTCACCCCTTTCCTAAGAGGTCTATAGGGGGCGTGCATAAGCGCACCAACGTGCCTACCGTCCCTGTCCTATTGTTTCTTTTATTTTTTATTTTTCTTATATGTATCCATGTATTCATAACTATGTTTTACTTATACCTATTATCTTGTAAGCGATTGACAAATCAAAATAAATAAAAATTCCTACCTGTGGTGATACAGTCAAAGTTCTTCAGAGGAAGTTCTCTGATCTTCTGGCCTTGGTACTGAGGGGGACCTCCACAGAAAATGGCAGGCATGCTTGCATTGGTGTTCTCCATCCACTCCACCAGCCACTTGATCTTGCAATCACAAGTCAAAGAATTGCCCCGAAGGTCTCTGTGAGGATGGAAAATGTGGGGACCATCATTGAACTTCTCCCTCTCAGCTCTAGGCTTTGTAGTCCTCAAAGAAAGTGGTTTGGAATGCAAGTGTGGAAATGGAGGGTCACTTCTCTCATGGAAGAACTGCAAATGTAAATTCAGTTCTAGCATCTTTCTCTCTGGTGTGAGGCCTTCACCCCAAAGGTTTGCCTTCACACCAGGGGTGGGATTCTACCAGTTTGCACCTATTCGCTAGAACCGGTTGTTAACATTCTAAGCAGTTCAGAGAACCGGTTGTTAGAAGAAATTACTGGCCTAATCCTGTAAGGAAGGCAGGAAGGAAACATTCTGGGGTTGCTTACAGAAACTGCCTCTCCGTTAACCCTTATTACATTCTTGGCAGGACTGGACTTCCTCTCTCAGGAACTTCTCTGGAGTTTTTTCTCCTCCTTTGCTGGTACTTTGCTTGTGTGGAGGGACCATTCAAAGTTACAATGGCCCTGAAAAAAGTGACTTATGACCATTTTTCACACTTACGACTGTTGCAGCATCCCCACAGTCATGAGGGCCAGGCGAGGAGATGAGTGCCTCGATGTGGGTGATATTGAGTTGGCCACACCCAGCCAATAACATGACCACCAAGCCACGCCCACCACCTAAGCCACGCCCACAGAACCGGTTGTTAAAAATTTGAATCCCATCCCTGCTTCACACCACTTGCTTTACTGAACTAAACCATTTGCTGCACTTGGGTATGGAATCATAAACCTTTCATTTTGGACAGTCAGTACAAGCTAAACCACATGCACAATGGGGGAACATTACAGCCTCAAAAAAGTTAGGATGATTCCTGATAATTTAATCAGCAGGAGGCGGGGACAGAAAATGTTGTGCAATCCATAATGTAGCCCAATAATGTCCATTTTTTATGCAATGTTTTATGTTACACAAATTACGGTTTGGAGCATCCTGTTAATATCTGAAAAGTCTATCTGTAGCCAATGAACCCAGGTTTTTTTGGCACTATTCCCTGCTCAAGTGCCCTCCAGGGAAATGGGAATTCAGCTGTCATTGTCTCCCATTTATTATTCTCTTAATTGATATGGAATTGGGCTGAGGAAGTATGCAATTTATATCTTTAAAAATCTGGAACAATGTCCAATCATATAGATTCTCTTGTCTGTGGTTTCAGTGGAAAAATAATAGAGGTGCCTATAAATCATGTTCCCTCCTGTTCCATTCATTATTTACATCAATTGATTTTGGAACTTTCTCTTTAATTGTCCCGCGTGGCTTGTTTCGTCCAAAGCCTTCCCATTAATTACAACTATCTTAGGTTATTATACTGATGAACTTAACGATCAAACATTTCTCGTTCCAGAAACCATTAGCCAGACTACAGTGGAATAACACAATAATGTTGCATGCATCATGAGATTATAGTACAAATGATGCAAATTATGTACTTTGTGCAATTTGCATGATGATGTTACGTTGCCCATCTAATGGACATTGATGTACTGCTGTTCCTGTTCCTGTTATTTTTATAGCATTCACAACCAAAAGAGAGCCTTACAGATCACTAAGGATATCCAAAGGCTTCAGGAGATCTCTGGGCAGCGTCTGCAGGTTGTTGTTGGCCAAAGATCTAGAAGAAAAGAGGGAAGGACAACTATTCTATGCCAAACATTTCATGACCCCCACATTAAGACAGAACAATGAAAGGCGGGGCTGCAGTTGTGTCTTTGGAACATACATCAATGTACAAATGTCCGTCTTTTGTAAGAGTGACAACAGTCGTGCAACTGAAAAGTAAAATCCTAGCACTCTTCTACTTTTCATTCAAGGTAGAGAAACTTGGACCTTAAAAATGAGCTGGAAAAACAGAAGCCTCCTTCTCAGGAAAATAATTCTTTCAACAATCAAAAGCCTTAGTTCATCTTAGGGGTCTCGATCACCACGAAGATCAATAGCATGGGGTTGTTGTTGTTGTTTTACTTTTTTTACCAAGACATATTTGTAAATGTTTTTGGAAATAACAAGGTCCCTGCCAACTCTATTAATCTGTAATCTGCCTAGATAATATTTAACATCTAAATGGCAGATGATTTTTGTAAATAACAGATAATATTTAACATATAAATGACTGAACATGGGAGACTAAACCATATGAAGAACGGTTGCAGGATTGAGGTTTGGCCAGTCTAGAGAAAAGGAGGACTAGGGGGGACATGATCGTGGTATTTCAGTATTTGAGGGGCTGCCACAAAGAAGAGGGAGTCAATTTATTTTCCAAAGCACCTGAAGGCAGAACAAGAAACGATGGAAAGCAACCAAGGAGAGATGCAACCTAGAACTAAGGAGAATCTTCCCAACAATTAACCAGTGGAACGACTTCCCTCTACAAGTTGTGGGTGTCCATCCCTGGAGGTTTTTAAGAAGAGCCTGGATAATCATTTGTCTGAAATAGTATGGGGTCTCCTACTTGAGCAGAGGGCTGGACTAGAAGACCCTTTCCAGCTCATTCATTCTATTCTTTCTTTATTCTATTCTATTCTATTCTATTCTATTCTATTCTATTCTATTCTATTCTATTCCATTCCATTCCATTCCATTCCATTCTATTCTATTCTATTCTATTCTAAAGACACTTTAGCCAGATATGCATGAAACGAGCAGTGTGCATTTGTCCAAGTGAAAACTCACAGATGTGTCAGGGATTTAAGCCCACGAAAGGCATTTTTGGACAGAGACCGGATGTCGTTGTTCTCGATGAACCTGAGGAAACAAACAAACGAAAAACCAAGATGGCAAAGGACATAGTTTGAGAAGGTCCCACCCATATGTTCTCCATCATGCCCCTAGCCCCATCTTCCCTTCACCCGTGTTTTTCCAAAGAAGGTCCAGATCAGAGGTGGGATTCAGCTGGTTCTGACAAGTTCTGGAGAACCGGTAGCAGAAATATTGAGTAGTTCAGAGAACCGGCCACTCCCACCTCTGACTGGCCCCGCCCCCATCTATTCTCCGCCTCCCGAGTCCCAGCTGATTGGCTGGGTCTTCTTTGGTTGCCCTGCACAGGAGAACGGAGATGGAAATTAGGTCAGTGGGGTGGGGAGGGAAAGAGGATTTTGCAGTATCCTTTCCTCCTGTCACGTCCACCAAGCCAAGCCACACCCACAGAATGCGACACCCGCCAAGCCACACCCACAGCTGATCAGCTGGGTCTTCTTTGGCTGCCCTGCACAGGAAAACAGAGCTGGAAAGCAAGTCAGTGGGGTGGGGAGGGATTTTGCAGTATCCTTCCCCTGTCACACCCACCAAGCCACGCCCACAGGACCGCTAGTAAAAGAAATTAGGAATCCCACCACTGGTCCAGATGCCCCTCAAACACAGTCCCTAGCTTCCATCCTTTCCTTCTTTGAGGATGCCGACCCGTAGAGAGTCCCCCCTTTCCTGGGCACCTGGGCTAAAAGGCAGCAGATGTCCCTGCAGGGATATTGAAGCCCAGAGTTGATACTCGTAGGACAAACGTTCCCTCTCTCTGATCAAGGTGGGTAGGTGGGCTTTGCTTCATGGCAAAGATCCAGCATGGGATTTGATTCAATGGTGGGATTCAAAAAAATTTACAACCGGTTCTGTGGGCGTGACTTGGCTTGGTGGGTGTGGCTTGGTGGGCGTGGCAGGGGAAGGATATACTGCCAAATCCCCCTTCCCTCCCCACCCCACTAACCTGCTTTCCAGCTCTGTTCTCCTGTGCAGGGCAACCAAAAGAGACCCAGCCGATCAATTGGGACTCAATGGTAGGCAGAGAAAAGATGGGATTGGCGGGGCCAGTCAGAGGCGGGATTGGCCGGTTCTCCAAACTACTCAACATTTCCTCTACCGGTTCTGCAGAACCAGTTGGAACCATCTGAATACCCACCTCTGATTTGATTGGTACCTCAGTGTACAGGTGCTGTGTAACCAGCAGAAAAAGCGACCAATGTCTCTGTCTATAGAAGGTTATTAACAGGGTTGGCCTTGCTACAGGCAGAGAGGAGTCCGTCAATGCCAGAGGAAGGATCTGTCCATGCTAACGGGGAAGTGTCCACCTGTAGTTCTTATGCCCAAGAGGAAGACCTAGGTGCTGTCACTGAGAAGGCAGAGGAATGGATGTCTGGTGCAAGGTTGCTAGGCCTGGTTCAGTATGTCTGTGTGGTTGGTGACTTCCAGATCCTTCCTGCAATTCTTCCCTATTTCTCCAGCCGAGACCTTCGTATTTTAACCCTGCATGAGGTTTGCATGCCCTTGTGCAGGGTGTCCTTTCCCCCACCCCACTCCCCCAAAAAAAGTTTGGCCCAGGTCACCCCACATTCTGACTAAGAGCTGGAGAAAGTCTGCCAATATTCCGTACAGGTATTGCAGGTGAGAAAGGCCAGTGAACGCGTTGTCTCTGATCAAGGAAAATTTGTTGGAATTCAGCAAGCTGCAAAAAACAACAAAAAGGAAGAAGAAAGTGTTAAGACTGACCAGGGGACAACCTGAGACCGGCAAAAGAGCCAGCCCACATTTTGTTCAAGGTTTCCCAAATGGCGCTACGGATTATTTTCAATGCATTTTTAATTTCAGCTCATTTTTTACACTTAGCTGGGATTACTGAACTCTTAACAGGCCCTTTAAGATATCAGGATGTTGGAGGGAGGGGGGTGATGACAGTGCCCCTGATTTCATGATCCAAGCACCTCTCTTGGAATACACCTTAAAAGGGATGGAGCTTGGATCATGCAGTGGTATTTTGCATAACTTTTTCTTCTTTTTTGGAAGAAAGAAGAAGAAGAAGTTGTGCAAAATATACAGATACAATTAACTACGATGTGGCTTTGCTAGATTAACACCAAGGAAATAAATGATAGATAGATCATAGGTAGGTAGGGAGGTGAGGTGTTAGATAGGGACAGATAGATAGATAGATAGATAGATAGATAGATAGATAGATAGATAGATAGATAGATAGATAGATAGATAGATAGATAGATAGATAGACAGACAGACAGACAGACAGACAGACAGACAGACAGACAGACAGACAGACAGACAGACAGACAGACAGACAGACAGACAGACAGACAGACAGATCATAGGTAGGTAGGGAGGTGAGGTGTTAGATAGGGATAGATAGATAGATTGATAGAGAGAGGGAGGGAGAGAGATGATAGATAGATATGTAGATAGATAGATAGATAGATAGATAGATAGATAGATAGATAGATAGATAGATAGATAGATAGATAGATAGATAGACAGACAGACAGACAGACAGACAGACAGACAGACAGACAGACAGACAGACAGACAGACAGACAGACAGACAGACAGACAGATCATAGGTAGGTAGGGAGGTGAGGTGTTAGATAGGGATAGATAGATAGATTGATAGAGAGAGGGAGGGAGGGAGAGAGATGATAGATAGATAGAAATGTAGATAGATAGATAGATAGATAGATAGATAGATAGATAGATAGATAGATAGATAGATAGATAGATAGATAGATAGATAGATAATAGGTAGGTAAGTAGATGACAGACAGACAGATAGATACTGTAGATGATAGATAGGTAGGTAGGTAGATAAGTAGATAGATTGGTAGGTAGGTAGATGATAGATAGTCAGAGAGATGGCTCCATTTTAGTACCACACGGTATGTTATTTCAGTACAATGGTATTTATTGCACACATCCCAGTGCGACACACATTCAAAGGAGTGAGGCTTCTTCTGTGTCATCCTACGGCCCTTTTGACTTTTTCAACCCCCTTTTCCATCATTCTTTGCTACTGCAGTATCCCTTTCTCTCTACCCTAATCTTGACTCCTTTCAGAAACAAGTGACCCACTTAGCAACTCAGGCATATGCAAACGTTATCTGAACTAGAACACCAGGGATGCTTGGGGTTGAGCTAGCAGAGCCAGTTCGTGGATAACTTGTTTCGAGACGTGCAATGTAGCATCAAGGGAAAATCTGGAGGTGAAGGGCACCACACCTTCAAAGTCAGCCCCTGCCCCACTCCAACGGAGCCGCATCTTCTCCAGGAGTGGAAAGCTATTATAGGCAAAACCTTGCCTTCAGATCTTAAAGTTGATCATTGCAAAGGTAGAACTCTTAGACCTGATATATGAACATTTTAATGATTTAATCAGCTTCTAATCATAAGTGAAATATAAGAACTTGGGGATCCTAAGCCACTCCTCACATCTGGTCCTAGAAACCATCAAAGTCTACTTACTCACCGGAGAGCCTTTTTCAACCTTGGCAACTCCCAAATGGCTGGCTAGGAAATTCTGGGAGGTGAAGGCCACCCATCAGAGAGTTGCCAAGGTTGAGAAACCCGGTCCCCAAGAATGCCGTAGTGCCAGAAAGGAAGGTTTGTGGCCCTAGCTATGGAAAGATGGGGCCTCTGCCCTCCTGCCAGCTCCCAAGAAATTCCCAGGGCCAAATACTCCTAGGCAGGCATTCCCTGGGGAAGCTCTTTGTTGGGGGCTCCCTATTGAGCACCCGGGCCTCCCGTTCCCCTTCTTCAGGCAACCGTTGGGCAGAAAGACGTACAGGAACTGCAGGGATGGAAGGTGTGCAAAGGCTGCTTCCCTCAACTCGCTGAAGCCTGCGTTGATCAGGGTCCTGCAAAAGAGGAGGGGGACAGAAATCAGTGGGGAGTCACTGCAGAGCCTGGTGCGCCAGAGCAGTCCCTCTGGCTGGGCTGCCTGCACTCACAGGGTCTGAAGCCCACAGTTGTGGCCTGTCGGCCGCTGGCCCTTCCATTAGTCGAATCAGAGGAGGAGGCGTGGGAGTCAGGGTGAGCATCAGGACAATCAGACACAGACGGAGCCTCTTCCTCATCAGCCCTCAGATGAAGGGTCTGGAGGTGGCTGATGAGGAAGAGGAGGAACAACCGGGTCCAGTGCCTGATGCGTGGATGTACAGAAAGCAGAGGAGAGCAGTGGAAATCTATGGGCCGGTCCTTGGGACGGAAGAGCCACCGCTGCTAGCAGAGCCCCACCTAAGCTCTGGGGATCAAAGGCATCAGGGCAACCTGAGAGCTTCGAGAGGGAAGCAGGAATGGAGCCATCAGAGAGAGAGGGAGAGACAGAGGTGGAACCTGGGCCGTCCATCAGCTCTCAGATGGAGGGTCTGGAGGGGGCTGATGAGGAAGAGGAGGAACAACCGGGTCCAGTGCCTGACGCGTGGATGTACAGAAAGCAGAGGAGAGGAGAGCAGTGGAAATCTATGGGCCGGTCCTTGGGACGGAAGAGCCTCCGCTGCTAGAGAAGCGCCACTCTAGCTCTGGGGATCAAAGGCAGGGGGCGGAGATGCATAGATGTGACAGACAACTAACCATTCGTATCCCCTGCCAGACGGACTTGTTAGCCTGCGGTGAGAGAGAAAAACTTTTGGCCGGGGCTGCTGGCGCTCCTAATAAAGGAATCTTTGAGTGAACTACAGAGGATTTGTCGTGTCTGGGGAGCCGTGTCCAAAGCCAGCCTGAGAAATCTATTACGATATATCAATGTCTTTTCTTCAAAAAACTTGTAGCCATCAAACGTATAGAACATTGGCCAGCTAGATGGCAGCGCCTCATTGAATTTGGCTGCTCTTGAGTGCTAACTTTTTCAATTTAAAATACTTAATGCTTAATAATCTTAAACCATGTATTAACCTTTCTGTGTATTTATGTCAAAAGAAATATAAATAAATTAGTTGAATAATATTTCTTATTAAAGCGTTACTCATTGGCATTAAAACAAATAACAGCAGTATCAAAGTTTCCTATTTCATAACATTGAAATAGTAAATATTTAAATCAGTAACAACAAACGAACATTCAATAATAGCAATATTTCAAAATATGCACCCAAATCGTATTTCAAAATATTTTTAAAAAAATCATATTTCAAAATATTTAAATAAATAATAATTCATATCGAGCAACTGGTCTCAATATGGCTCCCAAAGCTGACACTTGATTCTTTTGAGCACCCCACTGTGGACTCCCCCCCCCCCCCAAGGCTTCTGGGGTTCTCCCTCCCCCACCCCCAAAGCTGGCTTGTGTCTCTGTCCTGTGGCTGAGAAACTACGCCACTCGGACACCCCCGAGGTGGAGAGGAGGAATCCTTGAGTGCTCTCTCTGTCTGTTGTGATTCATGAATGCAGCTTGGCAAGGAGCCCCCAGAGCACTTCAGCAAATCAATGCTGGCCCACAGGTGCACCTGTCATGTCGCATCCCAACCATTTCCGGGCGGGTGGGGTTAGGTTTGAATGGAGAGGCTGCCGCAATGGTGGCCTGTAAGCGGGCAGGAATGCCTGGAGGTGTTTAGCATTCTGAATATTTGAGAGGTTCCTCAAACTCCTTTGCACCAGGGTGCAAACTGAAGGGGGGAAAGGGATATGTTGAATTATGCACAATGGTGTTTTCTGGATAGCTTAGAGATTATTGCTACTGGAGGCTGATGGAAGTCAAGCACCTCTGATGACACTTGGCTGGAGGATTGTCACGCCCCCGTCAGTGTCTGAATCCAAGGAGCAGCTGACAGGGAGAGGGAATGTGGCTCCATTGGCTGTGGAGGAAACTGGGGGAGGGCAAAGTCCGTCTGGGCAGAACAGGGAAGAGGTAGAACAAGAGAGAGGGAATTCAGAGGAAGACCCAGGCCCACCCCCTCTTCATCCTAGGGCACACAGGGAGGAATGGAAAAGGGAGCAACGTTGGTTGCATGGCTTATGGGGGAGGAAAGGGCCCTGATTCCCTTCATTAGCCACAGCTGGGAAGAGAGTTGATAAGAAAGGCAGGCTGCTTGTGGCAGGCTGCTGGGAGCAAGCGCAACTTTATCCTGTGTTGTCGTGGCTTCTGTGTTCTTGGTGCCTTCCCAACTGTGTGAGTTATTGCCGTACCTACAAGCCTGAGATTCTTGCTCCTGCCCTGCCGAACTAATTACTTCAGTTTGGCTTGTTTGGACTTTACGTTACAGTTTGTGTTGCTCATGTTTTGGACTTAATTTTCTGCAGTCAGAGGCTGTTTCTGGGAAAGTGTTTCTCCAGCCAGAAGGTAACCAGGGCATTGCGGGTAAAGTTGCAGATAATAAAGGGACTCCTACTGATTACCTGGCTGTGTTGCCTTTGTGCCACACCCCCTTTGGGTCATCACAAGGAAAAGATTGGAAAGCCTGCGGACACCACCCAGAGGTCCCAATCTGAACATAAAGGCACCTCAACTAAATGCAATCATAATTGTATTCATTTATCACATTTCTATACTGCCCATCTCACCGAAGGATTTGCATTGTGCAATACTGCAGAAAGAGACTCTTGGCAGCTCTGAAGTTTTAGCTTAGAAGTGCAGGTTTAAAGAACTGGAAAAACTGTCCCAGCCCATTAAAGCAAAGCCATTAGAGATGGAAGCTGCAACGCTGACATGTCACCAGCCAGTTTCTGCTGAAATGAGTCTCCAAAAGGAGAGCCCACCCACTCACCCCTATTATGGGGAGTTATTCTGCTCTCAAGAGTTGTAACCCTTACTTAGTAAGCTTCTCTAAGTATTCCAGCAAAATGTCTTCCTTGTTACTGGTATTTTGTTTTTCAGCTTATCCTACTTCAGGTCCTTCTATATGTAGAATAGAATAGAATAAACAGAGTTGGAAGGGACCTTGGAGGTCTTCTAGTCCAACCTCCTGTCTAGGCAGGAAACCCTACACCACTTCAGATGAATGGCTGTTTAATCTCCTCTTAAAAACCTCCAGTGTTGGAGCAGCCACAATTTCTGGAGGCCAGTCGTTCCACTGGTTAATTGTTCTCACTGTCAGGAAATTTCTCCTTAGTTCCACGTTGCTTCTCTCCTTGATTAGTTTCCATCCGTTGCTTCTTGTCCTGCCTTAAGGGGCTTTGGAAACAGCCTCTCTTCTTTGCAGCAGCCCCTGAGGTATTGGAAGGCTGCCATAATGTCACTATATAGGAGGCCACATATGGTGACTCCTCTTCTTAATGTTCCCAGAACTTCATTTGGGAATATTAGGGAACTCTGCTGCCCATAATCCAGTCACGCAACTTACAATATTTCAAACCATATCCACAAATTGACACTTAGTTGTTATATCCTTCAGATCTGATCATCCCGAACAAGCCCCCACCCCCAAGATCTTCTAGGCTGATCTAATTTTCTCATTGTTGGGATTTCCACTGAGTCATAAAGTAACCACATAGGCTGGATTTGCACACTATGATGGACCCCAAACACGTGCACTCACACACACTCATGGCGAACCTTTTTAGCTACTAAAATTTGCACTGACTTGGTTAAGGGTGTGTGTTGAGGTATTCCCCGTTAGGAGAATGAGTGCTCTCGGAGAAACGTAGTGAGAGTGGTGATGAATAACACACAACCAGCACACAGCTACACTATAGTAAAATGTAGGTTTTACTTCAAGTAAACGGGTAAGCAAAGTCCAACAAACAGTCCAAGTCATACACGGTTAGAACAGTCAGTATCAGTCCAGAGATAATCCAAAAACGAAGTCCGGTATCCTAAACAAAGTTCAGTAAACAGAGTTTGCTAGCAGTTGCAAGACTCACATCAATCCGAGCAGAACGACCATCAGGCAACAGGCAATAAGGAAAAATGCAAGAGCAAACCAGGTTTCTGCCTCCATCTTATGGCCGCTGGAGGAACCTCACCCAATTAAAATTACAGTATTATCTTAAAGAGACAGTATTAAATGACTCTCCTTTATATATTGCCAACCCAACTGTTAGCTGACTATCATTCCTAACAGTGTGCTGTGAGCACAGCTGTTCTTTGGATAGCTTGAGAAGAAGCTCCCATCTTCAGGGCTGAGATATCTTGGATGGGAGAACCATGAGTTGCTTCAACTCATAAGGTTGATGGCAGGACAAGAAGCAACGGTGGAAATTAACCAAGAAGAGAAGCAACTTAGAACTAAGGAGAAATTTCCTGACGGTGAGAACAATTAATCAGTGGAACAACTGGCCTCCAGAAGTTGTAAATGCTCCAACACTTGGAGGTTTTTAAGAAGAGATTAGACAACCATTTGCCTGAAGTGGTGTAGGATTTCCTGCCTAGGCAAGGGGTTGGACTAGAAGACCTCCAAGGTCCCTTCCAACTCTGCTATTCTAGTCTATATTTGAAGATGACTGATCCTCATCTTTTCAAGTGTGAGTAGGAACTATTTTTCAAAAATGCTAAGGATGCCGCGTTAGGATAGCAGCTACCTATGGCAATTGCAGGTGCTTGTAAAATGCTTCAGTGTCATTAATGGTTGTGCATTCACATGAAACTTGTGCCAGTGTCACCGAGTGGCAAATTCTGGCATCTGGAGGACCCTGCATACGGAAGTTTGTTATTTTATTTTCCAGTGTATCTTAAAATTACACCTGATTGTTAAACAAGTATAATACTTCTTTTTCTAAGGTCCCCCGAACAATCTTAGAGTAGTTTGAGCTAAAAATAACTGTGGCTTGCTTTATATGCCATGTTAAAATTTAAATCTGTATTAAGTAAGCGTGGCTACTATGTTTGTATGCCACAAAGACCAAGCCAAATGAGCATATACATAGACATGCGTTGTCCATGATAATCTGCAAATATAATGCATCCTACAATTTTCTAGAGTTGAAAAGAACAATTTACTCATCTGGTTCAATATGAAGAAGAAACTGGCCGTGGTTAGTCAAGGGAAGAAAAGGACCAGGGGAGACAGGAGAGCATCTTCCAATATTTGAGGGGCTGCCCCAGAGAGGAGAAAGGGGGTCAAGCTATTTTCCAAAGCACCTGAAGGCCAGACAAGGAACAATGGATGGAAACTAAACAAGGAGAGAATCAACTTGGAAATAAGGAGAAATTTCCTGACAGTGAGAACCATCAACCCATGGAACAGAAGTTGCCCTCGGAAGTTGTGGGAGCTTCATCCGTGGAGGCTTTCAAGAAGAGACTAGACTGCCATCTGTCAGAAATGATGTAGGGTCTCCTGCTTGGGGGGTGGGGTTGGACTAGATGACCTACAAGGTCCCTTCCAACCAGTGGTGGGATTCAATTTTTTTTTACTACTGATCCTGTGGGGCATGGCTTGGTGTGTGGCAGGAGAAGGATACAGTAAAATCTCCAGTCAGAGGTGATACTTGCCGGTTCTCCAAACTACTCAAAATTTCCACTGCCGGTTCTACAGAACTGGTCAAAACCTGCTGAATACCATCTCTGATAGAGTAGAGTAGAGTAGAGTAGAGTAGAGTAGAGTAGAGTAGAGTAGAGTAGAGTAGAGTAGAGTAGAGTAGAGTAGAGTAGAGTAGATACATACATACATAAATTACATACATACATAGATACATAGAATAGAATTAGGAAAGAATAGAATTAGGAAAGAATAGAATAGAATAGAATAGAATAGAATAGAATAGAATAGAATAGAATAGAATAGAATAGAATAGAACAGAGTTGGAAGGGATCTTGGAGGTCTTCTAGTCCAACCCCCTGCTTAGGCAGGAAGCCCTACACCCCTTCAGGCAAAGGTTGATATTATTCAACCTGGAAAGCCCTTGGTGCTTCTGCTTTGGGTGCAAAAATAACATCCACAAATCAGGAAAACATAAAAGTGAAGAACAAACTATCTAGGCTGGCTGGGGAATTCTGGGAGTGAAGTCCACTCGTCTTTAAGCTGCCAAGGTTGAGAAAATGGTGTTTAAATTCTCCTCCTCCTCCTCCCCAACTCATGATAATAATAATAATAATAATAATAATAATAATAATAATAATAATAATAATAATAATAATAATAATAATAATAATAATAATAATAATAATGTCACTATTACTGTCTTTCGCAAACGGGGCACACTGAAACACCAAGAAAATACCATTCCTGAGTTGGAAGGGGACCCTTTAGGTCATCTAGTCCAACCTTCCACCCAAGAAGGACACCCGCCTACATCATTTCTGACAGATGGCAGTCCAATCTCTTCTTGAAAGCTTCCAGGGATGAAGTTGGAGGGGGATCTTGGAGGTCATCCAGTCCAATCCCCCACCCCCAAAAAGAAGCAGACCCTACACCATTATCTGACAGATGGCAGTCCGGTCTCTTCTTGAAAGCCTCTAGAGATGAAGTTGGAAGGGGGACCTTGGAGGTCATCTAGCCCAACCCCCTCTGCCCAAGCAGGAGACCCCAGACCATTTCAGACAGATGGCAGTCCAGTCTCTTCTTGAAAGCCTCTAGAGATGAAGTTGGAAGGGGGACCTTGGAGGTCATCTAGCCCAACCCCCTCCCCCGCTAAGCAGGAGACCCCAGACCATTTCAGACAAATGGGTGTCCTTTACCCCCCTCCTCCCACCCCCAACCTCTCTTCCTTTCCCCCACCCACACCGACCCCACCCACCCCCAGCAAAGGAACTCCGCGTTGCCACTTACAGGGAAATCACGTCCCGCGCCAGGTTCTTGGGCACCGCCTTGGAGTCCACGCAGAAGGCCGTGTCGCGGGTGCAAGAGCAACTGGCCGGGCACGGGGGCGGCCGGGGGGCTCGGCGGGAGGCGACCGGCCCCCAGCAGCAGCAGCCAAGCAGACCCAGCAAAGGGAGGAAGAGGAGGGAGCGCCCCTTGCTCCGGCGCTGCGGTCCAGCCATCGCTGCTTCTCTCGCGCGCCGCCGCCGCTATCCAAGTGCTGCTGGTCCGGCGGAGCTTTGAGCTCCCCGCAGCCGCCTCCGGGCCGGCCGGCTTTGCTCCGCCGCTGGCTGGCTGGCTGGTTGCTGCGGCTGCTGGCCAAGCGGGATGATGCTTCAGCCCTGCAGCTCTCGGCTTGTGCGCCCGGCGCGGGGGTGGCAGCAGCCAGAGAGGGAGGCGCGGGAGCGGGCTGCAAATGCCAGCCTCGGGCGGAGGGGGGGGGGGGGGGGCAAGGAAGCGCTGGGGACTCCCGAGGGCATCGGGATGGGTGCAGGGGGAAGAAAAGCACGTGGCATCCGCGGCTCCTGGGATGGGAGGGGGTTGAAAGAGGGGAGCATCCTCCCCCAACTTTGGAGCGAAGACAAAGAGCCGTTTGAGGAAGGCCAAGGCAAGAAGGAGCCACTGAGTGCTGCCAAAGATGCTAAAAGGGGCCAAACTTGGCTTGGGTGGCACAGAGGGGACAGGGACAAAAGCAAAATCCAAAACCATCTTTCAGCTATACAGTCAGTGTGTCGACTGGGTACGTAGATCTTGCGCACATATTAATATTGGTGTAGATTTCTGACTAAGTTTACATTCATATTGCAGCCTCTTCAGCATTATATATCATTATAACAATATCATTTAATTTCTCACTTTATTTTCCAACCATGGGATTTATTTGATTTGGGATTTATTTTATAAATGGTTGCCATGCAAGAAAGAGCCACTTGGTGCTGCCAAAGATGCTAAAAGGGGCCAGCTTGGGTTGGGCTGCACAGAGAGGGCAAGGCACACAATTTTGTTTTTTATTAAAAAAACAGAAAACAAAACCATCTTTCAGCTATACAGTCAGTGTGTCAACTGGGTATATGTATCTTGTGCACGTGTTAATATTTGTGTACGTTTCTTACTAAGTTTACATTCATCTTGCAGCCTATTCAGCTTTATATGTCCAAATGAGCAACTTAACGTACGCACGGGCGGTTCTCAACTTACGACCATGAATGAACGCAAAAATTTTCTCTTCACATGTGAAATAGTTATTGAATGAGTTCAGCCCCGTTTTACGACTTTTCTTGCTGCAGTCATTAAATGAGTCTGCTCCGTTGTTGATTTCGCTGGTCGGGAGGTTGCAAAAGTTGGTCCCGTGAAGCTGAGCCACTGCAACCGTCATAAACATGAGTCCCAAAAACAAGGGGGGCTTCTGGCTGCCATCATTGTTGCTGCTGCTCGTCTTCCCTCTCTCCTCCATTGTGCTGGCGACTGAATTGAGGCCGCTGGGGCCCTGTGAGGGCAGCGTGAGGCACAAACCTCTCTTGTTCCAGGCACAGCTGCGCCCCAGACAACAAGGGCGAAGTGTGCCAGGGACTGACTTGAGCCTTTGCAAGCCACGTTTTGCAAGCCAGGGCTGGGCTGAGATGGGCACAAAGGCTCCTGGGACAAGGCTGAGCAGAAGCTAAGTGCTTGGGGGGGGGGGGGGGGCAGCCTGCAAACCCCCATGGCTGGGTGGGCGGGAAGAAGGAACGAAACTCTCAGGGAGACCCCTGTTCTACATTTGTTGCTAGGAGAACGAAAAATTTCACTCGGTTTTAATCTCAGGTTGGCTCAAGAGGCTGTTCCTTATCCACAAAGCTACACTCAAACAAATGAAGCACATTGTGCTGTCATATCAGGGTTCGCAGAAGGACAGAGGTTCCTGCAGTGGGTGTGTTGAAAACAGACAACCTGGCCACCACCATTGCACAATCAAAGCTTTGCCTTCTTGTGTGTGTGTGTGTTTTCCTTGCTCTCAGAATTACAAGTTTCATTTAACTCCTGCAGAAAAGTCTAAAGTGCACAGTCCCAAAATTACTAATAGCACATAAGCAAATGTAATTTCCATGAGTTTATTTCTGGTTAAATTTGCACTTGGGTGTCATAGAATCATAAGCCTGGAAGGGACCTTGTAGGTCATCTAGTCCAACCCACCCACCCCCGCCCAAGCAGGAGACCCTACATTATTTCTGACAGATGGCAGTCCTGCCTCTTCTTGAAAGCCTTCAGGGATGAAGCTCCCACAACTTCTGAAGGCAACTTCTGTTCCACTGGTTGATTGTTCTCACAGTCAGAAAATATCTCCTTATTTCCAGGTTGAATCTCTCCTTTTTCAGTTTCCATCCATTATTCCTCATCTGGCCTTCTGGTACTTTGGAGAATAGCTTGACTCCCCTCCTCTTTGGGGCAGCCCCTCAAATATTGGGACACTGCTATCATGTCTCCCCTGGTCCTTCTCCTCCCTAGACTAGCCAGGCCCAGTTCCTGCAAACATTCTTCATATGTTTTAGCCTCCAGTCCCCTAATCATCCTGGTTGCTCTTCTCTGCACTTTTTCTAGAATCTCAACCTCTTTTTTATAGTGTGGTGACCAAAACTGGATGCAGGATTCCAGATGTGGCCTTACTAAGGCTTTACAGAGTGATATTAGTACCTCTCTTGAGTTCGGTTGGGTTTCCCTGCCTAAGTCTGAGGAATTCTTGCGCTGGTATGCCCTTAAAACAGCTTCTATTCATTTTTCCCTTGATATATGCAGGAGCATTTCCTGGAAAGCTGTGGTTTAAACAATGAGAGAAGAAACTCCCTTTAAATCTTTCCCTTTAGCAGCTGGACTATCTTATTGGCAAGCTCTGAGGAAAGTTATCATTGCGCTGCCCTCTTCCCAGCACTTGAATGATTGCAATCATAACACAAGGTGGCAATGTCTCTCCAGAACTGTTTTGTAGACATTGTGCTTTTCTGGATATTCTTGTCTTGGATGGCAAACCTCAGACAAAGAACATTCCGTGCAAAGTGCAACGTTTGCATGTTTACTTGGAGGAAACAAGACCTTAACACCCAGATAGGACGGAATAAAGGCCGGAACTGAAGCTTATGTTAATCTTAATTAAAAGTTAATCCTAACTAGAAGTGAATGTATAAACTGCTTAAGCAGACAGTAACAAAGGTTGTCTAAATAGATGTATAGTGTATAAATTAACCACTGGTATGCTACTATGGATATAGAGAGATAGAACGAACTCTGGCAAGAGAGCAGACAGCTCTTCTTATTCTCAACCTGACAATAAAGAAAGCAGCTTGTCTCATCTCCATGTGGTCCTGAGTCTTGATTCCTACACTGTTTAACTTCAATTCCCAGCATCCCCAGACCATTAACTTTGATGGTGGGGTTATACTGGAACAACAGCTTCTCTTTGGCTCCAGATTTCTTTCCGATAACGTGACCCTCGTTCTCTCAACACTATTCCTGTTCTCAGAAGCTCTTGCTTTTGTGTTTTTGGCAAACACCTTAAGAACTTCTCAAGGAGTGATGTAAAAGTGAACAAGGAGAACTTCCTACTTCCCAGATTGACTGTAGAACAAGTTGAGTTTAAGGCTTAGGAACAACAAGGGACCCCTTGTTCCTCGAAGGTCCTTTTGCTTATGGAACTCTTGAAGGACACATGTCCAAATAACATTTTTGGAGTGTCCTGAGAAGAGTTAGTGAGAAACACACCCTTAAAACAAAGACTGGCTGCCAGCCAACAGGAGTTGCAATGTGGGATGGAGAGCCAACCAATCCCCCGGAGGAGTTTAACATCAGGTACATAGTATAAGTAGACGTTCTCCTGCCTTTAATGGTCCAGAAGAATAGGGAACATTCTCCGCTGTAGAGCTAAGGACAGGAATGGAAGGTGATTACAAGATGGACGATAGCAACAAGTTGGCCCTAATGTCCGAATCGCCTCCGGTGAGTTTCACTCCTCCTGGGAAGAAGGTTTTGTTCTTCCAACTTTAACCTGGAACAATGTATGGGACATGAGCTAGAGAAACAGAGGCAGCTAGAGGTAGCCCATAATCTATGATAACTGAGGTTAGCCAATTAATATGGGGGTGACAACTAAAAAGATACTCCTTTGGTCTTTTTAGCTGCCAGAAAAAGGGAGTGGGGAGAAAACAGTGCATTCCTTAAGTGCCTAGATAATCACCCTGGCAGCCCAATGTTGTCGGAGTGCAAGGATGTTACTGGAGAGCATGACTGATGACTCTTGGCTATGGATGTGCCCATTGTGACCTTCCGGCGCGCGTTGAAAACTTATTTATTTCATCAAGCTGATCTGGCCTAGGGGTTTTTAGGATTTTAATCTGGTTTTTATCTAGTTTGGCTTTTAAACTTCTTATAAATTTCAGCCTTTTATATTTGGTCTTTTAACTGTTCTTAATTTTGTATTGTCCTCTGTATTTTAATTTGGCTGTGCACCGCCCTGAGTCCTGTCAGGGAAATAGGACGGTATATAAGTACAATCAATCAATCAATCAATAAATAAATAATAAATAAATAAATAAATAGGAGAATATACATCCAGGGCGTGGGAGGAAGACCAGGGTCAAGGATGTATTTTAGTGTTGGCTGCACCCAGCTAACGCCAACATGGTCACTCCTAATAAATCAGTTTTCTTTCCTCTGAGAGATGTGGCTAGAGACTTATGATTTGAATGGGGGTGGATTGGTTGGAGTCTTGACAACAGGCACAACCTATGAAAACTTTTCTTCCGTGCTTTCATTCCTTTCATTTTCCATCTCTCGAAAAGGTCTCGTTCCTCTCCTGCCACCCCTAGTAGATGCCCCAAAGTCTATAGCCAGAAGACAGGCAGTCCTCGACGGAACGACCGCAACCGAACCCAACACCGATGCCGCCAAATGTGTTAAAATGTGTTAAGTGAGGTTTGCCCCACATTACGACTTTCCTTGCCACATTTGCGCAGTGAATCACTGCGGTTGTTAAGTGAGTAGTGTGGTTGTTAAGTGAATCCAGCTTCCCTTGGTCAGGAAGTCGCAAAAGTCATAAACGTGAGACGGTTGCCAAGAATCTGAATTTTGCTCCTGTGACTGTGGGGATCACGTGGAAAACGGTCCTCAGCAGCTTATTTCAGCGCCGTTGTAACTTCGAACGGTTCACTAAACGAACAGTTATAAATCGAGGACCACCGGTACCACAATGGGGCCGTCTGGCAGCCTCGAGATTCATGAGGCATATGAAGTAGGTTGATGTGCAAATAATTTACAGGGAGGACATAGATCCCTAGCTGGCTATCATTACCCCTCTGGGAGAAGGGAAGAAGGGATGAACAGATTAACAGAGTTGGAAGGGACCTTGGAGGTCATCTAATCCAACCCCACCCCCCACTCCAGAATATCTTCTGTCTCAGGGTGACTTCTCCGGTGGACAAGTTGGAGACCTAACAGCTAGTCTAGAGAAAAGAAGGACCAGGGGACACAGGAGAGCAGCCTTCCAGTATCTTAGGAAGGGGCTGCCCCAGAGAGGAGGAAGGGGTCAAGCTATTCTCCAAAGCACCCAAAGGCCAGACAAGGAATAATGGATGGAAATTGAACATGGAGAGATTCAACCTGGAAATAAGGAGAAACTTTCTGACAGAACAATCAACCCATGGAACAGCTTTCCTTTGGAAGTTGTGGGAGCTTCATCCCTGGAAGCTTTCAAGAAGAGGCTGGGCTGCCATCTGTCAGAAATGATGTAGGGTCTCCTGCTTGGGCAGGGGTCTGGACTAGATGACCTACAAGGTCCCTTCCAACTCTGTTAATCTGAGTCTAATCCAGGAGAGAAGCAACCTGGAACTAAGGAGAAACTTCCTAACCGTGAGGACAATTAAATGTCCATGGAACAGAAGTTGCCTTCGATGTTGTGAGTGCTCCATCAGTGGAGGGGTTTAAGATTCTAGGCAATCACTTATTTGAAATAGTATAGGTTCTCCTGCTTGAGCAGGGGGCTGGGCTAGAAGACCTCCAAAGTCCCTTCCAACTTTGTTATTCTGTAATTCTATTATCCTTCCTTCCTTCCTTCCTTCCTTCCTTCCTTCCTTCCTTCCTTCCTTCCTTCCTTCCTTCCTTCCTTCTTTCCTTCCTTCCTCCTCCTTCCTTCTCTCCTTCCCTCCCTCCCTCCCTCCTTCCTTCCTTCCTTCCTTCCTTCCATCCTTCCTTCCATCCTTCCTCCTCCTTCCTTCTCTCCTTCCTTCCTTCCCTCCCTCCCTCCTTCCTTCCTCCTCCTTCCTTCCTTCCTTCCTTCCTTCCTTCCTTCCTTCCTTCCTTCCTTCCTTCCTTCCTTCCTTCCTTCCTTCCTCCTCCCTCCCTCCCTCCCTCCCTCCCTCCCTCCCTCCCTCCCTTCCTTCCTTCTCAATCAATGGAGGTTTTCAAGAAGAGACCGGACAGTCACTTGTCTGAAATGGTCTTAGGATCTCCTGCTTGAGCAAGGGGCTGGACTAGAGGACCTCCAAGGTCCCTCCCAGCTTCTATTCTGATTCTGAGTTGAAACCCAGCCCCATAGGGCAAGGAAGGCTCACAGCTGTTTTTGGTCCTGCAGGATTACACAGAGTCCCCCAAGCCTCCCGACCTTCCTTGGGGGAAACTCTTCGTCATGGCGATGGCGGTTGTGGGGATTGCGTTGCTGGTCCTGGCTTTCCTGCTGGTAGGGCTGCACATAACCGAGAAACATACGGAGGCGGTAAGAGCGGCTTGGCAGGGGCTCTTGGGGTGAAACCATGGAAGGGGTTTCCAGAGAGGTTCGTAATCATTCATCCCCACTAAAGTCATCCCCAAAAATCAGGATGATGGCCGTGATTGTGTGCTTGATGCTCTATCCCTTGTTTACGTGAAAGTGTACTAAAAGCAGAGATGAGATTCCGCCGGTTCTGACCGGTTCTAGAGAACCGGTAGCGGAAATGTTGAGTAGTTTGGAGAACTGGCCAATCCCACCTCTGACTGGTTCCACCACCCTCATCTCTTCTCTGCCTCCCATTGAGTCCCAGCTGATTGGCTGGGTCTTCTTTGGTTGCCCTGCACAGGAGGACGGAGCTGGAAAGCAGGTTAGTCACGCCCACCAAGCCACGCACATCAAGCCACGCACACAGAATTGATGGTTAAAAAAAATTGAATCCCACCACTGCCAAAAGGTAAATGTAAAGGTTCCCCTTGCACATCCATGTCAGTTGTTTCCGGCTCTAGAGGGCGCTGCTCATCTCCATTACAAAGCCGAAGAAGATCCAGCGCTGTCCGAAGACGTCTCCATGGTCATGTGGCCTGCATGAACTAAACGCCTTCGAAGGCGCACGCAACGCTGTTCCCTTCCCACCAAAGGGGTCCCTATTTTCCTACCTGCATTTTTTTTACGTGCTTTCAAACTGCTCGGTGGGCAGAAGCTGCTGGGACAAGAAGTTGAACACAAGTCGGTCTCAGCCCCTAAAAATTGTCCCCCAGCATAACTTGGCCAACAGTCAGGAATGAAGGAGATTGGCAATTAAAACATCTGGAGAACGTCCCATTTTCCACCTGGAGAAAAAAATATTTAGTATTTAGCAGCCAGCAATTAAAAAGCAATTCATGCTCCTTTGAGACTCAGAAGTACCACTGGGAAACAACCTCATTTTAAACAATAAAGCAGCCTGTAAACTTTTAGTGTTGCCAATGGGCTGGGTTCCCATCATGTGTGAAAACCACACTCAAATGGGGTTGGCCAGCTTGTATTTTGTTTATGCTGTGGGGATCCAGCCATGGTCTGAGTAGGTAACGCAAGCCAGGACGTTGTGTGAATCTACCTCTCGAGTTATTTATGTGGCATTGCTGGCTCAACAGGTGGTTTCCTTAAACCAGGATTAAGGTTCAGTGTGATGCGTGACACCCCAGCCAATGGTCTTCTCTTCGTCCTTTCTGGAAGTTCTGACTCCCATTTTTCTTCCCTTTTGTTTTGGCTTCTTGGCGATTCCTAGGTCCTGCAAATGACCATTCAAGGCCTGGACGGCAAAGGGTCCTCCCAGCACCTGGCCATGAGCCAGAAGGAGAAACTGGCCATATTTCCCATCCACATGAAACTCAACTCTTCGGCCACGGTGGTTTATGACTACAGCAATGTAAGAGTTGTCCCCTCTTCTGGCTTCACCTGTCTTGGTCAAAGGTTTGCATGTGCAATTGGCTGGCACCTATTCGGAATTGAAGTATTCTCCCTGCCTTTTGAAGTAAACTTTTAGTTCTTGTTGTGACACAATGGAATCTCCTTATGGGTCCACTGAATAGCTCCAACCCAAAGATATGTCCCGGTTTTGGGGGGGAAGGGTCTTCCTTATTGCAATTCAGTTAGAGAGGAGAATGAATGAATATTCAACATCTTTTAATGACTCCATAATCCCTTGGGAGCGGGATGGAGTCTGGGCAACTGAATGGAGCGGAGTGTTTACTGGCTGGATGCCCTTCCTGTCACCAATGTGGAGTTTTATTCAGCAGATATAATCCCATTGTGCCCAGAGAGAGAAATACCTGCCTCCACCTAGGATTGATGTTGATAAATAATTCTCATTGTACAGAGGAGAGAGTGGCCCACAATGGTTGCTGCTTTGCATAAAGTGGGAAAAAATTCCATTCTGTTCTATATTCTATTCTGTGTTCTGTTTTGTTCTATTCTCTTCTGTTCCGTTCCATTTTATTCTAATCTATTAATTTCTATTCTATATTCTACTATTTTCTATTCCAAGGAATTGCCTAGAAGGATGATAAGGGATTTTAACTATGGGGAAAGATGTCCCAGGCAGAGTGTTGTGAGCGAGCTCTTTGGTCAGATACAGGGGTGGGAGTCTACTTAGTTGAACCGGTTCTATAGAATCGGTTGTTATGATTCAGCCCAGTTCAGAGAACCTGCAAATGGCGCCACTGGCTGGCCCCTCCCCTCCCCTCCCCGCCCACTCACTCCTTACCTGGCATGCATGCCATCAAACTTGCCTGCTAAGTTGCTATTTTTCCATTTTCCCCCCCTGATCATCAGCTGTTCTGCTGTGCCAGGAGATTTAGACTAGCTAGAAAACAGGAAATGGTTGGATTTCTTGCTTTCTAGCTAATCTAAAAGCAGAGCTGAACCTTCCTTAGGACTGAAGCTTCTATTTTTCAGTGCAGACTCAGGTAGCAGATTGCAGATAGATAGATCTCTGAGTGAATCTGTGATTCTGGGAGCAACTCAATCTGCCTGCCTGCTTTGCCTAATTTTGGGTAAAAGTTGCTCTTTTTTTTATATAGAAAATCCAATATTTACATAAATGTTTACAATATTTAAATACAAGCCACACCCAGCCAGTCATGTGACCACCAAGCCACACCCACAAATTAGGCCATGCCCACGGAACCAGTTGTTACAAAATTTGAATCCCACCCTTGGTCCGATACCCAAATAAATGATTGTTGCGAAGGTGGCTCTTGCCATCGCAAGCTCATCTTCACACTCTGCCTTTGAACAGCTGGTGATCGGCTACAGGTCGTGGCCAGGAACGTCCTGCTACGTCACCAGAATGAACCAGAAGGACATCCAAAGCCTGGATGCCATCACTGGGATCTTCCAGCATGTCCAGGTGAGTAAAAAACAAGGGGGGGGGTTGGGGTGGGGGGAAAGTGAGAGCATTCACAGTGGAAGGGTGGGAGAGCCATTCAGGGCATAGCACCCACCATCTTTGACCAGGCCGGCTTGGGCTGATTTTAGATTTGGGTATTTTAATTTTTATATCAAATTTTAGGGTTTAAGGGAGGGTTTTTAATTGTTTTCAGCCAGGGTCTTTAATTTAATTTAGTTTTAACTTTTATATATTTAATGTTTTTAATTGTATGGCTGTGCACCGCTCCGAGTGCTTCAGGAGAGGAGCAGTATAGAAATAATAATAATAATGATAATAATAAATTATTATTATTATTATTATTATTATTATTATTATTATTATTATTATTATTATTATTATTATTATTATTATTATTATTATCATCATCATCATCTCTTTGGGGCAGGAAGCCAAAGTAAAATAGCATTCAAAGGTTGATCATGCCACCACCGGGATACTGCAACCATCACGTGAAAAATAGTCGTTGGTCCCTTTTTTGCCAGTGTCAAGTGAATGGTTATAATTTGAGTTGCAGGTCCCACAATAAGGCCATAGAGAGCCTCCTCTGCCCACCAGGAAAAAGAAGCTGCTTGCTGTTGAGTTTCTTTCCTGGTGGAGCTAATTCTTCCTTCCCCCCCACCCCACTTTCCTCTTGCAGAAGCCCCCTCCCCTGCTGCCCCTTGGACAGAGAGAGAAGCCAATGGAAAACCTCTCGGCAGTGCCAGCTCAGCGTTCGACCTTGGGAGCCGCCATCAACCTTCTCTGCGGCAGCCTCCCCGTCTACTGGGCTTAACGGAGTCAGGATGAAGGAGGCAGAGCGGTGGACGGGGAAATGATGGACCGCCAAGTGTCTACGAAGATTCTCCGTCCTCCAGGTCACGGTTGTCCCAAAAGTGCTTCTGTCAGCGTTCCAGGAAACCTCCACTCCAACCAAGAACTCCGAGACAGACATCCTTTCCAAAGTTCTGTTTTTATCTGGATAGTAAACTGGCACAACTGGGAGAATCCCAAATCTGAAAGTTCTGGGCTTCCTTGCAATAAGTAAAACCTACAAATCCATCCCCTGCACCCATCATCATATCACATGCCCCAATCACCATCCGTCCCGATTTGAGACATTCTCTCACCCAGGTGCAGAAATAACATGACCTTGAATTAGAAAAAGAATGTTGTTATGTCTAACTACATACACTCCAAGAAATTCCCCCCTCCCACTTTCCCAGGCTCAAGAATGTGGCAGCGTGGAAGCATCTGGTGCTAAGATGGCTTCTAAGCTGACCGCTTCTTCCACAGGCAAGTGGGCTTTCTGGTTTTTCTTTGAAGGCATTTCGCTTCTCATCCAAGAAGCTTCTTCCAGTCTGGCTGGATGGTAGGGAATGGAAGGAGGGGAGAGAGGGATACAACATCATCTGTCTTCAGTCTACAACACAATCCTTTCCTCAGTTCCAAGAAGGCCCCTCATCCATTTGCACCACTCAGGTGATCCTGAGGACACGAATAAACCTCCAAGTGCTTCAACGACCCGCTAAAAGGATGCAAATGACCAGCTGTCTGCAAGGAATATAAACCCTTCCATTCCCCACCATTCAGTCAGAGCTGAAGAATCTTCTTGGATGAGAAGCAAAACATCTTCAAAGAAAAACCAGAAAATCTAGTTGCCTCTTGGGAAAAAAAAGCACCTTTGGGATGAACCACCACAAGCAAAATGGCTGCCTGTCAGCTCTCGATCATCCAGACTGTGCTTTTTGAACCGGCAACTGGATATTCTCGGTTTTGCTCTTCGGAAACGTTTCACTTCTCATCCAAGGAGCTTCTTCAGTTCCTCAGGATGAAGGGCTCATCCTGAAAATCCATCCCTTCTTGACCTGAATTGCCAGAAGCAACAGAAGGAAAAGGCAGCCTGGTCTTATTCCTCATGCTAACAAACAATGGCTTGTATATCAAGGCTTGTTCTGACGATATAATTCCCTCTGTGATTTGCAATTTAGACCCCTGACCTTTGGGATTAAAAAGAGTTAAAGGGGGGAAATCAAAATGGCAATTTGGAAATCATAATTCTATGTTTTCTTACTTTTTTTCACTTTTTTTCTTATTTGCTATCCTCTTCTTTTATATTCCTTTGATTTTTCTTTACTTTTGTTGTATCGGAAAAATAATAATAAAATCTTTTTTTTTAAAAAAGGTAATAATCTCACCTTGTCTGGAGCCTTTTTTGATGTCAGATTGTAAACCAGGGAGATGAATGATTGGAATATATCTTAGGCAGCATTTGGCTCAAGTCTCTGCACCCTTTTTGTGCAGCCTATTAAGTCCTGGGTGTTGTGTTTTGTTTAGGCGGTTACGCACCCCAGAGTCTCAATAAATCTCAATAAACCAGGTTGTTGAAAGCAAATCAGGGGTGCCAGCTTGTCAAAAAGCTGCAGAAGAGCTGGAAGATGGTTTACTACAGGTTTCCTAAAAGGCAGGGAGCAGGAAGCCCCAACCAAACACTTGTGTTGCACAAAGAACACACCTCCGGCATTGGAAAACATTACTTGCAAGACAACAGATGTTGAGAATGGCACTCCTTTTCCTAAATCATTGAAAAGCAGAGCACACTGAAGGAAAATGAGCAAACAGGGCCCATTCATAGGCCTGCTTTTTTTAAAATAAATGTTATTAAAGTTTTAAAAACACATCATATTTACAATTTTTACAATACTTTGTGACAGGACTTAATGGCCACTTAATGCTCATAACAGGAAATGTAGGTATCTATTTATTTAGCCACCAAATCTCTGATGTACAGTTACTACATAAGGGAAATTTAATCCCAGCAACCTAGCATTTTTGGGATGCTGCTCAGATGCCAACTAAATTCATATGGGTCTGCTACTAATGGTATGTGAGAATGACCTTGGGAGAAAGGAGGAAGTGCCACAGATAAGAGGGGCCGGAGTCCACAAGGGGAATAGGGGTGTGGCAAACATCTCAGAAGAGACCCTCCCTAGATTTTTGGACTTTATATACTTTCAGACTCACAAGACTCAGTTACTCTAACCTTGCAATAAAGCTAGTAGTGGTATGTCTCATGTCTGGACTACCTTGCAGGGTTAACATTCTGCCACTCAAATCAAGGAGTGTAATGCGCTAGTTTCTACCCCTGCCAGGTCCAAACAATTCTGCCCTGGTGCCAGACCAGGTTTCATCTCCTCAGAGCAAACAATATTTTTGAAAACTGAGACTAGTAATCCTATCCAGGACACACCAGTCTTGGAAGCACCACACCAGCCTCTATAAGCCTTGGAAGCCATTTTGTACTTGGAAGCTTCTAGGCTGCCACATTTAATGCCTGGGAATTTGGGAAGGGGGATTTAGTAGAGAGGGGGACGATCAGACTCAACAACATTTTCTCAGAGAGTCAAGGACATGTTGCTCTGCACCTGGAGGGGAGTGTTTGGAGGGATGTCTCCAGTTGGGATGAAGATTTGGTTGAACCATGCGATGGACTGGTGAACGCAAGGAATGGATCTTTGATTTCACTTTTGGGAAGGGGAAACCTGGAACTCTCAGATTTGGATTTTCCCAGATGTGCCAACACGACAACTAATAAAATGCAACTTTGAGAAAATGCTTGTCTCAGGGTTTATTGGGTTGGAGCTGGTTAGTTAGAACACTGACATCAGCTCTGGTATTGGTCCTATCTGCAAGATTTCATGCTAACAGGATAACTGTTTTAAGTGTGCATCTCCCAATAGTTGTGATTGCACCAGTCTGGAACTGGGAAGAAAGACTGCTAAGCATCCCGCTTCTACTGAAAAAAGTTCCCTCACCAATATCTGTTTACTCTTTTTTTGAGAGAGAGAGAAAGAGAGAGAAAAACTGCTATGGCTGGCAAGCTGGACAATCGATATACTTTCTACTTCTCGGAGAAGTGAGAAGTTCTGCTAAATTGACTTTATTTGGAAGGCACTTCTGTGCCCTAGGAAAACTGGTTTTATTTGTGCATCAATAAAGACAGCTGAAACAGGATTACTCCTGTGGCAGGTAGCACAGCCATTTGCCATGAATTGAAATGCTACATGTTCTGCTCACTCATGCCAGAAACCAGCATCGATTCAATGAAATGGCTCCTGCACTTCAGAGGGAGTTCTGCTTCATTAATGCCAGAGAAAAAGTTTTAGTTTCTTCCACCTTCTGAATTTCAGCATTCAGAACAGCAAACTGCTGCTACAGGGTTTCTCTGAACTTCAGGGTGTTAGCTTCCCAGGCTGTGATGGATGTCTTGTTGGAAAAGCAGGATCTTTTCAATCTTTTCGATATTGGAGATCCCTGAATCTTCAATATTCTGGTTAATCATTAACAGGTATATAAGGGGACCCATGTGACAAGACTCATGGGGGCATGAAAACCTTGATTTTATATCGCTCTGGTTCCTTATAAGGGTTTTGGAGTCCTTAGATGAGTGTTTCTCAAACTCAAGATGTGTGGATTTCGATACTTATAAAATTGCTGGCAGGGGAAATTCTGGGAGTTGAAGTCTACAGTATATATCTTCAATTTGCCAAAGTTGAAAAACACCACCTTGAATTAATTATGTATGGTGATGTTCCTCTGTAGTATCTATCTATCTATCTATCTATCTATCTATCTATCTATCTATCTATCTATCTATCTATCTATCTATCTATCTATCTATCTATCTATCTATCTATGCGTGCAAAAGACCACTCACGCATCATCACAAAATCTCCAGAACTGTAAAGCCTACAAACTTGAATTTTGGCACATATGTTCCTCTTGGCTTCTAGGAGCTCACTAAGAAAGGATTTTTCAGAGCATTTAGAGTATTTCCTATATTATTATTACTATTATTAACCCGGTCTGATGCTGAGGAGTTCTACTCCCCCTCCCCACCTGAAAAGAAATCTCTTCCAAATGCAAAACACAAGCAGAGGAGTTTCAGTTTCACAGCACCCAGCAGCTTTAGTACAGAACGGTTGAGCTAAGCCACGCCCAGGCTCCTTGCTGTCTCCTCCTTGCTCACACAGCAAGTACTGTTTCAGTTTCCAAACAGCCCTCCACTCTCTCACACAATGACAGGACGCTAGCTAGATGAATACCGAAGGATGCTGATAGACAGAGGCAGAATTTCTTCTCCTTATTTTCCTCCCCCAAAACTAAGCCCGACCACGTAGTTTTGTAGCGAAGCTAGTACATAAATAAAAAGTTTGTGTTAATTAGAGATCATGCTTATTAACTTCCAGAAGTCGCCTAAGGACTCACACCAACTTTTTATTAGGACCCACCAGGCCTGGTTTCAGTAGATCTGAGAAGATGCCAGAAGTCCTTCAGGTTTGACCACTGGTCCTCTGCTGTGGGTGGCCAGGGCCGAGAACTCCTTCGAGCTATTCCAGATCGCCATGCGGCTCCATTCACTGTGGGGCCCAAACCTCCCATGTCTCAGCCCCTGTGGTGAAACCATCCCGAAGTAAATCAGAGGGAAAGGGAAGCCGAGGGCCCTCAGATCTGAAGGTGGCTGTCGACAGCTGCACTTCTTGCGCCTCATGTGTAACTCAGCAGCCGCCCAACTCTCAACGTATTTATTTCAAAGGGCCACCAGGAGAAGGGTTAGGCGGAGGAATCGCTAGCACCCCACAAAAAAATGCAAATGATAGCCGTCTTCCAATATCTCAGGGGCTGCCCCAAAGAAGAGGGAGTCAAGCCATTCTCCAAAGCATTTAAAGGCAGGACAAGAAGCAACGGATGGAAACGAATCAAAGAGAGAAGCAACTTTGAAAGAAGGAGAAACTTCCTGGCAGTGAGAACAATCAACCAGTGGAACGACTGGCCTCCAGAAGTTGTGGCTGCTCCAACACTGGAAGTTTTTAAGAAGAGATTGGACAACCATTTGTCTGAAGTGGTGTAGGGTTTCCTGCCTAGGCAGGGGGTTGGACTAGAAGACCTTCAAGGTCCCTTCCAACTCTGTTATTCTATTCTATTCTATTCTATTCTATATTCTATTTCCTATTCTGTTCTATTCTATCTCCTATTCTATTCTATTCTATTCTATTCTCTATTCTACTCTACTCTACTCTACTCTACCCTACTCTACTCTACTCTACTCTACTCTACTCTACTCTACTCTACTCTACTCTATTCATTCTATTCTATTCTAAAAGGAATGTGAGTTGAGTAGAGAAGGGAGATAAATAAGGGAGAACAGAATGCCCTGCGTTGGGATCTTGGATTCTTCTCAACACAGCAGGCCCTGTCTTTTGGTTATGTAGTCCAATGACCCAGGAGCAGGTTGGAAGGTGCATCAAACTCAAGATCTCACCACAGCGGCTGCTTCTTGTCCATCCTACTTTGAATGCCAGCTTCATCAGTCAGGAAGACAACTTTTAAGTCCCCCTCCCCACTAACTCCTGTGATACTTCTTTAGCCTCAATCACAATAACACGCAGGCAAACAATCAATACAAACTCAAGGTAAACTGCTCCAAACTCGAAGGCAGAAAACACAACTTCAGCCACAGAGTGGTCAACACCTGGAACTCCTTAGCCGACTCTGTTGTCACAGCCTCAACAACCCCTTGTAGCTTCAACCTCAAATTGTCTACCGTGGACCTCACCCCATTCCTAAGAGGTCCTTAAAGGGGGCGTGCATAAGCGCACCAGCATGCCTACCGTCCCTGTCCTACTGTCCCCATTTATCTGTATTTATTTCCTTTGTTCTTGTTTATGTTTATACTTATACTTGTTATCTTTTACATGTTTGACAAATAAATAAATAAAATGTTAAATAGGGGGCCCTTCTCCAGGTAACCTTCCTTGGCCAGAATAAAGAATAGTCATAACACAGCTGGAGTTGGAGTATCATCCTGCAGAAAATCAAGATGGTGGCTACTATTGTGTGATCAATATGTACATACATTAGAAGGGCAATGTGGCAGGTGCCACCATGACTGTTTTCCCAATATCCTCCCCTACTTACTCCTTCAAGAAGTAGGACCATTCAGCCTACGGACATTCTGTGTTCTTTCTGCACATATTCATGACTCCATCTCTTTTCTGGCTCATGCTTGGCACAATAAGCAAGGCGATTGACCAATTCCCACTTGTCTTCCTTGGGAAGCCACAAGGCAGGGCAAGGGAGCAGGTCCAGCTTTCATTTCATAACAATCATCTCTTGGAAAAGGGTCTCCTTGAGGACTAATTCAACTCAAGTTTTTACAAGTCATCCAAAGCAAAGAAAAGATTTCTGGCCAGAAAATTATGAACCGATACTCAACTCTTCACAATGCATTGAGTATTCAGCTTTTGGGGAAGGAAATACTTCAACTCAAACCCTTGTGATTGAAGTGTAGGGTGGAAAGGACACTTTCAGCTCCTGGCTCTCCACGGCAAGACCAAGTCCATCCTGGGCAACTTCAAGGAGAGTTTCAAGGGCACCGAGAGAAGGTTTGAAGGGGAAAAAGACTCCCAATAGTTGAGTTATCAAAAACATGTTGCAAGGCAAAAGATTTAAAAAAAAAACACACACACACACAAGGTGGAACTTTGGTGACAGCAAAAAGACCATTTGGGGTTTTTACATTTGACTGAGGCTGCTGAATTATTCCAGATGAATGTGAGAATGTCAGTATCGGGGAACATCAGGGCCATTGGGGGTAGGTGTTAAAAAGCCAAGATGGTAGCCTTCCAGGAAACATCCGGGAAAAGATGTATCAAGGGGAGGATTTGTGAGCACTTAGAAACAAATCCTCATTGGGATTTGTCAGGCTGGGTTTGTTAAAAACACATCATGCCAGGCAAACTTTATTGCCTTTTTTGGACGGAGGAACTAAATTAGTGGATCAGCAAAACACCATGGACACAATACACTTATACATAGAATACGAGTATATGGCATAATATAGGCTCTAGAAAAAGTGCAGAGAGCAATAAAAACAGTTACTGGAGGCTGAATTGGGTATGTCTAGTAGCCTTTTTAAAAAAGAGAAGGGCTGGGGGTGGCATGATAGCAGTCTTCCAGTACCTGAAAAGCTGTCACAGAGAAGAGGGAGTCAACTTATTCTCCAAAGCACCTGAAGGCAGGGCAAAAAAAAAGGTGACAGATGGAATCAACCTAGAAGTAAGTAAGGAGAAATTTCCTAGAAGTGAGAAGAATCGACCAGTGGAACGGCTGGCCTCCAAAACTTCATCACTGGAGGCTTTTAAGAAGAGACTGGACAGCCATTTGTATGCCATGCCATAAGCTCTCCTGTTTGAGCAGAGGGTTGGACTAGAGCAGTGGTCGCCAACAGTGGGCTGGGGACCACTGGTGGTCCGTGAGAAAATTTTTGTGGTCACCCCCAAAGCAACTAATCCAGGCTGGGTGGGAACACAAGGCTGCGCGGCCCACATGGCCCACGGGAACACAAGGCTTGCGTCGCTTGCATTGCAAACAACATGAGGTAGTGAGGGGAGGGGGGAAAGGGTGGGGGGAACTTGCCCCACTCGCCCGCCGTGCCTGGCCTGGCCCCCGGGCTGCTTCTTTCCCCCTCTTTCTTCTTCTGCTTTTGGCTGCACGCAAGGAAAGCAGCCAAAGTCTTTCTTTCTCTCCCCCAAACTCCGCCAGAAATGAGTCTTTGGGACCCTGCAAGGCCTCCTGCTCCAAGAGGCTGCAACAAGTCTCACAAAGACTCATTTCTGGCGGAGTTTGGGGGAGAGAAAGAAAGACTTCTGCTGCTTCTGCTGTTTTCCTTGCATGAAGCCAAAAGTCTCTCTCTCTCTCTCTTCCATTGAGAACGGAGATGGAGACAATATCCTGCGATCCCAAATAAAGAATGATCAATCGGTAGGAAAATGGGGTGGGGGATTTTCCTGCAGACTTTTTGGGGGATTTTCCCATGGTCTTCTGGTCTGCGGGATTTAAAATTATGAGTTTGATGGTCCCTGAGATCCAAAAGGTTGGCGATCTCTGCACTAGAAGACCTCCAAGCTCCCTTCCAACCCTATTAATTCTGCTATCTGCTTGCTTCAAACCTGCCCACCATGCAGACCCCACTATAATCCATCCCCCAAATAATATTGTCTGCACCAAAACCAAGTGAGCTGAGGAGATGGGAGAGAGAGGCCATTTCTTACCACAAGGGTGTATGTACACTTACCATAAGGATGGGAGCGCCCCTCACAAGACTTTCGTTTGGCTCCCAGGGCCTAATGTTTGCCACTTTTCGGGCTACCCAAGGGCTATCCAGCTGGGGACAAGTGTCCACTCAACTCCATTAAGAGTCTTTTGAAGGCCTTTAGCCATGTGTGTTTCACAAGAAGTTGGCCCCGTCTCAGAAACTTGGCTGAGAAGGATGGAACAGCGGAGAATCAAGTTCTCAAGTCCAACCAATTAAGAGAACGTCTGTCTTGTAGCCAAAGAAATGGGGGGAGGAACCACTCCCCTCTCTTTTACAGTCAACTTCCTGTGTGTGTGTGTGTGTGTATATATATATATATAACTTTGATTCTTCCTACTTCAGTAACTGGCGAGGGGTAGACTTCATGTTGAGGAGAGAGCCCAGGGATGGAGATGGAGGAGAAGATAGAAATTGTCACCAAGGAGGCCCTACTCAAAGCACCATCAGCTGTGAGTCCCTTTGCTACATGTCTACGCTTCCTTCCCTTTTGTGCTTTCTGTTTCCAAATTGCAGAGGCTCAGATTTAAATTTAAATAAGTGCCTGAATTATCTGAACCCCTGGGACCTGCAACTGAGCAGCTTCGTTGGCATGAAGAGAGACTCAACTCTCTACCTTTTAAAAGCCCAATTAAAAACTTGCCTGTCCCTAGATGCTGGAAATATTATTCAGGATTTCTTGATGAGGGCTCACCGTTACAATTCCTACGTCCGAGATTAGAATTAACCCTGAATTCCTTGAGTTACACCTTGGAAATAGATATTAGAGCTTTGGAAATCTTCAGACCAAGCAAATATGGGGATGAGCTGCAGTGGTTGTGAGGGTTGTTGCCTCTTTTATCTCAGTTTCAAGTAGGTGCTTTAGAGAGATGGGTTTTTTTCCCCTGTCTGTTACCTGCTTTTCCAATTTGCTGAGTAAGCCCTTGGTAGTGGACTTTGGAAAGCAGGGGTCTTCAACCTAGGCCATTTTAAGACTTGAGTGTCAACTCATAAAATATTTCTATGGTCGTGTTAGAGTGGCCAACATAAAGGGGGTGGGGGGGAAGGGGTTTGAAAGAGCAGTGCAGCAGCTTGCAAAACGAAAGTGCATTCCATAAATAGTTTTTCAAAGATAGTAACTTCTGCCACGCAAAATTCTAACTGGACAACATGATTGATGACTCTGGGCTATGGATGTGTCCCATTGGAGAATATGAATGATGATACACCCAGGGGTGCCACCCAGAGTAGGAGATGGACTGAGGCAGCTTATAAATGGTCCTTAAATCAATTTGTAAATCACTTGGCAGGCATCCAAAGGCCTGTAGCCTAGGAGGAGGAGGGGTCTTGGAAAAGAGCAGCCACAGGTAGTGTGGGGGGAAGCCCAGGTGTGTGTGTGATGGAACCATGGACTGGGGGAGGAAGTTTGCTTGCTATCAACCAAGTTAACGGAAAGGACGTGGAGCTTGGGTGTGTGGCAGGGCAAGAGGAGAGAGCTGGATCCTTCCTGAGCCCCTTCCACTCTGGCAGTGCCAGAGACAATCTTCTCCCATGGATCTCCCATAATCTCTCTCTCTCTCTCTGTGTGTCTCTGTCTCTCTCTCTGTTCCTTCCTTCCCTCCCTCCCTCTCTGTCTCTCTGTCTCCCTTTCTCCTCTTTCATCTCTCTCCACAGGCCTACCATGCCCTGGATCCAGAGCTTGGGGGCTGCTGTGATCTCTGCCCTGGCTGTGGCTGTGGCTCCTGCCCAGGATGTGGCTCTTGTCCGGGTTGTGGCTCATGCCCAGGATGCGGTTCCTGTCCAGGCTGTGGCTCCTGCCCGGGATGCAGCTCCTGTCCAGGTTGCTGCTGCCCCTGCTGTGGTTGTGGCTCCTGCCCCAGCTGTGATTCCTGCCCCAACTGCTGTTGCTGCCCCAGTTGCTGCTGCCCCCCGAGTTGCGACTGCTGCTGCCCCCCAAGCTGCGACTGCTGCTGCCCCCCCAGCTGCGACTGCTGCTGCCAGCTGTGCTGCTGCCTCCCGCGCCTGCTGTGCCAGCTGCCCAAAATGATCGGCTGCCCTGTAAACATCAAGAGGTTCCTGATCGTCCTGGTGATTGTGGGTCTTGTGGTGCTGGTTGTCGTGGGGGCTCTGCTGATGGGGCTCTACATCACCCAGGCGCATACGGAGGCCGTAAGTAGGGGAGCGCTGGGTCCCCAGGGGACTGGGCTGGGGAGGGGCTTTTTTCCCTGGGGTTGGGCTGGCTGGAGAGTTTAAAGCTGGCAGGAGAGGCGAGGGAAGCTGCAGCAGGAAGCACCCAGGTGTGTTCTGGGGCCGCCTTGCACCAGCTCAGGGAGAGGGTGGCTACATTTTCAGGGATTTTGTGAGCTGTTTAAAAGCAAAGCTGATCAAGGTACCTTCTTCCATATGTGGTGGCAATGCCCGGAAGTTCAAAAATACTCTACCAAAATACAGAGTTGTTACAAGAAATAGTCAAAGACCAGATAGAGTTTAAACCTGAACTGTTCCTTTTAGGAATAATAAAGGGGAAATATAGTAAAAAAAGATTAAATATATGGTACTGCACATAACAGCAGCGAGGATTGCATTCGCACAATGTTGGAAATGAGATAGAATGCCACCGGAGGAATTAGTAATTCAAAAGATTTTAGATTGTGCTGAAATGGATAAACCCACACTAGAGCTAAATGATAAAGAAGAGTCAGGGTATTATGTGGTTTGGGACAATTGGTACCAATAGCTGAATGGTAGAAATAGGAATAACAGAGATAAGAAAATCATAGATAATTGTATATGAATGTATATAAATATATGGAGATTTCTATATGTAATAATAATGTCACAGTATCATTAAAGATGAGAATAAGGTTTGTAAAACATGAAAAAACATAATAAAAATAAATAAAAATAAAAGCAAAGCTGAGCCAAATCCAACTCTCCACACCAAACAATGCAAAGACAACAACACGGCTGGTTCTTCAGCATTTATCAGCACACCCTTAGATTCTCCCATTATCACGATTCGGATACATGTACAAATTGCTCTCCGTCTGGTTTGTTCCTTAAAAAAACGTGAAATAATATAACAACCACAACAATTAACAATAGCAACCCTCTCTAAGTTTCCAATCTTCCCTGCCAATAAGCTACAGCAGCTCTCCATTAGAGAGGCTGCCTGTTGTGGCCTGTTGGCCGCTGGTCCCTCCAACATCCAAATCAGAGGAGAAGGAGTCGGTGTGGGAGTCAGGGTCAGGATCAGGGCAACCTGAGAGCTCTGAGGAGGAAGAGGGAATGGAGCTGGCAGAGAGAGAGAGGCGGAGGCAAAGCCCGGGATGTCCGTCACCCCTCAGATGGAGAGTCAACAGCCCCCCAGGTGTGGAGGTGGCTGATGAAGAAGAGGAGGAACAGCTGGGTCCAGTGCCTGACACATGGATGTGCAGAAGGCAGAGGAGAGGAGAGCAGAGCAGTGGAAATCTATGGGCCAGTCCCTGGGACGGAAGAGCCACCGCTGCTAGCGAAGCGCCACTCTAGCTCTGGGAATAAAAGGCAGAGATGAATAGATGTGGCAGACAACTATTCATCTGCCTTCTGGATGGACTTGTTAACCTTCTGAGAGAGAGAGAAATTTGGCCAGGGCTGCCGGCTCTCCTAATAAGGGAATCATTGATTTAACCACAGAGGGTTTGTCATGTTCAGGGAGTTGGGTCAGAACATTGTCAAGAGGAAATCATACACCACAAGGGTTGGCTCACCTCTCCCATCAGGTCTCAAATCACCTCCCACCTGATTTAACGCTCTAGTAATTGTTGGTACAAGCAAGCCAAAAAGTATCTCTTTCTACTCCGCGCAGCTTCTGCACATGACCATTGGTGAGTTGGATGGAGAAGAATCCCAGCTGAAGTTCTCCATGGATAAGGAAGAAGTAGCCACTTACTATGTAGATGATGGGATCCACAACCCAGCCACGATCATTTATGATTTTGCCAAGGTGAGTGGCAGCTGGGAAAGAAAGACAGAAAGCCAGGTATTACCTGGATGGAGGAACAGTCAACCCAACTGAGGAATGTTAGACAACTTTCAGTAGCAAACCCACTGCAGCTCTCACAAAGACCAGCATTGCAGTATTAGATACTAAAAGATGCATGTAAATCATGTTTTACCAAGGGCAACATAATGTTTGGGCTAATTTGATGCTGAACATTTACAATCGGTGTGTGTGCTGCAGAAATGTACTGCAAGGAGTAAACTGAGAGTAAATGAATCTCAATGCCTTGTTCACAGCTACTGATTGGCTACAAGCCTGAACATCAAGAAGCCTGTTACCTTACCAGGATGGATAAGGAAAACATCCAAGGACTAGACACTCTCCTCAAGGAATTCCAGGTAAGGATGGAACCCTTGATAGGTGAAGAAAAGGCTCCGCGATAACATGGCAAACAGCAGCATTAATGGAGAGAAACTCAGTTAGTTTGCAGTGTGGGAAAAGGTAACGATTGTCCCACAGAATCCTGACCAGGGAGCTGTGGGGGTCATACCTACTTAGCTTTTCTCCTTCTCAACAAAAGGAAAGGGTGGGTCCAGCTATGTTGTCTTCTCTTGTAGGCCAAGTTGTCGGTCGTGCATCTTATGCCAAAGGGGAAAGAGAAGAAGCAAGAAGAAGAATTCCTCACATCCCAGGTGGATCGTTCAAGCCTGGGAACCACCATTAACATCCTGTGCAAACACCTTCCTATCTTCTACACTTAGGTGAGTAGCGGACAAGGGCATTGGAGCCAGATACAATTAAAACCTCAGAAGATCCAAGGTCATCCAGGAACACTTAACTGTAGCTACAGGCTTACACACACACACACACATCCTGCTGCTTTTCAGATACGCTGGACAGGAATTCCCGTAGTTCAGGGCAGTGGTGGGATTCAAACAATTTAACAACCGGTTCTCCGTCCTAATGATTTCTTCCAATAACCAGTTCACCAAACTCCTCAGAAGGTTAACAACCGGTTCTAGTGAACCGGTGAGAACCGGCTGAATCCCACCACTGGTTCAGAGTCATCCAAATCATCTCACTACTTGCTGACCACATCTAGCAGATGCCAGCCCTAACTCCTGGGTCCACAATGGTCCATAGAATAACAGAGTTGGAAGGGATCTTAGAGGTCTTCTAGTCCAACCTCCTGCCTAAGCAGGAAGCCCTACACCACTTCAAACAAATCATTATCCAATCTCTTCTTAAAAACTTCCAGTGTTGGAGCATTCACAATTTCTGGAGGCAAATTGTTCCACTGATTAATTGTTCCAAGTTGCTTCTCTCTTTGGTTAGTTTCCACCCATTGCTTCTTGTCCTGCCCTCAGGTGCTTTGGAGAATAGCTTGACTCCCTCTTCTTTGGGGCAGCCCCTCAAATATTGGGAGACTGCTATCCTGTCTCCCCTAGTCCTTCTTTTCACTAGACTAGACAGCTGGCTGAGGAATTCTGGGAGTTGAAGTCCAGAAGTCTTAAAGTTACCAAGTTTGGGGACCCCCAGTCTAGATGATTCCTGGCCACCACCTACAGTGATGTTTTCTTCCTTTTCCTCCTCTTCTCCTTCCAGGTAGAAACCTGGATTGATGGGCATCCATGGTGAGCAGGGGTAGGAGGAAGCTAGTGGGCAATCACGGTGTCAGCCTACAATGTTGAAATTCTTTCCTCAGAAACCATACTGTGGTGACGCCTACTGACCCTGCTTTTATTACAAATCTGTTCCCAAACCCCTTGGAGATGATGGGTGAGAAAACCTAACATTATGTAGCTTGTGCCTATGACTTGGAATACTAAATAATTACTAATCAAATGCCTTATGCAACTTAGTACCACAATTCTAATAAAACGATTTGACATAAAACGAGTCTGTCTGTATTTCTAAACACACACACACACACGAGTCGTGGTGACGCACTGGTTAGAATGCAGCATTGCAGGCTCCTTCTGCTGACTGCCGGCTCCCTGTAATTTGGCAGTTCGATTCCCACCAGGCTCAAGGTTAATTCAGTCTTCCCATCCTTCCCAGGTCAGTAAAATATGGACTCAGATTATTTGAGGGCAAGAGGCTGACTCTGTAAACTGCTTAGAGAGGGCTGTAAAAGTTCTATGAAGTGGTATATAAGTCTAAGTGCTATTGCTATTGCTATTGCTATTCCTTCCTTCCTTCCTTCCTTCCTTCCTTCCTTCCTTCCTTCCTTCCTTCCTTCCTTCCTTCCTTCCTTCCTTCCTTCCTTCCTTCCTTCCTTCCTTCCATGGTGCACAAACTCTGCTCATTGCCAGTAATTTGATCCTCACTGGCTCCAGGTTGACTCAGCCTTCCATCCTTCCAAGGTCAGTAAAACGAGGACCCAGATTGTTGGAGGCGAGAGGCTGACTCTGTAAACTGCTTAGAGAGGGCTGTAAAGCACTATAAAGTGGTATATATGTCCAAGTGCTATTGCTATTGCTACACACACACATTAAAAAGTAAATAAAGTTTAATAACAGTCCCCCTTAAGCTTTCTTTACTCCACCAAAAGTATGGCATTGAAGTGAGGGCAATCTTATGGAAGCATGGTAGTCAAAAGGTAATACCAGTTCAGATCTGTGGTTAGCTCAAAGTGTCTTTTAACCCCCATTTGTGGTTAACCATGTTAACCAAGTCCAAAATGGCTGAAAACTAGGACTTTATCCTATGGATATATATGCAGTTCTGGAACCATCTAAGGAACTTTTTGTTAAGGAAACAGATAATTGCTCTGAACTCACTGTGAAAATCATTTCCACAATAGTCCATATTTGGCCACAAAAGCATCAACCTGCCCTTGACTGGGCATTTGTGGGCTTCTACCTCATTCTGCCTTTAGAGGGCAGCCTTGTACAGATCATTTGCCAGCGAACTCTCTCTGATTTCTGTGATCTCCAAAAGTTGAAACTCTTATAACACAGACACTATATAGTAGTTTGTCAATGTACTCCTTGCATTCAGAACATGCTTTTTACATAAGGATTGCTTTAAATTCATAAGGATTGCAACACACTGGTGTGTGTGTGCATTGAGGGATTTTGTCCTCCACCTCTGGGAATAAAAGCTTAGATAACATGCACCAATTAAAGGCTCAATTTGGACTGGCTAGGGCAGTAGTGAGATTCAAATTTTTTTACTACCGGTTCTGTGGCCATGGCTTGGTGGGGGTGGGGTGGCTTTTTAGGTGTGGCTTTGTGAGCGTCGCAGGGAAGGTTACTGCAAAATCCCATTCCCTCCGCACCCATTGACCTGCTTTCCAGCTCCGTTCTCCTGTGCAGGGCAACCAAAGAGACCCAGCCAATCAGCTGGGACTCAATGGGAGGCGGAGAAGAGATGGGGGCGGGGCCAGTCAGAAGGGGTATTTGCTGGTTCTCCCAACTACTCAAAATTCCCACTACCGGTTCTCCAGAACTGGTCAGAACCGGCTGAATCCCACTCCTGGGCTAGGAAAGAGGATGGTTTATATATACAGGAAGCATGTTCTTACACAATAACTGCAAAACCAGAGCAAACAGAACTTTTTATTATTGTGGGTTTTTTTTTTCACACCAAGCTATTTATGCCTTTCAAAATAGCCAAACAAAATATACTGCCAGATACAAAGATTGGCTAATATTTTCCTTGCCACCTAACATTTTGCAGGCCATCTGTAAAAAAAAGAACTGGTTGAGGTCACAGTCAGAGAATAGTTTAAAAAATCCATTCTCTTAATATTACTACTATATTTCAAGTGCTATACTATACACATACTATATCACCGAACCGATTGTTACACCGGCTGAATCACGCCACTGCCTGCAAGACTGCTGTTTGTAGTGAGACGGGATCGTACACTCAACTTTACATTTGAGGCAAGAAAAATAAATATGTATTAGCTACCCACTCTGGCTTGAACTGCACTCGGACAGAGTTGTGTTATATTCAGGGTCAGGGGTGGGATTCAATTTTTTTAACAACTGGTTCTGTGGGTGTGGCTTAGTTGACGGGTGTGGCTTGCTGGTCATGTGACTGGGTGGGCGTGGCCAACTCGACATCACTCACATCAAGGGGCGCTTCTCCTCGCCTGGCCTCTCATGACAGTAGAGATGCTGCAACGGTCGTAACTGTGAAAAATGGTCACTTTTTTCAGTGTCATTGTAACTTTGAATGGTCACCAGTCTTAGACCAAAACTCAAAAAGGGTATGTAAATTCATGTTTGAATGTCAATCTTTCTAGCCTTGCTGAATGTCACTCATCTTGGTTCCTTGTCACTAAAAGCTTCTTTCCGTAGCTCTGCTTCATCATTCAATTATTTCTTCAAAGTGCTAACCGCAACAGGGGAGTTATTTCCTCCCAACAGCAGTGTAAAAAGCTTAAAACAACCCTTTCCCTTTAAGAAAGTACCAGCAAAGAAAAAAAAATCTGCTTTGGAGACACTAAGTCTAGGCATACTGCCAAGAATGCAAGAAGAAGATTTCTTCCAACAACCGGTGCTGTTGGAACCAACAACCGAACTGCTTAGAAACCGGTTAACAACCGGTTCTAGTGAATAGGTGAGACCCTGTAGAATCCCACCCCTGTTCAGGGTGCTCTAAAGCCATCCGCCTTTCTACTCCAGCACCTCGTGTCAACACTCAAAAAGCCGCAAGGAAGCGATCTCTTCACCACTGCAAAACAAAATAAAGGGCAAGATACGCAACCGGTCCTCTTCTCAAGCCTTGGCCAGGCTGGGGTGCCCCCACAGCCCGTCTTTAGTTCTGGAAGAGGAATGTGGTGAGGCCACACACCAGCAGGGAGAAGGCCGGGAGGCCGGGCCCTTTCAAGGCCCGGCTGTGGAGATGGCCTTTCACCGTCACCGCCGAGGAATTGAGGCCCTTCTCTCTCCCCGCCAAAGGGGAGCCGTGCCCTCTGTGGCCGTAGTGGGACTTGCCGAGAGAATTCAAGCCGTATCCCATCACTGCACCCACAGCGGTCAGCCCGGCCATTTTTGCCCCGTGGCCCCCTCCGCCTTGGCTCTGTTTGCTGCCGCCGCTGCTCTTCGGCGTTGGGTTAGCATCTCCTTTGCTGGAGCCTCCTCTTCGACCTGCCCTGCGGGAAGAAGCAGCTCCGCTGACAAGGACGAGCAGCAGCAACACGATGCAGCAGCAGGTAATCCAGCCGTACCTCATGGTGCTTCTCCTGGAACAGAAAGACCACAAATGTTAGCCAGGGGTTCTCTGCCTGGTTGCTGGGTGGGCGTGGCCATGGTGGGCGTGGCCTAGTTGGCCTCCTGCACCATGGCAGGGGGGCGCTTTTGCCCTCCTCGGGCTCCGGAGGTTTTCCTCGAGCCTCCGGGAGGGTGAAAACGGCCTCTCTGGGCTCCGGAGGCTCTATGGAAGCTGGAAACTGGCCCATTTCCAGCCTTCTCCAACTTCCGGAAGGCCTGTTTTTCACCCTCTCTGAGCCTTCGTGCTCACCCTGCACTTACCTGCATCCAAAATGGGCCACGTGGGGATTCCTGAGAAGGGGCAGAATGGGGTGGGCAGGAACAGCCAGGAGTGGCATTTGGGGGGTTCTCTGAACTGCGCAGAATCTCAGCTAGGGGCTCTTCTGAACCCTTGAGAACCCCCAGCAGCAGCCCTGCAAGGGATCAACGTGGCTTCTCGGCCAGCACTGGGGTGGCAGAACCGCCTGGAAGCTTCTGGCAACCTCAAATCCTGACTTTAAGAGGAATTCTGCGCTCTTCGACTCCTCTGAAGCTCTGGATTCTGCAATCTGCATGTCCTTTGGCCACCTGCAGGAGTTTGCATCTTTTGCATCAATAGTGCCCCCTCTGGAGCTGTGGGCTAAAAATTGGGTCTGTGGTCTAATCTGGGAGTCCCCAACCTGTGGGCCGCAGCCTATTCGCAACCGGACTGCGTGAGTGACGGGCCGTTGTATGTGCACACATGTGTGAGCTCAGCCCCACTCACGTGAGCAAAGGAACTTGGTGTTGGCAAAGAGAGAAGAAAAGATATTTGCAGCAGTGATAGGATTCAAAAGATTTTACTACCGGTTCTGTGCGTGCGGCTTGATGGGCGTGGCTTGATGGGCGTGGCAGGGGAAGGTTACTGCAAAATCTCCATTGTCTCCCCACCCCTCTAACCTGCTTTCCAGCTCCGTTCTCCTATGCAGGGCAACCAAAGGAGACCCAGCCGATCAGCTGGGAGGCAACTCAATGGGAGGCAGAGAAGAGATGGGGCTGGTGGGGCCAGTCAGAGGTGGGGTTGGCCAGTTCTCCCAACTACTCAACATTTCTACCGGTTCTCCAGAACTGGTCAGAACCTGCTGGATACCACCTCTGGTTTACAGTCAGCTGGCAACCCTGGGGAACTGGGGAAGAGACAGGGATGAAGAGAGCAATAAACTAGGAAGCACCACGAGGGTCTGAAGCTGATAATCTTTCTGCCAAAGGGCCAAATTGTTAGGTAAGAAACCTATGAACGAGACTGCACCATCTAGAAGTCTATTTTTACTTCACGGATTATAATATGGGAAATCTGCACTCACAAAGGTAGTTGATACATCACCATAGTAGTGGAGGTTGTATTTTTATTTGTTACTTTATCTTTGTTATGCAATTATTTTATTTCATATCTTTGATTTCACTTGAGTGCTGTAATTTTGTCAAATGTTGCTGCTCATTGGCCAAATAAAACACCGATTTAGATTCTGAAAGCAAACAGGAGGCCAGTTGGCTAATCCAGAACTGCCCAGCTGGGCTTTTCCCGAAGGAAAGATCTTGCTAAGCACAATTCAGGGCTCAGGACTCTGCAGACCTGAATCTTCTGGGAACTGGGAACACAAAAGGGATGGAGAATGGTGTGCACTCATCCATCCCTACACACACACACACACACACACACACATACACACATGCACCTCAGCACATCCCCTGGTATCCCTGTCCCTCACATGACTGCTTTATGCCTCGTCCGAGTGCCAGGAGCAAAGGCCCATTTCCAGCAGCTGCTATCAAGAGCCAGGAAAAAGCCGTGGAGTTTGGGATGCAAAATCTTTCTGCGGTGCCCACAGCAAAACTGCAAGAGGTCTGGAGCCAAAAGGTTGGGTGTCCTCCTGACTGAGGGAGAGGAAGGAGAGCTGTTCTTCTCGCCTCATGTTTTTCATCTCGGTTAAAATCCAAAGATCATGTTAGTGGGACAAGGGAAGCTGGAGAGCACCGTGTTGTCAATGACATGCATGTGCAGCCCAGAGGAAAAAAGGGGCAGGGACTGCACGTTGGTTACAACTGCCATCTGACACAAACCCACCAACCTCTTTCTGGGAGCCCCTGATGCAACGAAGAAGGGAGTTAACTCACTGGAGGGTCTTCAGCCTTAAATCTTCTAAGTTTAGAAGAAATGCAGTCCTACCTGTCAACGAATACTTCAGCTTCAACCATAACAACACAAGAGCACACAACAAACTCAAGGTTAACCGCACCAAACTTGATTGCAGGAAATACGACTTCAGCAACAGAGTGGTCAATGTCTGGAATCCTCTACCTGACTCTGTGGTTTCTTCCCCAAACCCCAAAAACTTTAACCTTAGACTGTCTACTATTGGCCTCGCCCCTTTCCTAAGAGGTCTGTAGGGGGCGCGCATAAGCGCACCAACGTGCCTACCGTCCCTTGTCCTATTCTTTCTTTTTATTTTTCTTATACGTATCCATCTCATGTATTCATAACTATGTTTTTACTTATACCTATTATCTTGTAAGCAATTGACAAATAAATAAATACCGAGATTAAGTACTCTTTAAGACACTAAAGACAAGATTTGAACTAAAACAAAATAGTTCAGGTTTCATATTCTGCCTTCATCTCACTAAAGCAAATTTTCTCAATCTGCTGCTTTTCGAATTGATGGACATTGGACTCCAATAATACACTAGCAACCTATTTGGGGACATTAAATTGGAGAAGTCAATACTGGAGGGATGCCCAAACATCCATCTTCCTAATAGTTTGGTTGTTCTCCAAGAAAATTCTCCCCAAGCTGATGGAAGCTGGCATGAACTTATCCCACCCAGAAGATAATTGAATGGCTGTATCCTGAAGAAGAGGTTAATTTGATCTGTTAAAGCAGCTTAATGGATTTTTATTTATTTATTTATTTAGTCAATTGCTTACAAGATAATAGGTATAAGTAAAAACATCGTTATGAATACATGGATACATATAAGAAAAATAAAATATAAAAGAAACAATAGGACAGGGATGGTAGGCACGTTGGTGCGCTTATGCACGCCCCCTACAGACCTCTTAGGAAAGGGGTGAGGCCAATAGTAGACAGTCTAAGGTTAAAGTTTTTGAGGTTTGGGGAAAAAACCACAGAGTCAGGTAGAGTATTCCAGACATTGACCACTCTGTTGCTGAAATCGTATTTCCTGCAATCAAATTTGGTGCAGTTAACCTTGAGTTTGTATCTATTTTGTGCTCTTGTGTTGTTATGGTTGAAGCTGAAGTATTCATTGACAGGTAAGTCATTGCAATGTATGACTTTATATGCTATACTTAGATCAGACCAAAGACGGCATAATTCTAGGTTTTCTAGATCTAGAATTTCGAGTCTGGTGGCATAAGGTATTCTCCAACAAGTAGAGGAGAGAAGAACTCTTCTTGTAAAATATTTCTGGACTTTCTCAACTGTGTTAATATCAGATATGTAATGTGGGTTTCAGACTGATGAGCTGTATTTGACTATTGGTCTAGCAAATGTTTTGTATGCTCTAGTTAGTAGTGTAATATTACCAGAGAAAAAGCTACGTAAGATTAGGTTAACAATTAATTAATTAAACAATTAATTAGGATTGTCTCCTGTTTTTCCTGGTGAGTTTTTCTTTAACCCCTAAGATATTTTCTTTCTGGACATAGCATATCCTGCAAAGAGAAAAATCTGGAGGAAGTCTACTTGTGAAAGAACTTTCACAGGATCAGTTGCCAATACACGGAGCATGAAGAAAACTGAAGCAATATTATGCATTTCATATAAGTGGAAAGTGGAAAGAAAGAGCCAACTTTGTGAGAACTGGGCTCATCTTAAAGCAGAAAAAGATGCAGGAGTTAAGTGCAAAGATTATGGAATGAGGGTGAAAAAATATTATAAAGACACCGCAAAGAAAGCCAGCAAACACTCCAGCTCAACTGCCCATCACTTACTCACTTACTGTCTGCCTGGATTAACCATCTGTGGATGTGGAACCTCAGGAAAGGAAAATGATGGGTCTGTGGAGGTTATGGAAGACCATGCAGTCTAAGGACATGTTGGGACATCTGCGCAACATCCACGCTTCACCAACCTCTGACTGTTTGCTAAAGCAGGCTGAGCTCCTTTGAATAGCTGGCCTGGGTAGCCCCCATTTCAATAGAGGTCACAGGACTTTGCAAAACAACCCACAATTCAATGGAGGTGGATCCTTTGTGGAGGGTGGGGGAGCTACCAGCCCTTTGTGACTTGCATAAAAAGTGGGAGTTATCAGCTTTTAGGCTTTGCTTTCGTTAATTTCTTTCAGATAAATGACTTAGAGATGGGATTCAGTGAACAATAGCTCTGATTTTAAAGTTGTGTTCATAGTTTCCCCACTTCCAACTCTTGTAACCGATATAGATAACAGAATAACAGAGTTGGAAGGGACCTTGGAGGTCTTCTAGTCTAACCCTTTGCCCAGGCAGGAAACCCTACACCACTTCAGACAAATGGTTGTCCAACATCTTCTTTAAAACTTCCAGTGTTGGAGCATTTACAACTCCTGGAGGCAACTTCTGTTCCACTGGTTGATGGTTCTCACTGTCAGGAAATTTCTCCTGCATTCTAGGTTGCTTCTCTCCTCGATGAGTTTCCATCCATGGCTTCTTGTCCTGCCTTCAGGTCAGCGGTGGGATTCAAATAATTTAACAACTGTCTCTCTGTCCTAATGATTTCTTCCCACAAAACTGCTGTTCACGAAACTGCTCAGAAAGTTAACAACCGGTTCTCCTCAAGTGGTGCAAACTGGTTGAATCCCACCACTGCCTTCAGGTGCTTTGGAGAATAGCTTGACTCCCTCTTCTTTGGGGCAGACCCTCAAATACTGGAATACTGCTATCATGTCATTCCCCAGTCTTTCCTTTCATTAAACTTGGCAAAGCTGACCCCGACACTTCTCTTCACACATTCACACCCGTGGTGGGATTCAAATTCTTTTACTACCGGTTCTGTGGGTGTGGCTTGGTGGGTGTGGCAAGGGAAGGACACTGCAAAATCTCCCTTCCCTCCCCACCCCACTAACCTGCTTTCCAGCTCCGTTCTCCTGTACAAGGCAACCAAAGGAGACCCAGCCGATCAGCTGGGACTCAATGGGAGGCAGAGAAAAGATGGGATTGGCAGGGCCAGTCGGGGTGGAATTGGTCAGTTCTCTGAACTACTCCAAATTTCTGCTACTGGTTCTCCAGAACTGGTCAGAATCTGCTGAATACCACCTCTGCACACCACTAACCTGCTTTCCAGCTCTGTTCTCCTGTGCAGGGCAACCAAAGAAGATCCAGCCGATCAGCTGGGACTCAATAGGAGGCAGAGAAGAGATGGGGTTGGCGGGGCCAGTCGGGGTGGAATTGGCCAGTTCTCTGAATTATTCAAAATTTCCGCTACTGGTTCTTCAGAACTGGTCAGAACCTGCTGAATACCCACCTCTGGTTCACACCCAACCCTCTCCATCAAAGCCTGAATTTCCAGCCAGAATAGAGTCAGGAGGGTTTCAGGAAAAAAAGGACACAGCCTTCCATTCATGTCTTTTAACACTTGGCAACTGCAGAATTAGAACAGTGCAGTTCCCAGACGTATTGCACCACAGCCATGAGCTGCCTCCAAGAAAACACTCCCAAAAGAGAGTTCACACCCTGGATGGACAATCATTCAACATTGTACCCTCTGAGCTATGCAGGGAAAACCCACTCTTGATGCTTTCTGCTGCCAAACTGTCATTTTATTAAGAATTTGAGACACAATCATTTCCTCCTACACCAGACAACACATATTTTATTAGAAAAAAAAAAACATGTTCACCCCGTTGCCCAATGTGCATTATCTCCCAGACTTAAGCTAAATGAAATGAAGGACATTGGACTAAACAGAGCATACAGATCACAACTGGGGCTACAATTAGCTTTGTGCTACTCAGCCCCTGAAGGAATGTTTGGAGTTGCTTCCAGGGGTGGGATTCAAATTTTTAACAACCGGTTCTGTGGGCGTGGCTTAGGTGGTGGGCGTGGCTTGGTGGTCATGTTATTGGCTGGGTGTGGCCAATTCAATATCACTCACATCGAGGCACGCAACTCCTCGCCTGGCCTCTCATGACTGTGGAGATGCTGCAACAGTCGTAAGTGTGAAAAACGGTCATAAGTCACTTTTCTCAGTGCCATAGTAACTTTGAATGGTCACTCCACACAAACAAAGTACCAGCAAAGGAGGGGAAAAAACTCCAGAGAAGTTCCAGAGACAGGAAGTCTAGTCCTGCCAAGAATGTAATGAGGGTCAACGGAGAGGCAGTTTCTGTAAGCAACACCAGAATGTTTCCTTCCTGCCTTCCTTACAGGATTAGGCCAGGAATTTCTTCTATAAACCGGTTCTCCAAACTGCTTAGAATGTTAACAACCGGTTCTAGTGAATAGGTGCAAACTGGTAGAATCCCACCCCTGGTCGCTTCCAAACCGTTTCCTTGAAATTCCTTTGTTCTTAAATCTCGCCAAAAAAAGGAAAAGGAGAAAAAAACACATTTCTGTATAAATTATTGCTATAACTTTCCTGTGCATGTGATATTTGGCATATATATCTACAACACTTTACTCCTAACATCATTCTACTGCTAAATTTCATGAGATTTATCTCTGGTGGAGGTTTTCAGACAATTTCACAACTGATCTCGTGAAATTTAGGAATACAGTGACGTGAGGAGGCGAGTTTAGAAGAGAAATAAGATAGAAAAGATTGGGAGCTTTCCAAAGTTTCCACAGTCTAGTGCAATTTAGGTGTAAAGTGATATTAGAAGGTGAGCTAGTAGAAACACAGACATGCAGCTCCCAGGGCCCTTTATCTGGGTAAGGGACTCGTGGCTTCAGTGGGGCTTCAGGAGGGTGGAGTTACAAAAAATTCGAAGCCTCACCACTGTGCCTTTTTTTCAATACACACACACACACGTACACACTCACTCCACAGACACCCATTGGGTAAATGTCCTGGTAAATTTATCCTGAATAACATTGCAGTCCTTTAAACAAAATGTCACCTCCTTCAGTGAAGATTCATTCCAGAGAAATGGTCTACTGTAAACCATTTTCACCCCCCTCAAACCTGGCCACTTTAAGAGAGGTGGACTTCAAAACTCCCAGCATTTCCCAGCCAGCCATTCCTGGGAGTCGAAGTCAACGTACCTTAAGAGTTGCCAAGTTTGAGAAGAACTGGGCTAAACAGGGGAAGGTGTATGCGGGAATCTTTCCCTCAAACCTGTCTAAACCAGGGGACTCCAACCTTGGGCCCTTTAAGGCGGGTGGACTTCAATTCCCAGGATTCCCCAGCCAGTCATGCCAAGGTTGGAGACCCCTGGTCTAAATTGAAGCTGGAGAAAGAAAACTTTTCGTTGGCACGAAAGAAAGAGGAGAGGGGAGAAGAGGGCAAGGAATGTCTTTGCCTCGTTCGCTTTTCTTCCAATTCCTTTTTCTCCAGCTTTCTAGATGAAACCCTGAATGCCCAGCTAGATCCTCACCCTTGAAGGGGGAAACAAATATTGGGAGAAAGTAACAAAGAGATCTGCTCTTTTTTTCCTTCTCTGCTCCAATCTACCCTCTTCCAAGCTCCCAAAAGAGCTTTTCAGAAAAAGGTGGGGACAGGCCTTCCTCCTTTTCGTTGCTACTCTGAGGATGCAACTGTAGTATTCTACGGCAGGGGTCTCCAACCTTGGCCCCTTTAAGCCTGGAGGACTTCAACTCCCAGAATTCCTCAGCCACTTTTGCTTGCTGGGGAATTCTGGTGTTAGGATTCCAGCAGTTAGTCCAATTAAATCGTGAGTCTCAAGCCAAACTTCCAAAACACACAATTCATTGTCACCCTTGACCCTGGTTTCTCCCACATTTCCTTGGTGTATCATAATTCATATTCTCCAATGGGACACATCCATAGCCCAGATTCATCAGTCATGCTCTCCAGCCAGAATTGTGCACAGCAGAAACTTCAGTCACCTAGTTACTATCTTTGAAAAACTATGTATGGAATGCACTTTCGGTTTCCAAGCTGCCGCACTGCTCTTTCAAACCCCTCCCCCCCGCTTTCTGTTGGCAACTCTAACACGACCATAGAAATATTTTATGAGTTGACATGGGGGAGTTGAGGTCCGCCAGGCTTAAAGTGGCCAAGGTTGGAGACCCCTGTTCTATGGAGACGGCGGCAGTAATCCTGGGAAAGGCTTTAAAAATCATGCTCTTGGCCAACTTTTACTTGGGATGCATGTCAGGTGGCAAGCCAAACTCAGATCTTGACTCTTGAGGAATGTAGCTTTTCTTTTATGTGCACTGAGAGCATTTGCACCAAGACAAATTCCTTGTGTGTCCAATCACACTTGGCCAATAAAGAATTCTATTCTATCTATCTTTCTCCATGAAGTCCAAATGCTATAGAAGTAATACAGTTTCCAAAGCATCTGCTGTTTGGCTACCTATTACAGCTCCTCATTTTAACTACAATCATCAGCTACCTTTTTAACGATCAATTAATGGGAGTTGCATATCTAATCCCGCCTCCCCTGCATTTCCTGTGATCCATATGGCCTTTACAAAATGGATGCACTCCAGTGTATTGTGGACCACAACATTCTTCTATCTCATCCAGCCCGTGGCCGTCCCTGAATACACCTGCTTTGCAAAGAGAAGATCCTAGGATTAATCTGTGGGATCTCCAGGTGGATCTGAAAAGAGTCCAGCTTCTCTGGAGGGTTGCTGCCTGTCAGTGCTGAGGATCTCCACCAAGCATCTGTGATGTAACTTGGTGGAAGATGGCATCCTACATTCACACAGGTTAGTCCAAATCATTAGGTCAAAAGGATTACTAGGTTTGTATATCATGCAATGCCCCACATATAAACCACCTTGTGGTGATCAGGCCATGGCTTCAATCTCAAGACAATGGCTGAGTTCTCACAAGCAACCTAACTTGTTAGCCTAGATCAAGGGTCTTCAAACTTGGCAAGTTTAAGACTTATGGACTTCAACTCCCAGAATTCCTGAGCTAACATGACTGGAGGAGGAATTCTGGGAGTTGGAAGTCCACAAGTCTTAAAGCTGTCCAGTTTGAAGACCCCTAGATCAAAATTTTGTGCAAAGCCAGGCACTGTGCAGAACTCTGGCATTCCTGAGAATAACCCATACGTAGCATTTAAGGTGGAAGGGACATTTTTGAATAGGCATGCTTGCTTACTTATCCATTATTCCACATTGTTATCCCTGCTAACAGATTGCAAGTCTGTGGCAACAGAGAGTATCCAGAGCCTGATCAAAGTTAGCAAGAACTTAAGTGCCTCCAAAGTTGCATGGCCCCTGCTGGGCCGAGATGCCACCACACAGCTTTGAGATACATGAGAAGCAGGGCTGCAGAAGAGCAGGGTGGTCTTGCCAGAATCCCCCTCCACAAAAAAAGACTTGCAAAGGGTCAAAGTTCCTGAGCCTAGCTGCCAGCAGCCAACACCGCCCATCCAGTCAGGGAATTCACAAACCTGGGACAAAATGAGTACCGTATCACATTGAAGTATTGAGGAATAGCAAGGGAATGCGAAGAGAAGAGAGAGTTGCTTGGAGAAAGGCAGAAGCAAAAGGGAAAGGAAAGGAAGTATTTTTGATTCTGACTTCCGTCCTTCCGAAGTGGGTCAAATGAGTGTAGGAGGCAAGAGGCTGACTCTGTAAACCGCTTAGAGAGGGCTGGAAAGCACCGTGAAGCAGGATATAAGTGCTATTGCTTGGGAAGGAAGGAAGGAAGGAAGGAAGGAAGGAAGGAAGGAAGGAAAGGAAGGAAGGGAGGGAAGGAGGGAAGGAAGGACGGGAAAGGAAGGAAGGAGGAAGGAAGGAGGAAGAAAGGAAGGAAGAAGGAAGGAAGGAGGGGGGAGGGAGGGAAGGAGGGAGAGAGGGAGGGAGGGAAGGAGGGAAGGGAAGGAGGAAGGAAGAAGGAAGGAAGGATAGGAGGAAGGAAGGAAGGAAGGAAGGAAGGAAGGAAGGAAAGAAGAAGGGAGGGAGGGAAGGAGGGAAGGAAGGAGGGAGGAAGGAAGGAAGGAAGGAAGGGAAGGAAGGAAGGAAGGAAGGAGGAGGAAGGAAGGAAGGAAGGAAGGAAGGAAGGAAGGAAGGAGGGAGGGAAGGAAGGAAGGAAGGAAGGAAGGAAGGAAGGAAGGAAGGAAGGAAGGAAGGAAGGAAGGAAGGGAAGGAAGAAGGAAGGAAGAAGGAAGGAAGGAAGGAAGGAAGGGAAGGACGGAAGGGAAGGAAGGAAGGAAGGAAGGAGGAAGGAAGGAAGGAAGGGAAGGAAGGAAGGAAGGAAGGAAGGAAGGAAGGAAGGAGGGAGGGAAGGAGGGAAGGAAGGAAGGAAGGAAAACAAGGAGAAGGAAGCAAGGAAGCCATGTTGGTGCAGTGGTTAGAGTGCTGTACTGCAGGCTAATTCTGCCCACAGCCAGCAGTTCAATCCTGACGGGCTCCAGGTTGACTCAGCCTTCCGTCCTTCCGAGGTGGGTAAAATGAGGAGCCAGATTGTTGGAGGCTGACTCTGTAAACCGCTCAGAGGGGGCTGGAAAGCACCGTGAAGCGGTATGCGAATCTATTGCTGTTGCTGTATTTGATTTCTGGAGGATCTGCGTCTGTGCCCATCTGGGGAGTCTTGACCGATGAACCAAGCAGGCTTCCTATGTTGGGCAGGCAACTCTTCATCTCTTCAGGGGCTTTAGAGAACTTGGGGAAAGGTGGAGAGAAGGCAAGGCTTCAGTTCAGAAAAAGACAGGAGAAATCTTCTGGGGCCAGGTCAGGAGTTGTGCCAAACCCAACATGGCAAGGAGCATGGTGGGAGAGGAAGATGTGGATGGTTGGATGGGGAGGGATGGACAAGGTGAAGAATTCAAAGCATTCTAATGCTCTGACTCCACAAAAGGTCCACATTGACTGATGCTAAGTTGAGGAGGTCAAGTGAAGGGGAAACCTAGTTTTCCAAGAAGCATCTCTTTTATCCCCATCCTCCCAAAACCATCTTCTCCCAAACCCTTAAAAGGGCTTGAGAAGGAAAGAACTGCTCTGTGGAAGAAACTTCTGGATGGCTTCTGGAGGCTTCTCATCCAGCAGGCCTGGTTCCAAAGGGCGATCATCCAGTTCCACCATCAGCTCCAAAAGACGCTGAGAAGACCTGCTTTCAAACACTTGGTGCTGAGAGGTTTCCTGGAGAATCTTCTCAGATTCTCCACCGAGTTCACCATTGTTAAAGGGAGAAGGAGCAAAGATGCTTGGTGCTCAAAGAAGAGACATCCTGGTTCCTAAGAGCAAGGGAAGGAGTCTTCTCTAGGAAATCTGTTTCCAGGGTGCCTGGCTGGGGGGCCAGAAGGCCACAGTCTTTCATATCAAGCCTCTACATCGTTGCGGGACCTTCAGAGATTTCTTCCAACCGCTGCTCAATCATTACACGTAGCACCGAATACCTTAAAGGGATCCAAAATGGAAGAGTTATCCATTGAGAGCAGTTAAAAGGAAGTGACTTCTGAGCTAAGCAAGGGAGGAAGAGAATTATTGATTAAAGTCTATGGAGATTCTCCATACCCCAAGTCAGGAGTCTCCAACCTTGGCCACTTTAAGCCTGGAGGACTTCAACTCCCAGAATTCCCCAGCCAGCAAAGTTGGGAGTTGAAGTCCACCAGGCTTAAAGTGGCCAACGTTGGAGAGCCCTGATCATGGTGTCAGCGTTCCAGAAAACCTCCACTCCAACAAATAACTCCAAGACAGACAACTTCTCAAAAGTTCTGTTTAATTTGGATAGTAAACTGGCACATCTGGGGGAATCCCGAATCTGAAAGTTCCAGGTTTCCTTACAATAAGCAAAACCTACAAATCCACCCCCTGCACCCATTATCGCACCACTGCCCCAATCACTATCCATCCCAACTTGAGACGGCTTCTCACCCAGGTGCAGAAATAACATGACCTTGACTTAGAAAAAGAATGTTGTTATGTCTAACTAGATACACTACCAAGAAATTCCCCCCTGCCATTTTCCCAGGGTCAAGAATGTGGCAGTGTGGAAGCGTCTGGTCTCAATATGGCTTCCAAAGCTGACACCTGGTTTCTCTCCTCATCTCAAGAAGTTTCTTCAGCTCTGAGCTGAGCTGAAGAAGCTTTTTGGAAGAGAAGCAAAACGTCTTCCAAGAACAACCAGAAAGTCAAAAAAAGCACCTTTGGGATTCCCCAACTAACACCACAAGGTTTTTGTGCTTCCATGTCAATATTTGTGTTGTTCTTTCCAGAAGATAGGTGACATCCTTCATCTTGGGAAGTATCTATTAGATCCTGGAACAAAACCAGGGCATCCCTTCCATTTTTGTTTCCTACCTTTCTCCCCGAAATGAAAGTTATATGTCGCCTCTAGTAAATCCTTTGAAGTTTGTTGAAGAAAGAACTTACTTGTGCTTTAATTTTTTCACTTCCCGGTCTTCCTCCTCTTCAAGTTTTTGGATAAAGCTCTTTAGAACTGGCATTTCAAATTTAATATACTGAGCAACCTGGATAGACACACAAAATATGGAGAAGTGAAGCAGATGGTTTGGGAACACCCAGTTTTTGCAAACCTCATGGACTGCCAGGGTCATCATCTTTTAATGACCCCATAATCCCTTGCAAGGTAGAGTCTGGGCAACTGAATAGAGCTAGCAGAGCGTTTTACTGGCCGGATGCCCTTCCAGCCAACCAATGCGGAGTCATATTTAGCAGATATATTCCTATCATGCCCAGACAGAGAAATATCTGCCGATACCTAGGATCAAACTCACAGCCTCCTGATTGTGAGGCGAGAGCTCCACCTCTAGGCCACCCCACCACTCACTGCCAGGGACAGTCCAGTGCTGTGATGGCGAACCTATGGCACGTGTGCCACATGTGGCATGCAGAGCCATTTGTGCCGGCACGCAAACTGCAGGCAAGCTCATCTTACTGTGCATGCGTGCACATCACAGCTGATTTTTGACTGATTTGAGACCCTTCTCGGCCTCCCAGATGCTTTAGGAAGGTATCTGCAGGCTTCTGCAGGTTTTTCAGGATGAAAACTAGGCTCGTTTCATCACTTCCTGTTTTTCCGGAAATACCGGAAGTGACGAAACGGGCCTAGTTTTCGGTCTGAAAAGCCTGCAGAAGCCCTCCTGAAGCTTCTGGGAGGCTGAAAAAGTGTCAAACCGGCTGAAAATCAGCTGTGAGGCACAGTGCAAGTAAGGGGATGGCGGGGGTGGGTGGGTGGGGATTGCATGTGCATGCGTAGGGGGCATGGGAGCACACGCATTGCCTTTTGGATGCTGGCACACGAGCGCAAGCATGCGCACAATTTTTGGCACAGGAGGCACCAGTGGTCCAGAGGGCTATTTTTGTATAGGAGCAGAGAAGAACTCTCGTGGCTCTCTGTTCAGAGTTTCTTAATTCTGGCAACTTTAAGATGGGTGGACTTCAACTCCCAGAATCTCCCAGCCTGCATTGCTCTCTAAGCCATTTAGGCACCATAGCAACAAAATAAGGCTAACAATGGGGAAATGGAGGCTCATTTTATCCCTCAGTGCTATTTCTGAAGCACTTGTGTCCCTCTGCACTTGAGGGAATAAAGCACCTATAAACTGGACCTCCGTGTCTCACATTTCCTCCAGAATCCAAAAAGTTAGAGACAGCACCGTGTCTCCACTCTTCTCCCAAAACCAACTAATTGTGCTAAGATATTGTTGAACACCCAAGTTTTGTTTTGTGGATCTGGAAAAAAAGGGAAATTAAGAACGTGTGACCCCCTGAAATAAATGTAGCAGCAACTACTCAAAATAGTTCTCAATAATTTATAAGCAATTCAGTTATTAATATAATGAGAACAAATTACACAAATAAATGAAGAGCTATCTCCTGAAGACATGGGGGTTTTGGAAAGAGAGCCCGGTAGAAGTTTTAATGGTGGGCCCAGCATTTTCCTTCTCCAAAGACGTTGGACACCGAGGAAGCACCTCTATGTGATAAGCAAAAGGATGGATTCCCACCACACAACAACTCACATCATACGTGACTTCTTCCACCTGGTCCTTCTCCATCAAAAAAACCTTGGAAACCTGTTCACACGGTCCCTGCAGAATCCGGGCAATCAGGGGGTAATCTGTGCCCTTGAGCTTCTGCTTTTCTGCAGGAAATAGAAAACAAGGATGAGGGTTGGGATCCAGACCTCAAGAACAACTCATGTTTGCCAAGAGGAGAAAGAAAATGACCTCCTCTAATACGCAAATCCAAGAAACTTCTCCCAGTTTACACAGGATGCATGAAAACATAGCACCAGTTGGATTCCCAGCCAGCAAGTTCATGCATCTTAAAGTCAGGAAACACTTAATAACCAAATAGGCAAATACAACAATGGATTTAATGTTAACATTTGTTTTGCCCCTATAAATGTCTTTATCATGATTTTTTCCACCTGCTCCCTGGAGTGGGACCCAAGAGAGGACCTTGGGTCCAAAAAAAAAAACCTTGCATAGAAGCCCTACCACTGCAAGACATAAAAAAATCCTTCTCACCTCCACTGGTGTGTACAATGTACAAAGCAAATTCTTCCGCCGAGTTTTCAATCTGAAAACAGGAATAAAAAAAAGAGAGTTTTAGTTCTCTGTGCATGCAGCCCTGATCCATCACCCCAAATGCTTCTTGTTCCAAACAGGCCAAGATTAGGTCCCGTTGCTAAGGAATTCCAGATGTCCAGATCATCACTGCCTGGTATCCTGACTTCAGTTGAGACAGCCTGGTCTGGTAAGTTAAGGTAGCAAACTAGAAACCCAAAAGGGTGAGTCCCATTTTGGGCACAACACCTGGCTTGGTGATTTTTTGCCGATCACCAGAAGACTCTTGAGTTCTAATTCTGCCTTGGGCAAGATGGGGTTGTTGTTATGGGAAAAATAGGAGGAGGAAGGAATAGTAGGAGAGGGGAAACGTGGTCACAGGGGACTGTAAGTTATAGATGCCAGAGTTGGCTTCATTCAGGACAGTGCCAGTATGTCACCTCTAATGAATCCTTGGAAATTTATGAAAGTTTGGCTGGAGAATCATGATCTAATTAGGGCGATTGCTGGAATCCTGACAGGTGTATAGAGTAAGGGGGTGAATCGTTAAGAGAAAGAGAAGAGAAGCTAAGATTTGGCGTTTGAACCCTAAGCGAGAAAGCTGGCCCACCCCTGACCTCACCTGCACCGGAAACCAACCAGAATCAGAACCAAACATGCCTTAAATTTGTTGAGCAGCAGCTTCAGAACTTGTGGTGTAGTCATGGTGCTGTTGATCCGGACGTTCGTGACGGAGCCATAGGCTGGGGTGAAGACTGAGGTCTGAGACGGGAAGCAGAAGGAGAGAAAGGGGTTCATGAGAAGGACCAGGCAAGGGGGCTTCTGTCAGGGGAGGAGGAAGCTGTTACAGGGCAGGCACAAGGGGGGCGAGGACAGCATTAGATTTAAAGACTGAGTTCCCACAATGTGATCGACTAGGTTAACAAAAACACCAAGGTAGTGTTCACAGAGAATAGAATGGAATAGAATAGAATAGAATAGAATAGAATAGAATAGAATAGAATAGAATAGAATAGAATAGAATAGAATAGAACAGAATATGGAGTGGAATGGAAGGAAATAGAATAGAATAGAATAGAGAAGGAAGAAAGGAGAATAGAATAGGTTGGAAAGGACCTTGTGGGTCATCTAGTCCAACCCTCTGTCCAAGCAGGAGATACTACATCATCTCTGACAGATGGCAGTCCAGTCTCTACTTGAAAGACTCCAGGGATGAAGCTCCCACAACTTCCGAGGGCAACTTCTGTTCCATGGGTTGATTGTTCTCACTGTCAGGAAATTCCTCCTTATTTCCAGGCTGAATCTCTCTCCTTGTTCAGTTTCCATCCATTGTTCCTTGTCTGGCCTTCAGGTGCTTTGGAAAATAGCTTGACCCCTTCCTCTTCTCTGGGACAACCCCTCCCTCAAATATTGGAAGGCTGCTCTCCTGTCTCCCCTGGTCCTTCTCTTCCCTAGACTAGCCAGGCCCAGTTCCTGCAACTGTTCATCGTATGTTTTAGCCTCCAGTCCCCTCATCATCCTGGTTGCTCTTCTCTGCAGTCTTTCTAGAGCCTCAACCTCTTTTTTACAGATCTTCTTGCTTGGTTTGCCAAAGAGATTCCCCTCCCCGCCAGCCCCCATCCCCGGCCCTGGGAAGGCTCACTTTGTGATTGTAGAAATGCCCGTTGATGGAGAAACGGTGGCGCTTGATCCTCCGCTGCTCGCTGGGGGTGCGAAGGTTCCCTCTGCGCCGCACGCCCACGTCGCTCCGTGTCCGCATGAGTTGGGGGGTCTCTTCTAGTTGAGCTTTGAACTCATTGTCCTCTGAAACACAGAGTTGCAAAGACGGGTTGAAAGTAGGCAAACATCATTGGCATCCGAAGAACCGGAGGCCTTCCCCAAAGTGACAAAACCAGGGTGGCTGCCCCACCCCTTTGGGACGCACGTCCCACCCCTTTCCTAGGTGTCAGCAATGCCTGTAAAGTGGGGAGAGGGCCCTCTACAACACTCCAGTTGCTGCAAGTCAGGCGTATACAGGTAGTGCTGTGGCCTGTCGACCCCAGCAGCTGAATCAGAGGAGGAGGAGGAGGAGGAGATCTCCGAGGGGGAAGAGAGAATGGAGCTGGCAGAGAGAGAGACAGAGGCGGAGCCTGGGCTGTCCATCAGCCCTCAGAGGGACAGTCAACAGCCCCCCAGGTCTGGAGGTGGCTGATGAAGAAGAGGAGGAACAGCTGGGTCCAGTGCCTGATGCACGGCTGCACAGAAGGCAGAGGAGAGGAGAGCAGTGGAAATCTATGGGCCGGTCCTTGGGACGGAAGAGCCACCGCTGCTAGCAGAGGCCCACCCGAGCTCTGGGGATCAAAGGCATCAGGGCAACCTGAGAGCTTCGAGGGGGAAGCAGGAATGGAGCCGGCAGAGAGAGAAGGAAAGACAGAGGTGGAGCATGGGCCATCCATCAGCCCTGAGATGGAGAGTCAACAGCCCCCCAGGTCTGGAGTGACTGATGAAGAAGAGGAGGCGGAACAGCCGGGTCCAGTGCCTGACGCGCAGATAAGCAGAAGGCAGAGGAGAGGAGAGCAGTGGAAATCTATGGGCCGGTCCTTGGGACGGAAGAGCCTTCGCTGCTAGAGAAGCGCCACTCTAGCTCTGGGGATCAAAATCAGGGGGCGGAGATGAATAAGTGTGAAAGACAACTAATTCGTCTCCCCTGCCAGACTGGACTTGTTAGCGGGCGGTGAGAGAGAAACTTTTGGCCGGGGCTGCCGGCGCTCCTGATCTATACAACCCTCCTCCATCACTTCTGTCAAATACAGAAGGACACTTTAAATTGTGGAAAACACACACACACAATGTAGATGTACGAAGACAGACAATATTCCCTTTGTTTTCCCTTCTCTAGGAAGAGACACATTTCAAGTCCTGTCTTGAACAGGGCGAACCGTCTGATGAATGGACGCCTTTTACAGATAGGAGCCAGCTCTCCGTAGCTATGTTCTTCCATCCCCCAAAAAGATGCTTTCCACATCCAACAAAGGCCACGTTATGTGCCCAGAGAATCATGCGTGCAATCTGCAAAAGGAGATTTGCTACCCAGGACTCTCTTGAATCTCCATTTCACTCTTATAAGGGGAGAGAAGGGGAGCAGAGGGAAGACAGCAATCCGAATTAATTGGAAGTAACCCTTCCGTGGAGATGCAATTAAATTATGCTGGAATTCATCAAGCCCACTAAACCCTCCTCGTGGTGCTCAGACCGTCCCAAAGAAGGTTCGGCAGCCAACTTCTTGCTCTCCTTTTGTGGCCTGGAGCGGCGCCACTGTTGTGCGATGAAATTCACAGACGCCGTTCTGGCAACCAGACGGCAAAGCTCGGCCATTGTCCGATTTCTGTAGAGAGCTGAAAAAGTGCCTTTGGCTTTCTCTCCTGTTTTGGCTTTTCAAGTCATTTAATGGCTCCCTTGCGATTTTGCAGCCTGGGGGTTTCATTACATTTCTCTTTTGCCACAGGACGGTGATTATGCAGCTCCTGGAATTATCGGTGGATTGTTTTCTAATCCATGAAATTAAAAAGCAGGAGTTGGGGGGGGGGGGATTTTGATATCCAGAGGCTTCTGGGGTTCAAACTTCCTTGTTAGGAAATGAGGAGCTGAATTTGAACCCCGGAAGCCTCCTGCAACCACCCAACCTTCGTTGCGCCTTTCCAAAATTATTTGGCCTTACCAATTTGTTTTTTTTAAAGTATTTCTGTTAGAATTTCCCAATGCAACGAAAGTCTGAGAAAAGAAAGCGAAGAGGAAAAACAAGACGATGAGAAATAGAACATTGTTTACCTATTGGTTCCCCTTTTTCTACCCCTCAAACTTTCACTCCAACTTTCAAAGCAGCCAACGCCGTCCTCTCTCTTATTTTTCCTGCACAATAACCCTGTAAGGCAGGCAGGCCTGAAAGCAACCTGGAGATTCATGACTTCCTCTTGTTATTATACCCTCATAGGGGGAACTAATGTTTTCTTGGGAATCCCCAATGTCCATATCACACATCACACCGCCTTGATCCAGTTCTACAGAGGAATGACTGAGTCTGCCATCTGCATCTCTTGAACTGTCTGGTTTGGTTCTGCAACCCAACAGGACAGACATAGACTTCAGAGGATAATTAGGACTGCAGAAAAAACAATTACTACTAACCTGCCTTCCATGGAGGACCTGAATATTGCACGAGTCAAAAAGAGGGCTATGAAAATATTCACAGACCCCTCACATCCCGGACATAAACTGTTTCAACTCCTACCCTCAAAATGACACTATAGAGCACTGCACGCCAGAACAACGAGACACAGTTTTTCCCCAACACCATCACTCTGCTAAACAAATAATTCCCTCAACACTGTCCAACTATTTACAATGTCTGCACTACTATTACTATTAATCTTTTCATCACTCCTTATCACCCCTCCCCTCCCACTTGTGACTGTATGACTGTAATTTTGTCTCTTGTATCCTAATGATTTATATTGACTGTTTCCTGGTATGATTTGATTGCTTCTTGTATTCTGTGACTATCATTAAGTGTTGTATCTTATGATTCTTGACTCTTGACAAATGTCTCTTTTCTTTTATGTACACTGAGAGCATTTGCACCAAGACAAATTCCTTGTGTGTCCAACCGCACCTGGCCAATAAAGAATTCTACACTATTCTATTCTATTCTTCATTCCCACTCTATCCTATTTTTATTGTATCCTATGACTATCTTTAAGTGTTGTACCTTATGATTCTTGATGAATGTATCTTTTATGTGCACTGAGAGCATTTGCACCAAGACAAATTCCTGGTGGGTCCAATCACACTTGGCCAATAAAGAATTCTGTTCTATTCTATTCTATTTTCTGTTCTATTCTATTCTATATTCTATTGTACCTTATGATTCTTGCCTCTTGACGAATGTCTCTTTTCTTTTATGTACACTGAGAGCATTTGCACCGAGACAAATTCCTTGTGTGTCCAATAATCACACTTGGCCAATCAAGAATCCTATTCTATTCTAATGCAACAACATGCAATGTTATTAATGTAAATCAATTGGCTCTGTTTTGAGGATTCGGTTCCTGGCACAGCAGAGATGCCCATCCTCCTCCCATCTGAAAAAGGACCTTCTGCTTCTGCAGTAGAGACTGTGGCTGCCCCCCCCCCCCCCCGACTGAACTGGGGGTGGGGCTCCAATCCAACAGCTTTTAAACTTCTATTCTATCCCCGGAGAGGTTTTGTGGGATTCCTGGTGCAGATCACCAGCATAATGGAATTCCTGCTAATCCATTTTTAATTGCCTCCTCCTCCTCCAGCCTTGGATTTTGTTCAGAGATCGTGAGGGGCCAGCTCCACTTCAGACCACAGAGCGGCCAAGGGGGGGAGGTGGGGGATAAAAAGTGAAGCAGGACAGAATTTGCAAGCGATGGTAACTTGCACTGAACACAACGGGTTAGGAAAAGGCAAGTCTCCATCCCAGCTGCCATGCCGCTTGTTCCAAAGCTCACACCTTTTTCAACATTGCAAAAAGGTAACAAAATAGAAGAACAGAGTTGGAAGGGACCTTGGAGGTCATCTAGTCCAACCCCCCACCCAAGCAGGAGACCCTACTCCATGTCTGACAGAGGGCAGTCCAGTCTCTTCTTGAAAGCTTCCAGGGATGAAACTCCCACAACTTCTGTTCCACTGGTTGATTGCTCTCAGTGTCAGAAAGTTTCTCCTTATTTCCAGGTTGAATCTCTCCTTGTTCAGTTTCCATCCATTGTTCCTTATCTGGCCTTCAGGTGCCTTGGAAAACAGCTTGACCCCTTCCTCCTCTCTGTGGCAGCCCCTCAGATATTGGAAGGCTGCTTTCCTGTCTCCCCTAGGTCCTTCTCTTCCCTAGACTAGGTTTAGAGGAAAGAGGAACCAAGCAATTGACATTATAAAGTTGTCTTAGAATACAGGTTAACAGAGTTGGAAGGGACCTTGTAGGTCATCTAGTCCAACCCCCTGCCCTGCCTAAGCAGTAGACTCTACACCATTTAGCTTGACCCCTTCCTCTCTGTGGCAGCCGCTCAAATTTTGGAAGACTGCTCTCCTGTCTCCTCTGGTCCTTTTGTTCATTAAAGTCAGATTAACAAGAGTTGGAAGGGACCTTGTAGGTCATCTAGTCCAACCTCAAGCGGGAGACCCTACATCGTTTCTGACAGATGGCAGTCCAGTCTCTTCTTGAAAGCCTTCAGGGAATGAAGCTCCCACAACTTCTGAAGGCAACTTCTGTTCCATGGATTGATGGTTCTCACTGTCAAAAGTTTCTCCTTATTTCCAGGTTGAATCTCTCCTTGTTCAGTTTCCCTCCATTATTCCTTGTCTGATCTTTGGATGTCTTGGAAAATAGCTTGACCCTTTCCTCCTCTCTGGGGCAGCCCCTCAAATATTCGAAGATGCTCTCCTGTCTCCCCTGGTCCTTCTCTTCCCTAGACTAGCCAAGCCCAGTTGCTGCAACCAATGTTTTAGGGTAGAAAAGCCACTTATTTTTCCTCATTTAACTAGCACTGATGGTGTCACCTCGTTTGGGCTATGAAATGTCTTCCAGAAAACCACCAAGCTCAGAGAGCACCAAGGACCTGTCACTTCAAGCCCAAGTTACAGATATTCTCCTTTATTTAACAAAATAGGGGGGGAGCCCTGTGAGAAGAAGGAAGGGCATAAACATGAATTGGCTTAGATTGGATCTCTGTCGAGATTCTCAGTTCTCCAGGTCCTGGTTGTTCCAAAGGTGCTTGTTTATCAAGAGGCAACTGGAATTTCTGGTTTTTCCTTCTGAAGACATTTCGCTTCTCATCCAAGAAGCTTCTTCAAATCTGACTGGATGGAAGGGAACGGAAGGATTTATACTCCTTGCAGACAGCCTTTTAGATGCAACAGTTAACAGGACACAGGTAAACCTCCAAGTGGCCTCCACGACCCTCTAAAAGGATGCAAATGACCAGCTGTCTGCAAGGAATATCAATCCTTCTCCACCATCCAGATCTGAAGAAGCTTCTTGGAGGAGAAGCGAAACGTCTTCAAAAGATAAAACAAGAAAGTCCAGTTGCCTCCTGAAAAAAAAAACAACAACAACTTTGGGACTTAAGACTGGATCGTCTCTCTGATTTTTAAAGCCGCTGCTACTGAAGCTGCCATCTGCAATTCGCTCCTTCCTGCATTTGAAGTTTTGCAACAGCTCTTCGACTGCAGGACTCCTGCCGTTAAGGGAGGAAGTGAGAAGAGGAAGTTATCAGCCACTGTCAGCCGATGGTAAGATAAGCAAACTCTGCCTGGCAGCAGGACCGACCTCAGCTTCCTCCTCATGTGTGTGGGGCTCAGCAGCTCCGGCCCTACGGATGTCGGCTTGCAAACGTGCAATTTCCACATCATGCCCAGCCCAGCATGAGTCATTCCGTGACTGCAGCGGGGTTGGAGCCAAAACTTTGCCTGGGGAAGGGGGCAAAGGGGCAAAATGCATTGCTTACATTTTGCAAATGCTAACCAGAGCAACTACTAGAGCAGGAGTCGCCAACCTTTTAGACCTCAGAGACCACCAGACTCATCATTTTAAATCCCGCAGACCAGAGACCCTGGGAAAATCCAAAATAAAGTCTGCAGGAAAATTCCCCACCCCGTTTTCCTACCGATCGATCGTTCTCTATTTGGGATCACAGGATACTGTCTCCAGCTCCGTTCTCTCAGGGGGAGAGAGAGACTTTTGGCTTCATGCAAGGAAAGCAGCAGCAGCACCAGCAGTAGAAGTCTTTCTTTCTCTCGCCCAAACTCCGCCAGAAACGAGTCTTTGGGAGACTTGTCACACCGGCCCAGCTTCTTGGAGCAAGAGGTCTTGCAGGGTCCCAAAGACTCATTTCTGGCGGAGTTTGGGGGAGAGAAAGAAAGCGGAAAGGAGCAGCCCAGTGGCCAGGCCAGGCACGTGGAGCAAGTTCCCCCCATCCATCCTTTCCCTCCTCCCCTTACTACCTCGTGCTGTTTGCAATGCAAACGACGTAAGCCTTGTGTTCCTATGCAGCCTGGATTAATTGCTTTGGGAGGGAGACATTTCTCTGAGAACCATCAATATTTTCTCATGGACCACCAGTGGTCCCCAGCCCTCTGGGGGGATGGAGAGGATAAAGGGTTCCCAAGAGTTAAGTGGATGGGCGGCTGCTTTCCTGGGAACAGAAAGCAATTTTCTGGAATGCACGACGACAGGTCTTCTACACACACACATGGTACAGCAGAAAAGCCTGCATGTATGTTAACCTCTCCGGAAGGCCGAAGACCCAAAGGCTGCTTCAAGGCTGAGAAAAAGTGGCCGCTTCTTCGTTCCAGAAGCTGCAATAAGAGGCTGGCTTGCTATCCTAAGGGAAGACGGGTGGCCAAGAAGTCCCAGCCGATCGGTGTCGGCTCCCCTGTTTTCTCAAGCAGGAAGGACAGCCATGGCAACTCAGAGGAACAATGCCTTGTGTTGCAAAGGAAGGAGGACTCCTCCGTTGCCAAGGGGAGGGGAAGCCAAGCTGATTGGGTGCCAGATGTCTGTCTGTGTGTGTACAAGCTTAGTTTCTAGTGCTAGCCTTGCAAATTCCTAAGCCCTGGAGCTGAGCTGGATCACATCAAAGGGCTGTGGAGACTTCCATTCCCCCCAGATGCCACAATCCCACAGCCAGGGATCTGCCCGTATGTGCATGATGTGTCATTGTGTATGCATGTGTGCGCCCTGACAAAGCCCTCCTCCTCCTCCTCCTGTTATTGCCCAACCGATCGCATATTCTGGCACCTCATTCAGGGCCAAGCAATCACCGTTCTGTCTGCCACAAAGCTCTCTATTTTCAAAATCATCCAAGCTGGAAACTCTCTCATAGCAAGTAATCCCCAGAGTTGAGCAGAGATGCTCCCTCCTAATCCTGAAATGAAACATACATTGCCACCTTCTCCCACAAGAGCATAGGAAGGAAGGAAGGAAGGAAGGAAGAAAGGAAGAAAGGAAGGAAGGAAGGAAGGAAGGAAGGAAGGAAGGAAGGAAGGAAGGAAGGAAGGAGAGGAGAGGAGGGGGAGGGAAGAAAGAAAGAAAGAAAGAAAGAAAGAAAGAAAGAAAGAAAGAAAGAAAGAAAGAAAGAAAGAAAGAAAGAAAGAAAGAAAGAAAGAAAGAAAGAAAGAAAGGAGAGAGGAAGAAGGAAAGAAGAGAAAGAAAGAAAAAGAAAAGAAGGGAAAGAGGGAAGGAAGGAAGAGAAAGAAAGAAGAGAGAGAGAAGAGGAAGGAAGAGAAAGAAAGAAAGAAAGAAAGGAAGGAAGGAAGGAAGGAAGGAAGGAAGGAAAGAAAGAAAGAAAGAAAGAAAGAAAGAAAGAAAGAAAGAAAGAAAGAAAGAAAGAAAGAAAGAAAGAAAGAAAGAAAGAAAGAAAGAAGCGAGGAAAAGAAGGAAGGAAGAGAAAGAAGGAAAGAAGAAAAAGAAAGGAAGGAAGAAAAGAGAGACAGACAGAAAGTCAGAAAGTCAGATAGACAAACAGACAGGAAGGAAGGAAGGAAGGAAGGAAGGAAGGAAGGAAGGAAGGAAGGAAGGAAGGAAGGAAGGAAGGAAGGAAGGAAGGAAGGAGCCTGATTCAAGATTCAGTGGCAACTGGGGTGCCATAGTAAACCTGAAGGACCAGGTTGTTGGAGACAGATGGAGAAAGTTTCTCTAAGTGGTCACTAGGAGTTGAAAATAACTTGGATGGCACATAATCAATCAATTTGGGGAACAGAGGAAGAGGAGGAGGAGGAGGAGGTCTATGCGAAGCATGCCTTAAACTGAAGGAAAGGCAGGATATAAATCTAACAAGCACTTGTGCCAATATTATTGTTTTCTCCTCTCTGAAACAATGCAAGGAGACCCCACTGGTGGGAAATTCATGGAAAGCGAGCGTCCTTCTTTCCTTCACCCGCCCCTCGGTCTGGCCTTACCTGTTTTCTCCTCCATCGCGTCCCCTTCGGATGTGGGCTCGGCCTCCGTGACCTGAATAGCAGGCAAAGTGCTGGGCTTAATGACAGACCTGGGGACGAGGGTGAGAGGGAGAAAGAAGTCAAGACCCAAGTGGAGGGGGGAGGGCAGCACTAGCCGAGGAAGCAAGTCGTTCTCGGAGAGACGCCAGCCGGTCGAAGGACATTTAGCCCATCAGTTGGGTGTTGAAGGTTGGCCCAAGGTGGAAGCCCCGCAGAGCTGGCCACAGGTCTACCAAGAGGGAGACGTTCACTCCAGTGGTGGGATCCAATTTTTTTTACTACCGGTTCTGTGGGCGGGGCTTGGTGGGCATGGCAGGGGGAGGGTATACTGCAAAATCCCCCTTCCCTCCCCACCCCACTGACCAGCTTTCCAGCTCCCTTCTCCTGTGCAGGGCAACCAAAGAAGACCCAACCAATCAGCTGGGACTCGATGGGAGGCGGAGAAGAGATAGGGTTGGCGGGGCCAGTCAGAGGCGGGATTGGCCGGTTCTCCAAACAACTCAAAATTTCTGCTACCAGTTCTCCAGAACCGGTCAGAACCAGCTGAATACCATCTCTGCTTCCTTCCCTTTGTTCCTCTCTTCCTTTCAGTGACGGGATTCAATTTTTTTTACTGACAATCCTGTGGGCATGGCTTGGTGGGCGGGGCTTGGTGGGCGTGGCAGGGGAAGGTTACCACAAAATCTCCCCTTCCCTCCCCATCCCGCTAACCTGCTTTCCAGCTCTGTTCTCCTGTGCAGGGCAACTAAAGAAGACCCAGCCAATCAGCTGGGACTCGGGAGGCAGAGAAGAGATGGGGGTGGGGCCAGTCAATCTGTGGGCGTGGCTTAGTGGGCATGGTAGGGGAAGGATACACTGCAAGATCCCCATTCAAAATCTCCACTTACTAACCTGCTTTCCAGCTCCATTCTCCTGTGCAGGGCAACCAAAGAAGACCCAGCCGATCAGCTGGGACTTGATGGGAGGCGGAGAATCGATGGGGTTGGCGGGGCCAGTCAGAGGTGGGATTGGCCGGTTCTCCAAACTACTCAACATTTCTGCAAAACCGTTCTCCAGCACCGGTCAGAACCGGCTGAATCCCACCTCGGATCTGGATGACCTTGAGCCAATCCCAAAAATGCCTCGAAAACGGCCTGGACTTGTCATGTGGGCCATTAGGATTTGATGGACAATTACAGTCACGGAGTACCAAGATCAGGTCTTTGATCCACTGACTTATTGGATCGACAAAGCTTCCCAACGTTTGAAAGGCTGCTTTCTCTGCAGTAAGAAGCCGCCAAGAAGGCCCCCCCCCCATTGGGGAGCTGTCAACTTCCAAGGGAACTGTGCTCATTGGGATGACAACATCATGAGGACCAAGCCGGAGGAACCCATCCTATAATAGTGCAGCTGCTTAGGGTTTAAAGGCTATAATCTGGGTAGCTGCAGACACAGATGAACCAGCCTTGCTGGGAGGGAGGGAGGGAGGGAGGGAGGAAGGGAAAGAGAGAAAAGAAGGGAGGGAGGGAGAGAGAGAGAGAGAGAGAGAGAGAGAGAAAGAAAGAAAGAAAGAAAGAAAGAAAGAAAGAAAGAAAGAAAGAAAGAAAGAAAGAAAGAAAGAAAGAAAGAAAGAAAGAAAGAAAGAAAGAAAGAAAGAAAGAAAGAAAGAAAAAGAAAGAAAGAAAGAAAGAAAAAGAAAGAAAGAAAGAAAGAAAGGAGAGTGGGAGGGAGGGAGAGAGAGAGAGAGAGAAGAAAGAAAGAAAGAAAGAAAGAAAGAAAGAAAGAAAGAAAGAAAGAAAGAAAGAAAGAAAGAAAGGAAGGAAGGAAGGAAGGAAGGAAGGAAGGAAGGAAGGAAGGAAGGAAGGAAGGAAGAAAGAAGGAAAGAAAGAAAGAAAGAAAGAAAGAAAGAAAGAAAGAAAGAAAGAAAGAAAGAAAGAAAGAAAGAAAGAAAGAAAGAAAGGAGAGTGGGAGGGAGAGAGAGAGAGAGAAAGAAAGAAAGAAAGAAAGAAAGAAAGAAAGAGAGAGAGAGAAAGAGAGAGAAGAGAAGAAGAAAGAAAGAAGAGAAAGAAGAAAAGAAAGAAAGAAAGAAAGAAAGAAAGAAAGAAAGAAAGAAAGAAAGAAAGAAAGAAAGAAAGAAAGAAAGAAAGAAAGAAAGAGGTTGGAAGGGAGGGATGGGATAAAACTTTGGGGTAAAACTCTCAATAATCCCATTTTCATTCAAAAAGTTAAGTGTTTCAAGGCCAAATGAGCTCAACCTTCTGGACAAAATCCAATTTCCACTCTCAAATATTCTCCATTGAATATTGTATTGCATTGCGTTGTGTTGTAGCATATATTATAGTATATTATAATAATATTCTGTTATTTCATCAAAAATAATTCATTTATTTTATGAATAAATAACTCAAGGCAGCGAACATACCTAGTGCTCCTCCTTCCTCCTCTTTCCCCCAGAAGAACAACCTGGGATGTGGATCTGGGTGAGAGAGGGGCCGTTTGGCCTAGCAGTCAAGGCACCAGGTTTGAAACCAGGAGGCAGGGAGTTCTAGTCCCACCTTAGGTACCAAAGCTGGCTGGGGGATTTGGGGCCAGTCCCTCTCTCTCTCTCTCTCTCTCTCAGCCCAACTCACCACACAGAGTTGTTGTTATGGGGAAAAGAGGAGAAGGATATTCAATATCTTTGCCACTTTGAGTCATTTATAAAAATAAAAAAGACAGGGATGAAATATAAAAAATAAAATAGACATTCCAGGAATTGGTACTGAGATTCCCCTCTGATGGTATTTTAATCTTCAGGTCAGCCTTCCCTCACTTCCCCCAGTCCAAACCTTTATTTAAGTCAAAGATTACAGAGAGGCATCTTGAAACCAAAACAGGAGAATTAAAACACGCCAAAAAAAAAGAAAGAATTATATGTTATCACACAAAGGGTCATAACTGCAGGTTTGGGGGATTTTCCATGCCAAACGCTACCTTTCCAAGAAGGCCGGGCTGGCCCAGTGATGGGGGATCTCAGTCTGAGCCCCCCAGTTAATTTCCCCCCGAGGGCAGAGGTGGGTATTCAGCCGGTTCAGACCGGTTCTGGAGAACCGGTAGCAGAAAAGTTGAGTAGATCGGAGACCCAGTAAATCCCGCCTCTGACTGGCCCCACCAACCCAATCTCTTCCCTATCTCCCACTGAGTCCCAGCTGATCGGCTGGATCTCCTTTAGTTGCCCTGCACAGGAGAACGGAGCTGGAAAGCAGGTCAGTGGGGTGGGGAGGGAAAGGGGATTTTGCAGCATCCTTCCCTGCAAACGCCCACCAAGCCACGCCCACTAAGCCACACTCACCAAGCCACACCTATACAACCGGTAATAAAAATCTTTGAATCCCACCACTGCCCCAGATCAAAAGAGCCACCCTTGTCTAGTGGTTAAGGTATCAGGATAGAAACCAGGAGACTGTGAGTTCGTGTCCTGCCTTAGACCCGAAAACTGGCTGGGTGACTTTGGACCGATCACTCTCTCAGCCCCATCCAACCAAACAGTCAGGAAAATAGGAGGAGGAAGGTGTGCTGGGATGCACTCATTGCCTTGAGTTATTTACAAAAACAATAGAGGTGGGAAATAGAGAGATAGATAGAAGGAGGGAGGGAGGGAGGAAAATGGATGATAGATAGATATCTCATTCATATATATATATATTTGCAGGTCTTGGTGTGTTCGGGTCTTTTCCTGTGTAAGATTGAGACTATCTGGGCAACGTTTTGACTCACACAGCCAATACCTCAGCCACACATGTTCTTAAGAATAAGCCAGAAAATCTGCAAACATCAACTCCATCAACCAATCAAGAAATGACAACACAACCAACCTCCCCACCAGTATTTATAGAGAGACGGCAGCTTAGATCACGCTTTGCTCGCACAAAGCCAAAAGCACCAGCTTGAAGATGGCGAGTGGAATCTCGTCGAAACGTTGCCAAGATAGTCTCAATCTTACATGGGAAAAGACCCGAACACACCAAGACCTGCATACCTGCACCAGTGAAAATCTATGAAAAAAAATATATATATATATATATACACACACACACACACACACACAAATAAATGTGGGAACATTGAAATACTGAATAACTACTTTAAAACAAACATGCATATTATTACTAGGATTAAATGAGTTTGACTAATGTAACAAATATTATTCATTTTATTATTTTAACATCCAAATGAATGATATCCAGATGCCACACTGTTCATGTATTGATGTTGATGTATATTTAAAAATAAAAATCCCTCCCCCCCCTCCAAAAAGATGTTGGAAGATATAAACAAAGGAATATTGGAACCAAAGTACCTGATCAGGTGATAAAGGCGGGGGGGGGGGGGGTGTTTCAGGGCCAGGGGTCCAGAGCTCCAAAGGGTCTCCCTGTCCTCCCCAGAGTCCCGAATCCCCTCCCCGCCCTAGCAGGCCATAGGAGCACCTTCAGAGCCCCGAGAAAAGCCCATTCAGAGCGGGTGGGGGGAGTCTGGGGCCGAGAGCAGCTGCTGCTTCCTATCTCCTCTTTGAACAAAGGAGCTGTCAGAAGTGGGGGGCGTGGGGGGGGACCTTTGGCTGCAGCCAGTCATTAGCCTTTGTTTTGGGGCACAAGCCATGACTAATACGGCGGTGTGTGCACACAGCCCCCCCCCCACGCAGGTGTACTGACCCGTGGGCGCCCAGGTTGCATCCAGAGTGCCAGGAGGAGGAGGAGGGAGGTGGGCGCAGGCGCTGGTTGTCGTCCTGCATCTGCAGGCGGATGGGCCGGCAGAGGCCCCAGGAGATGTTGAGCGACCCCTCCACGATGAACTCGCCTTCTTCCTGCGAGGAGGGAAGCACAAGAGACCCTCAGCCAAGGGCAGAGCCTGGCTGGCCAGAGCGGAGAAGGAGATGGACAGGCCCCGGATTCTCCTCCTCCTTGGTTTCCAAAAGATCAAGGCTGAATACACCAATATTTATTTATTTATTTATTTATTTGATTTATATACCGCCCCCTCTCCCCGGAGGGACTCGGGGCGGTGAACAGCCAATAAAAAACACATATACAATGTACAAAGTATGAGACAACATAAAATATTAAAATTTAAAAACTGAAATACCATATGGCTCTAATAAAATATAAACAAGTATTAAAAAGATTAAAACCCGATTAAAATTTAAAAACCACTAGGCCAGTCCGGCCTGCCGAAATAAATGCGTTTTGAGCAACCGACGGAAGGCCATGAGATCGGGGCGGCCCTTACCTCCGGGGGTAATTCATTCCAGAGAGGGGGAGCTCCCAATGAGAAGGCCCGCGCCCTCGGGGTTGCCAGCCGTCCAGCCGGCGGCACCCCGAGGAGGCCCACTCTATGGGAGCGTACCGGTCGGTGGGAAGCCGATGGTGGCAGGAGGCGGTCTCGCAAGTAACCTGGTCCCGAGCCATGGAGCGCTTTAAAGATAGTGACCAAGACCTTGAAGCGCACCCGGAGGGCCACCGGGAGCCAATGCAGCGCGCGTAGAAGTGGCATAACATGGGAGCCCCTAGGTGCCCCCATTACCACCCTCGCGGCTGCATTCTGCACCAACTGGAGCCTCCGGATGCTCTTCAAGGGCAGCCCCATGTAGAGAGCATTGGCATAGTCTAGGCGGGAGATCACCAGGGCGGAAGTGACCGTGCGAAGCACATCCCGATGCAGAAAGGGCCGCAACTGGTAGATCCTACGGACCTGTCCAAAAGCCCCCCTGGCGACGGCCGCCACATGATCTTCCAATGACAGCCATACATCCAGGAGGACACCCAGATTGCGGGCCTTCTCTGTGGGGGCAAGAATTTCCCCCCCCACAGCCAGCGATGGAACCAGCCGGCTGTATCGGGGTGCTGGGAAGCACAGCCACTCAGTCTTAGATGGGTTGAGCTGAAGCCTGTTGTGCCCCATCCAACACCGCACGGCCTCCAGGCATCGGGCCATCACTTCGACGGCTTCATCGGGGGGGCCCGGGGTAGAGATGTACAGCTGGGTGTCATCAGCGTACTGATGGAACTCTACCCCAAAGCCACGGATGATCTCACCTAGCGGCTTCATATATATGTTGAACAGGAGGGGCGAGAGCACCGACCCCTGAGGCACCCTGCAAACCAGGGGCCTCGGGGCCGACCTCTGCCCCCCTGCCAACACAAATTGCGAGCGGTCAGAGAGGAAGGAGGAGAACCACCGCATAACGGTGCCTCCCACCCCCAACCCCCCCAGCCGCTGCAATAGGATACTGTGGTCGACAGTATCAAAAAAAAAAAAATATATATATAGGTAATTAGGTTGATAGATTGATAGATGATAGATAAAGGATAGATGGATAAAAAATGGGTGATAGATGATAGTTAGATGATGGATGAAAGATGGATGATAAATGATGGATGACAGATGGATGACAGATGGATGATAATTGGATGATAGATGGATGAAAGATGGATGATAGATGATGAATGAAAGATGGATAAAAGATGGATGATAGATGATAGATGGATGAAAGATGGATGACACTTGGATGATAGATGGATGAAAGATGGATGCTAGATGATAGATGGATGAAAGATGGATGATAGATGATAGATGGATGAAAGATGGATGACACTTGGATGATAGATGGATGAAAGATGGATGCTAGATGATAGATGATAGATGGATGAAAGATGGATGATAGATGATAGATGGATAAAAGATGGATGACACTTGGATGATAGATGAAAGATGGATGATAGATGATAGATGGATAAAAGATGGATAAAAGATGGATGATATTTGGATGACAGATAGATGAAAGATGGATGATAGATGATAGATGGATAAAAGATGGATGAAAGATGGATGACACTTGGATGATAGATGGATGAAAGATGGATGCTAGATGCTAGATGAATGAAAGATGGATGATAGATGGATGATAGATGATAGATGGATAAAAGATGGATGATAGATGATAGATGGATAAAAGATGGATGACACTTGGATGATAGGTAGATGAAAGATGGATGATAGATGATAGATGGATAAAAGATGGATAAAAGATGGATGATATTTGGATGATAGATAGATGAAAGATGGATGATAGATGATAGATGGATAAAAGATGGATGAAAGATGGATGACACTTGGATGATAGATGGATGAAAGATGGATGCTAGATGATAGATGAATGAAAGATGGATGATAGATGGATGATAGATGATAGATGGATAAAAGATGGATGATAGATGATAGATGGATGAAAGATGGATGACACTTGGATGATAGATGGATGAAAGATGGATGCTAGATGATAGATGATAGATGGATGAAAGATGGATGATAGATGGATAAAAGATGGATAAAAGATGGATGATATTTGGATGATAGATAGATGAAAGATGGATGATAGATGATAGATGGATAAAAGATGGATGAAAGATGGATGACACTTGGATGATAGATGGATGAAAGATGGATGCTAGATGATAGATGGATGAAAGATGGATGCTAGATGATAGATGAATGAAAGATGGATGATAGATGATAAATGGATAAAAGATGGATGAAAGATGGATGATAGATGATAGATGGATAAAAGATGGATGAAAGATGGATGCTAGATGATAGATTATAAATAGATAATAGGTGGATATAGATATATAGATATCCCACACATGCAGTCCTTAATGTACAAGCACAATTGAGCCCAGCATTTGTGTCTCTAAGCGAGACATTGGTGAAGTGAGTCTTGCCCCCATGTTATGATCTTTCTCGCCTCAGTCGTTCAGGAAATTGCTGCAGTTACTAAGACGATTGCTCAGGGAATCGGGCTTTTCCACTGACTTTGCTTGTCAGAAGGTCGCAAAAGGGGATCACTTAACCGCGATGGTTGTAAGTATGAACCAACTGCCCAGCGCCTGAATTTCCATCACGTGACCTGCGAAGGTTGTATGGGTGAAAAACGGCCGTCCGTCGCATTTTTCAAGGCCGCCATGACTTCAAGCGGTCCCTAAGTGAACTATTGTAAGTCGAGGACTGCCTGTAGGCGCAGACCCAAGCCGTGGAGCCTTTTGCAACGGGCAGTTGGAGATTTTATTCATGCGGCCATTTTTCTAAATGTCCAAGTTGCGGCCAGTTTACGCCGTCATTTTTTTTCCCCCAATTCCGATTATTGTACCATAATGAAGGTTTGTGACGACTTTGTATTATTATAAACTCCTGCAGCGAAATCTCCTCCCCTCCTTAATTTCTGGCCCGTTTGGGAGTCTGGGGACGGGGACTCTTTTCCTACCTCTCGATGCCGAAGCTGCAAGTTTTGCCCTTCGTAGTAAAGGTTGTACGTCTTCAAGTGAAGCAGAAGCTCATTCCTGGAAGAAGGGAGAGGAAAAAAGGAGTGAGCAGAGAAGGGGGAGTAGGGACGGGGATGGAGGTTCCACAAATCTTAGCATTGCCAAGGTTGAGAAACGCCAACTACAATGGCGATTCACCAAATATCTTTTAGGCAATACCTGCAATGATCAAAAGCCAAATATTCAGCCTTTTTGGCAAAGTAAAAACTCTCAGTCCTCAGCCAATTTATCTTAATCTTTGGAGAGCGGGATATGTGCCTGGTTACAAATACAATGTTTTAAATTAACAGCTTTTTCCTCCCATATGATATTCTACAGTTCTGTTTCATTTCTCTGACCCTCGGCCAGTGATTTTCAGATAGCTTGCGTGGAAACCCCTGTCTGGAAAGTCTGGTGTGTATCTTCAGGCAAGTACAATGGGGAAATTAGGCACATCCAGGGGGCCATGTGTGTCTCCAAAAAAATCAATGTGGCAGCCAGAAAGAGGGCTGTGAAAATATCTACAGACCCCTCACATCCCAGACACAAACTGTTTCAACTCCTCCCCTCAAAACAACCCTATAGAGCACTGCACACCAGAACAACTAGACACAAGGATGGTTTTTTTCCCTCTGCTAAACAAATAATTCCCTCAACACTGTCCTATTTAATAAGACTGTATTACTATTCTTCTTCTCATCTTTCCTATCTCCTTTTCTACCTATGACTATAACCTTGTTGCTTGTATCTTTACGATTTATACGATTTTATTTAGTTTCCTAGTATGACTTATGTAGATAGATAGATAGATAGATAGATAGATAGATAGATAGATAGATAGATAGATAGATAGATAGATAGATAGATAGATAGATAAGATAGATAAGTAGAAAGATAAGATAGATAGATAGAGATAGATAGATAGATAGATAGATAGATAGATAGATAGATAGATAGATAGATAGATAGATAGATAGATAGATAGATAGATAGATAGAGATAAGATAGGTAGACAGACAGACAGACAGAATTCTTTTATTGGCCAAGTGTGATTGGACACACAAGGAATTTGTCTTGGTGCAAATGCTCTCCATTTACATAAAAGAAAAGATACGTTCGTCAAGAGTCAAGAATCATCAGATACAATACTTAATGGTAGTCATAAGGTACAATAAGCAATCAAATCCTACCAGGAAACAGTCAATAGAATAGAATAGAATAGAATAGAATAGAATAGAATAGAATAGAATAGAATAGAATAGAATAGAATAGAATAGAATACTTTATTGGCCAAGTGTGATTGGACACACAAGGAATTTGTCTTGGTGTAAATACTCTCAGTATACATAAAGAAGGAACATTCGTTAAGAATCAAGAATCATAATGTACAACACTTAATGATAGTCATAGGATACAATCAACATCAAATCATACTAGGAAACAGAGGACACAAGTAACAAAGTTATAGTCACAAGTGGGAGGGGATGGGTGATAAGGAGCGATGAGAAGATTAACAGTAATAGTAGTGTACACTTTGTAAATAGTTGAACAGTGTTGAGGGAATTATTTAGCAGAGTGATGGCATTCAGAGAAAAACTCCCCTTGTGTCTAGTTGTTCTGCTGTGCAATGCTCTATAGCGTCGTTTTGAGGGAAGGAGTTGAAACAGTTTATGTCCAGGATGTGAGGGGTCTGTAGATATTTTCACAGCCCTCTTTTTGACTCGTGCAGTATCCAGGTCCTCCATGGAAGGCAGGTTGGTAGCCATTGTTTTTTCTGCAGTTTCTGATTGCTTATTGAGTATCCTATGACCATCACTCTTGTGTCTAATGTTTTATGATGAACATATTTTTTTACAATGACTGTGATAATGATCTATCACTATTGTTGTATGTACACCGAGAGCTTATGCACCGGAGATGAATTGCTTGGATGCCTCATTCACACTTGGCCAATAAAACATTCTAAAAAGACCCCCGGGTGATGGAACCCCCCCCCCCCAGCCCTCTTTTACATGCATTGAGACTCACCATGTGTGCAAGAAAAGGAGGCGAGTATAAATTGTACGGTTGTACAAGAGGAAGACCCAGGTCCACCCTCTCTTCATCCTAGGGCACGCAGGGAGAAGGGAGCAATGGGGGTGGCGTGGCTTACAGGGGAGGAAAGGGCCCTGATTCCCTTCATTAGCCACACCTGAGAATGAGAGCTTACAAGAGATGCATGCTGAGTGCAGTATCTGCTGGGAACAAACATGAGTTTATCTTGTATTGACTTTGCTTATTTGTGTTCCTGGCATCTTCCCAACCGTGTTGAATTACTGCCATTTCATCATGTCTGGAATTCCTTCTCTTGCCCTGCCGGACTACTTACCTCCATTTGCCTTGATTGGACTTTAAGTTACAGTTTGTGCTGACCACGTTTTGGACTTGATTCTCTCAGCCAACGGCTGTTCCCGGGAGAGTTTTTCTCCAGCCCAGAAGGTAACCAGGACATTGGGGGCAAAGTTGGAGCTAATAAATACAGATTATCTGACTATGTTGCCTTTGTGTCATGCCCCTTTGGGTCATCACAAGAAGTCTCCAAACTTGACCACTTTAAGACTCATGTACTTAACTCCCAGAATTCATAGCTGGCTGAGGAATTCTGGGAGTTGAAGTCCACAAGTCTTAAAGGGGCCAAGTTTGGAGATCTCTGCTCTTGAGCTTGCTACCTTGCCTGCTTTGACCTGGCTCTCTTTTCTCGAAGAGCCTCCCACAGACTCGCACAGAGAGACAACGGAGGGGATGACTTACTTTGAGATGAACTTGTCTTGCCCGCAAGGGACCAGGTAGGCCTCGCTGTCAAACTCCATCCTGGGAATTGCATGAGGAACACAGGCCTGGGTTGGAAGACGAGAAAAGGCCTAGTTAGCATAAGAATCTCGGCATCCAGAAGTGACTTAAGGCAGTGACAAACCCCAAAGTGTATTTTTGTGTGTGTCACTGGAAGCTTTCAAGAAGACACTGGACTGCCATCTGTCAGATATGGTGTAGGGTCTCCTACTTGGGTAGGGGGTTGGACTAGGTGACCTACAAGGTCCCTCCCAACTCTCTGTTAATCTGTTTGTCTTAGAATTCCTCAGCTAGCAAGCTGGAATTCTACAGGGAAGACCTCTGCCAGGGCTAAGAGTGCTCCAGGGTGCATCTGCCTGGCAACCTCACCTTCTGTCCAGACCAAATAAAATAAATAAAAATAAAATAAAGCAAAGCAGTTTCCAAGCTTCCAGGGACCATAAGGAGATCCAAATCCAAAATAGCCATATCCAGAATGAAAGTGAAACTGCAAAGGAAATTGTGGAAGTGGGAAATTGGCATCTCATATTTTTGGCCCAGATTCTGCATTGCCCCGTAGGGAGACCTGCAGGGGCAGTTCAAGGTGCGCAGAGGGGTTTGTGTGTGTGTGGACAAAAGCCCTACTGCACTGATGTGATGCCACCTCCAATCCCTTTGAACATGCATCACACGAGGGGCAGCGTTTGCACTGTGATGCTAGAACTCTGTTTTGCTCCTTTTGGTAAAAGCCTCTGATCTGGCAGAGATCCAAAGAAGAAATTTTAAGCATGAAATGCAGAGGAATTTTCTGCCAAGGAAAACATGCAGATGATAACCAAGCAAAGTAGCCATCATTGTTCAGGACAGGTGGACCAAAACCTGGGAAGCTTTACCTACAGAAGGTAGTGAATGCATCACATTTATGAGCCCATCGATGACTGAATCCTTAGTCCAAAATATTTGGATTTTTCTATCTGGCTTCTAAAAATTCAAGCACCTCTTTGCTAGCTTTAAGGGCCAGAAACCTAATTTTTAAGGTTAAAAGGACAAAGTGCCACCTTCTAAAACGAGGAATTGTTTTCCTATGTGCCTCCCTGGTTCCACCCAAAACATTCTTGGTGCAATTCTTTGGAGTTCTTCTGTCTGCCCTCTATTATTCACAGGTGCGTCCACAAGACAGGGATTATTATTCATTTATTCTCATTCTTTGCAAAACCCCTAAAGCAGGAAAGCCCAGCAGCGTAAGGCCAATGCTGCATCCGCAAAGACAATTGTTTTTTTTTCCCCAAAGGAGAGCCAGGAGAAAAAGGGAGCAGGAGTACTAATAATATCACAATGCCCCAGCAAAGCAGCTGTCTCCACTCTGCATTTCCTGCCGGGGCGCATAACTAGCACAACAAAGCACATGTCGTGGCCAGGAGGCAACCCTGGATCTTTGGGGAGCCTGGCTAGATGCTTCCAGGTGAAGGGGGTGCCCCTGGGGGTATCGGAGCCAGATAAAAGGGAGCCTACGAATCTAAGCGTCTCTCCGGTCCAAATTCCATATATGGAAGCAAATTGGGTTGGTAGTGAAGTCGAAGGATGGACAAAAATGCCAAATCTAGTCTAAACACCTGGCTGACTTTGCTATCAACAACAACAACAATAATAGTGAACTGGACTCAAACAGAATTAAAAGCAATGGATAGGAAGACCAGAAAAATAATGACAACGAATCATGCCTTTCATCCTTGCAGGGACATTGACAGACTCTCTACCAAGGCAAATAGGTGGGTGTGGAATGTGGCAAGTACGTCAGAGAGCTGAAGAAGAAAAAAAGGGCTTTGGAAGAATATCTGAAGGAAAATGAAGAAGATGCGCTGAAGTTAAATATGCCAGGAAGGCCTGCTGACTGCAGGAGAGACCAGACTGGCCTATGAGAAAGACCAAATGAAGAAGAGAACAGAGGCATGGGGACACAAAAGCAATACATGGCCAGGACATTTAAAAAAAAAAAATTGCAGGGAAAGCAGATAATAACAAGACCTGGCTAAGAGCAGGAAAGTTAAACAAAAGAGACCGAGGGATTAATTCTGGCTGTGCAAGACCAATATATTAAGACCAATATATATTAAGGACAAATATATACAAAGCCAGAATTGGGAAGACAGGAACCGACAGTAAGTGCCACCTATCCAAAGAAGCTGAAGAAACAATGGACCACCTGGTGAGCTGCTGCAAGGAGATCGCACAAACTGACTACAAGCAGCGGCACGACAAAGCAGCAACCATGGTGCATTGGAAGATCTGCAAGAAATACCACTCGCCCGCAAGCAAGAACTGGGGGCACCATAAAAGAGAAAAAGTCATAGAAAATGAAAAAGTGAAATTGCTCTGGGACTTCAGAATCCAGGGAGACAGGCACCTGCCTGCCACATAACACCTTCGACTTAACAGTTGTCGGTGAGAAAGACAAAAAAAACGTCTGGATAGTGGGTGTGGCAGTGCCTGGAGACAGCAGAAGAGAAGAGAAAGAACTGGAGAAGATCACAAAATACAAAGATCTACAAATAGAAATAGAACGAATATGGGTGCAGTCCCAAAACAACTGGAGCATCACTTGAACACCATCAGCGGCATTGACAAATTTGCCACCAGTCAATTGCAGAAGGCAGCTTTACTTGGAACAGCTTCCGTCCTGCGGCGATCTCCGTAACACCACCAAACATCCAGATCTGCCTATCCCAGGTCCTGGGTAAGGACTCAATAGGTAGACAAAAATGCCAAACCCAGTCTGAACATTGGCTGACTGTGCGATGAATTAATAATAATAACAATAATAACAATAATAAGCTAGCAGATATAGGGGAATTTGCTTTTCCAAGGAAAGAATCTTGGTTGATCCAGATGTTTGTTCTCAGATTACAATAAGGCGACTTTCCTTGTCCAGGCTGTGCAAGTCCATCATCCCCCATCCTGGACCCATTGAAGCAAAAACCTGCCTGTTTGCCTCTGTGGGGGAAGAGAGGGGATCAGAGGCTGGAGCAAGATTCTGCCCTTCTCTTATCTCTTTCAAAACAACTCCTCCTCCCTCCCAAGAGACCGTGAAAGAAGGCACCGTTCCCAGAAATATCTGGGAAACCTCTGTCCTTTCCTGAATGTTTTGGGGAGAATCTGACCTTCCGTCCAAGGTTTGCTGGTTGCTTCTGCAACAAACACTAGAAACATTTGAATAAAGCAGCCAGGCCTTTTTTCCGAAATTCAGATTCTGGATGGGCTGAACTCAAACCAAAGGGAAGTTACAACATGATAACTACGACTCTAAAAAAAGGAAGCTTTGAGAAAATGCCTGTCTCGGCGTTCCTAATTAGAGTTGGGCTTTTCTGGGAACGCTGACAGCCACAATTAATAGGGATGGGGGCGGGGGGGGGCTCAAAAATTTTAGCAACGGGTTCTCTCCCTGGTTGCTGGGTGGGCGTGGCCTAATCAGCCTCCTACACCAGGATGGGAGGGGGGCATTTTCGCTCTTCCCGGACTCCGGAGGCTTCCTCGAGCCTCCAGGACAGCGAAACGGCCTCCCCTGGGCTCCAGAGGCTCTCTGGAAGCCGTAAACGGTCCCGTTTCTGGCCTTCCCAAACTTGTGGGAGGCCTGTTTTTTGCCCTCCCCTTGTCTCCGCACGGGCCCTGCACTTACCTGCATCCAAAACAGGCCATGTGGGGACTCCTGGGAGGGGCGGGGCACGGTGGAAGCCGGGCCAGCCAGGAGTGCGATTTGGGAGGTTCTCCGAACTGCACAGAATCTTAGCTAGGGGGCTCTTTTGAAGCCCTGCGAACCCCTGAGGAGCCCACCCCGAGGTGGGGGCAAAACAGGTGCTGGGCAAGAACAGGGTCATCATTATGAGAAAGGGCCCTATGGGCCTTGCACCCCCACCCCCTGGGCTCCTCTGCCTGGCATCTGCAGAGGGACAAAGGGCCTCACCTGCTTGCAGCACCTTTGAGGAAAGGATGTAAACGATACCATTTGTCATCCAGGAGAAGATGTCACAACCCCCCTTGCTGCCCCTCCCCATCATGTCCTCTTCCCCTTAGAATTGCATGAGCTTTTTTTTTAATATAACATTTCATCAAATATATCCTTCTGTCATGCCCCTCTTGGAGTCTGACTCCAAAGGAGAGATGGAACAGCTGACAGGGAGTGGGAGGTGGCTCCGGTGGTTGTGGAGGAAACTGGGGAAGAGCACAGGCCAGATTGGCATTCAAAGGAAGACCCAGGCCCACCCCCTCTTCATCCTAGGGCACGCAGGAGGAGCGGATAAGGGAGAAACATGAGTGGTGTGGTCTACGGGGGAGGAAGGGGCCCTGATCCCCTTCATGGGCTGCAGCTGGGAGGACTGCTTAAAAGGACAAACTGCGCATGGCAAAGTTGCTGGAAGCAAAGCATGCATTCTTGTCAGGAGCTTATCCATGTTTTGGCTTCCTCCCCACTGTGGTTGCTGAGTTATCTGGTAGAAGTCTGCAATTAATCATCCTTGCCTGCCGTAGTAATTCCTTCAGTGTGGTGTCTTGGGTTTTTTATTTCAAATTAACTTTACTTTGGGTGCGAACTGCACTGAATCCCTCCGTAACTGTTTTCTTTAAGAGTTTGATATCCTGCGGAGGATAATTGGACATTGGGGCCAAGTTGGAGGCATTAAAGGGACTTTCTTTTATTTTTGTGACTTGGTTATTTTTGTGACACGTCTCGCGTCATTACATCTTCCTTTTACCACAAATAAAACCTCAGTAATGATATTTAACACAGACAAAAAAAATATTAGGGGATATTCTTGGGAACTGTAGTGGCATAACTGAAAGTTGGAATTGGAGAGGGATAGAATAAACATTTCCTTAATAATAAGATGAAGTAAGAAAAAGAAAGGAAACTAGAATCCGAATGAGGGTGATATTAAGTATAGTCGAATAATATGAGGATTAGCATGGAAGAACCAATATAATGAAATATTGAATATATAAATGAATAAGAGATTGTAATGGAATATAAGGATGTGTATTAGTGTTAGAATGAAATAGAATTATGGGAAAAAAATAACTAACATGATTATTAATATGTTATTGGATGTGAAATGTAAAACACCCAGGTGTCATATTGTTCACACATTGACATTTATTTTATTTATTTTTATTTGTCAATTGCTTACAAGATAATAGGTATAAGTAAAAACATAGTTATGAATACATGGATACATGTAAGAAAAATAAAAAAGAAACAATAGGACAGGGACGGTAGGCATGTTGGTGCGCTTATGCAGGCCCCCTACAGACCTCTTAGGAAAGGGGTGAGGTCAATAGTAGACAGTCTAAGGTTAAAGTTTTTGGGGTTTGGGGAAGAAACCACAGAGTCAGGTAGAGTATTCCAGACATTGACCACTCTATTGCTGAAGTCATATTTCCTGCAATCAAGTTTGGTGTGGTTAACCTTGAGTTTGTATCTATTTTGTGCTCTTGTGTTGTTATGGTTGAAGCTGAAGTATTCATGACAGGTAGGACATTGCAAGGTATGATTTTATATGCTATACTTAGATGGGACCGAAGGCGGAGTAGTTCTAGGTTTTCTAGGTCTAGAGTTTCGAGTCTGATGGCATAAGGTATTCTGCAACGAGTAGAGGAGTGGAGAACTCTTCTTGTGAAATATTTCTGGACTTTCTCAACTGTGTTAATATCAGATACGTAATGTGGGTTCCAGATTGATGAGCTGTATTCGAGTATTGGTCTAGCAAATGTTTTGTATACTCTAGTTAGTAGTGTGATATTACCAGAGAAAAGGCTACATAGGATTTTTTTTTAATTTTACATGTATGTAAAATAAAAATAAAAAACTTTGAGGAAAAAAAAGAGTTGCATGAACCCTTCCTCGTCCCAGGGTATATGGGGGGGCGGGGGAGAGACCCACTGATTTTCAGCCTCCAATCAGGCCCCCTTCTGAACTTGGCTTTCTTCCCTGCGCTCTACACCAGAGGAGGCCAACAGAAAACCAGGCAGAAGCCATTCCAAATTGCATCCCAGGCACCCTCATTATTATTATTATTATTTTTGCCAAGGAAATGCCAAAGTTGGCGGCCCCGAAATCCCTGGGAAATCATTTGCATGCAACCCTGAAACCATCCATCAGTGTCGCCATCGCGGGGCTTAAGGACAAGGGGCCGGCCTTTGCAAAGAGAATACACCAAGTTGCACAAATTATTCGCGACCTCCACAAAACCCCCTGTGAGAAATGCAGGCGTGCCAGGATGGCAGCTGCTCGGCCTCCGAGGGAGAGGCGGCCTTTGTCCTTCACAAGCAGACTTCTCAGCATCTGCCAGGGGTTTTCCCCACGCCAGGCTCCCCAAGATACGACAGAGAAATCTTTCCAAAGCACCAGGAAAAGGGCCGGGAAGCAAATGAGGATTAGGGGAGGGAAGGCAATAAACATATGAAGGAATGGGACGCAGGAATTGGGTTTGGCTAGTCTGGAGAAAACAAGGACCAGGGGGGAGATGATAGCAGGATTCCAGTATTTGAGGGTCTGCCGCAAAGAAGAGAGAGGGGTCAACTTATTTTCCAAAGCCCCAGAAGGCAGGACAAGAAGCAACGGATGGAAATCCCAAAGGTGCTTTTTTTTTTCAAGAGGCAACTGGACTTTCTGGTTTTTTCTTTGGAGACATTTCACTTCTCATCCAAGAAGCTTCTTCAACTCTGACTGACCATCCCACCATCTAGTCAGAGCTGAAGAAGCTTCTTGGATGAGGAGCGAAATGCCTTCAAAGAAAAAATCAGAAAGTCCAGTTGCCTCTTGAAAAAAAAAAGCACCTTTGGAACAACGATGACCTGGAGGATGGAGAAGCTCCACAGACAACGGATGGAACCTAATCAAGGAGAGAAGCAACTCAGAATTAAGGAGAAGCTTCCTAACAGTGAGGACAATTAACCAGTGGAACAGCTGGCCACCAGAAGTTGCGGGTGCTGCATCACTGGAGGCTTTCAAGAAGAGACTGGACACTGTCTGAGATGGTATAGGGTATCCTACTTGAACAGGGGGGTTGGACTAGAAGACCTCCAGGGTCCCTTCCAACTCTGTTATTGTGTTATACCTGTGGACATCTTGAGACAGGATCTTAATTATTGAATAGATTTTTGAGTCATGGAGGGCCAGAAGCTCCCTACAAACATCAAGGGCTTTGTCCTAAAAGAGACACAAGGTAGGATTAAGAGTTCTTGGAAAGGTAAGAGAGTCACAGGTGGTTTTGACTGTCCATTCCTTCTCAAGAACGAGAGGACCTTTCAGGGATGGCAACAAGGCACAGTAAAAAAGAGGCAAGATAATGTCCATAATGGTGTGTCCATCACCCCACAACCTCTCCATAATTATCTTGAGCTACTTCTTAACCACGGAAGGCTGCAGACAATGAGGCCCATCGATGAAACATCTTCAAAAAGCCCAGACTAGGTTGGCTCATTCCAGCTTGTCCAAATTTGCAAACTGGACTTTAGGTAAAAGGTTCCCCTCATACATCTGCGCTCATTGTTTCCGGCTCTAGGGGGCGCTGCTCATCTCCATTACAAAGCCAAAGAAGAGCCAGCGCTGTCCGAAGACGTCTCCGTGGTCATGTGGCCGGCAGGACTAAACGCCTTCAAAGGCGCACGGAACACTGTTCCTGTCAGGGCTCCAACAAATCCACCTCCATTCAAATCATAAGTCTCTAGCCGCATCTTTCAGAGTGAAAAAAAAAATGATTTATTAGGAGTGGCCATGTTGGCGTTAGCTGGGTGCAGCCGACACTAAAATACACCATTCATTTCCTCCTTGACCCTGGCCTTCCCTCCACCCCCTGGATGTATATTCTCCAATGGGACACATCCATAGCCAAGAGTCATCAATCATGTTCTCCCATAATATTCTCACGCGCTGACAGCTTTGGGCTGCCAAGGCTATTATCTGAGGCATTTAAAGAATGCACTGCTTTCCCCCACTCTCTTTCTGCTGGCAACTAAAAAGACCAAAGGAATATTTTTTAGTTGACAGTTCCCTTCCCACCAAAGTGGTACCTGGTTTTCTACTTGCATTTTTACGTGCTTTTGAACTGCTAGGTTGGCAGAAGCTGGGACCAGTAGCAGGAGCTCACTCTGTTACGCGGTGCTGGGGATTCGAACCGCCGAACTGTTTCTGATTGACAAGCTCAGCATCTTATCCCCTGAGCCACCACGTCCCTGGACTTTAGGAGTATCCTCCAATTACTGCATGTCCTTGTACATGCAAACTCCTATTCCAAAACCTCCAGTCTAACTTGGAAAACAGACCCTAGAAGCCTCAGGTCTTCCTTCTTCATAACCCAGGAAACAGAAATGTGGGGTGCGCATATATGCCCTCCAGCTCTTTGGGAACCCTAACAGGGTTTGCAAAATATACTTTCAACCTGCCTGCTCACCAGTCCCAAAAGTTTGGGGACTCTATTATATACCACGATTACGCAACACAAGGACCAGTTCACACATCATTCAGATATGCTTTGCTAGATAAACAATTCTTGCACTGACTCATCGTCCTACACCACAGATCTCCAAACTTGGCAACTTTTAAGACTTGTGGACTTCAGCTCCCAGAATTCTCCAGCCAGCATAGCAAGAAGAGCAAGAAGATAAAGAATATGATAAAATATGGGATTTGTTTTATCAATGGCGAGATAAGAAAATAGGGAAATAAAATAATATCACATAATAGTAAAGATAAGATAATGAAGTTGAGATTTGCTCGAAAAGGATGATGTGAATTTATAATTATATTCTAATAAGGAGTTAATAATAATATAGTACGCATAGTTGATCTATATAATATGAATTTTAATTTAAATTTAGGATGGAAAAACTGTTGGTATTGTGCACAAAAGATATGTATCAACAGACACAACAGAAATATGGTTTTATTTGAAGTTTTATGTTTGTGTTTGTTGTCAAAATTAATAAAATTTTAAAAAAGAAGTCCACAAGTCTTAAAGTTGCCAAGTTTGGGGACCCATCCTACACCCTGCCTGGAGAGTTAGCTCAGCCCCTGATGTGAAGGTTGTAAGGTCACCAGAATGGCACCCCCAAGTCCCCCCCTCCCATCCTAAAAACCGGCGTCGCCTTAGCGCCTTCCCTGACATGGAACAAGACGCTACCAATATACCACTGAACAAAACACTGGGAGTTTTGTCTAGAAAATCCAGCAAATATGCCATTCAGACTAAATTACACCCTCTCTCTCTCTCTCTCCTTTGCTTTGTATAATTTATGCCATTCTCATAATTTCAAAAGCTTTGCCATCTGCCTCTATATCAATAAACCCTAATTAGGGAAGGGCAGGAAGGCGGTGGAAAGGGTGAAATTCCTCACTGCCAGGATCTAATCCTGCCCCACTTTGGTGGGCATAAATTTCACTGGCCCACATTCAGCCCCAGGCATGGCAAACGCTAAACGTTTGTTTTCCATTGTTTAAAAAACAAACAAACAGAAATCTCAATGATCTAGTTAGCAGTGGAATAATCTATTCTATCTCAAATAGATATATGAAAATTTGGGGAAAGGCCAGGAGCTGCAAAAATCCCAGAGGAGCCTTCCTTTCTGAGGCTATTTGTCTTCAGTATAAAGGCAAAATACTGAAAATAACATCTTGTGACATATCTGTCATTTGAAATGAAGATTTCATTTCACTCAGGGGTCTCCCAACTTGGCAACTGGCTGGGGAATTCTGGGAGTTGAAGTCCACAAGTCTTAAAGTGGCCAAGTTTTGGAGAGCCCAGATTTAACTGAATCACGGTCTATTCCAGAGGTCTCCAAACTTGGCCATTTTAAAACTTCTGGACTTCAACTCCCAGAATTCATAGCTGGCTGGAGAATTCTGGGAGTTGAAGTCCACAAGTTTTAAAGTTGCCAAGTTTATTCAACCAGGTTTCTTGAATTTGCACAACACAAGGACAATTAAAGATGTAATGCCTACATTGGCACAAGAGCTAAACTTGATTATTTTTATGTTTATGTTTTTTTAATTAGCGAGCCCACATTGCTTGATTAGTTTATGCTTCAAGATCCTCCACACACACACCAAAAAACCAAGGCAAATAACTTGTCCTGAGCTATTTCTTAACTGTGGAAGGCTGCAGACAATGCACACTTGCATGAATGCAAACTGTGAATCATCAGTCAACCATGCAAGCTGAGTTCACAAAGTACACCGCCTCCGAAACCTCTCAAGTTATTGTACACTTAAAAAAACCCGGAAAAGTGGATTTTTTTACCCCAGAATGTTTAACATTCATTCCAACTGGGGAATTCCTGTGTCTAGCTCTCTATTGACCCTTCTGTTGAGATGCTGGAGTCCTCTCCTTCCAGAAGGGCCCAGAAAGGTTCCAAGCAAGTCTTCCAAATATTGTAAATATATGACATTATGAGGCGTCTTGCATGAAAAATGGTTGACCGAGAAAGTCAAGCTAAGGTTCTTGTGAGTAACAAACAGGTTCAGGAGCAGCCAGTGTCCTGGGCTGCATCTCTTGACAGAAAGGAATTCTTGGTAGATTACAGATTAATAGGGTTGGAAGGGACCTTGTAGGTCATCTAGTCCAACCCCCCCCGCCCAAGCAGGAGACCCTACACCATTTCTGACAAATGGCAGTCCAGTCTCTTCTTGAAAGCTTCCCACAATTTCTGAAGGCAACTTTTGTTCCATGGGTTGATTGCTCTCACTGTCAAAAAATTCTTACTTACTTCTAGGTTGAATCTCTCCTTGATCAATTTCCATCCATTGTTCCTTGTCCGGCCTTCAGGAAAATAGCTTGACCCCTTCCTTCTCTCTGTGGCAGCCCCTCAAATATTGGAGGACTGCTCTCCTGTCTCCCCTGGTGCTTCTCTTCCCTAGACTAGCCAAGCCCAGTTCCAGCAACTTCATATGTTTTATCCTCCAGTCCCCTAATCATCCTGGTTGCTCTTCCCTGCACTTTTTCTAGAGTCTCAACATCTTTTTTACAGCATGGTGACCAAAACGGATGCAGTATTCTAGGTGTGGTCTTACTAAAGCTTTGCAGAGTGGTATTAGTACCTCCCTTTATCTTGATTGTATCCCTCTGTTAATGCAATTTAGGATTGCGTTGGCTTTTTTGGCTGCTGCTGCACACAGAAGAACCTATCTCTGAGCCAGGCAACCCAACTGGGATTGTGCAGCAAAGAAAAATTGAGTGTCAGCTACTCCAGAAAAGAAATGCTTTTATTCTTTAAAAAGCAGGCTAATTGCTCTCATCCTGAGCAGGTCAGGGATGCCGAAGATCTAAAGAGCCTTATTTAAAAAAGAAGAAGGGGAGAGAAGGAGGAATGGAGAGAAAGAGAACTGCTTTAGAGAGCAGAATTTTGTGTCTATGGGAACACTAAAAGTTTGATTTAAATTATCTGGGAGATAGTTTTGTGTTCCTGCTGTGGGTGAAATGCTTTTTTTTCAACTGGAACTTGGCCTTGGGGTCTGTAGAGGCTTGATAAGGAATCTGCTAATTCAGGGTAAACTTCGCCTCTTACAGGAAGATCTTTGGCTCAGCATAGTTTTGAATTTAAACTGTTGAAGTCACACAGTCTCCATTTTGGTGAAGATGATGATGATGAGACTTGGGAGAGCGACATCACAGACAAAACTCTAAGCCCTGGAGCTGGACTTATGGAGAAGCAGTTCCTGATTATCCCCATGGAAGCCTCTGAGATGACTATGGCCAACATCCCTGGTAAGCAGGGTGGGATTCTACAGGTTCGCACCTATTCGCTAGAACCGGTTGTTAACTTTCTAAGCAGTTTGGAGAACCGGCCAAAGAGAAGAAGAAATTACCGGCCTAATCCTGTAAGGAAGGCAGGAAGGAAGCATTCTGGGGTTGCTTACAGAAACTGCCTCTCCGTTAACCCTTATTCCATTCTTGGCAGGACTAGACTTCCTGTCTCAGGAACTTCTCTGGAGTTTGTTTCCCCTCCTTTGCTGGTACTTTGCTTGTGTGGAGGGACCATTCAAAGTTACAATGGCCCTGAAAAAAGTGACTGATGACCTTTTTTCACACTTATGACTGTTGCAGCATCCCCAGTCACGGGAGGCCAGGCGAGGAGATGCGTGCCTCAATGTGAGTGATGTTGAGTTGGTCACACCCAGCCAATAACATGACCACCAAGCCACGCCCACCACCTAAGCCACGCCCACAGAACCGGTTGTTAAAAAATTTGAATCCCACCCCTCATGGTAAGCCTTGGGAGAGCACTTTCGATTCACTAGTAGAGCCATCTGGACGATCTGGAATTGCGCTGCCTTCGGTCCAATCTAAGCATAGCACACAAAGTTGTCTTGCCTGTCAATGGCTTCTTCAGCCTCAATCACAATAATAAACTTGGAAGATAATACTGGAAAGGTATTTTACCGACTCTGAAGCATTTCAGGACAAAAATCAAGCTGATCTCTGGACCAAAGGGCCGAAGAACTAGTTAAATATTTTCCCATCATTAGCCAGTAAACACCCACTGATATCACTGTAGGTCAAATATTGTCAGACTTGTTCAGGACACAGCGGTGGTCAGCTGAGAACTCGCTTGCTGCCAACTTCAGTTTAGTTTATACTTTAGTTTAATTTAGTTTATTGGCATTGCACTTCGTACAATGAAATTAAATACCATCTTCAATGTACAATTTATGACTATGGAAATATACACAAACACACGTCCTTCACATTCTATACATTCAATTGAAAACCCCTGAAATTGCATTCATATTGCACTATACAGCAGAATTCAACAGAGCTGCTGCCCTGGGATAGAAGCTGTTTTTCAGCCTGTTTGTCCTTAGTTTTTATTGTCCTGTACCACCTGCCAGATGGTAATAGTTAAAAAAAAAAAGAGTTCCCAGGATGAGATGGATCTTGGAGAATGTTTTGAACTTTCTTAAGACAGCAGGAGCTCTAAAGTTCTTCCAAAGAGGGGAGGAGGCAACCCATGATCCTCTGGGCTAGGGGTCTCCAACTTTGGCAACTTTAAGCCTGGAGGACTTCAACCCCCTGAATTCTGGGAGTTGCAGTCTTCCAGGCTTAAAGTTGCCAAGGTTGGAAACCCCTGCCTCTGGACAATGACGTTAACCAGTGGTGGGATTCATATTTTTTTACTACTGGTTCTGTGGGCGTGGCTTGGTGGGCGGTGGCAGGGGATTGATACTGTAAATCCCCAGTCAGAGGTGGCATTTGCTGGTTCTCCAAACTGCTCAAAATTTCGGCTACCAATTCTCCAGAACTGGTCAGAACCTGCTGAATACCCACCTCTGACGTTAACCCTCTGGAGCACCATCCTATCTGCCCCTGTGCAATTGGCAAACCCTACACAGGTGCAGTAAGTTAAGATACTCTCTCTGGTGCAGCGGTAGAAGGTCACCAGCAGTTTTTCATTCCGCTGTTGTTTCCAAACCAAGAAAAGTGGCTTGAAGAAGATGACTTAAAAATGAGGCACTTTGTTGTGTTTTAATTGTTCCTTTGTTCTGTCTTTGTACAACAAATATTTTGCAACTACAGAACGGCCTGGATTATCCTTGAGCGAAACCAACGGAAAGAAGCATTTCATTGTTGCATTTATCAAAAACGTCCCTAGTGTTGTGTGAAATTATAATTTGTGATCATTAAAAAACAAACGAACACCAATTATTTCACCCAGAATTGTTTAAATCATTTGGCTTTTGTCGTCGGAACACACATTAACACTCTAGAGCACTAAAATTCCCTCTGTTTTGGTTTGGATAACACTCAAGCCTTCTTGAATTCCCAGGATCATAAAATAAAACCCCCACCGACTGCATCTTTTCCACTTTGTTCCAGGCCAAGAATGGGAGGAAGTAGAAGAACAGATCTACTTTGTTTTTCAATAACTTCTCCAGGACAGACAACGGGAAACCATGTGCGAAGCGGGGCCGAGACCCAGGCGCGCGCCAAGAATGAACAAACATGGTGTTTCTCCACTCAGGAATTTGGGATTGGAACCAGAAGAGGGTTTGCAAGTCCTTTCGGACTAAATCGAGAGTGCTTCTGGCACCTCTTGCTCAAGTGTGTGTGTTTTGTTTCCAGAGGCTAATTTAAAGGAGGTACCATTTCATTGTCCTTCCTGCTAAATCAACTAAAATTCTGGTTCCTGGAGATTTACTAAGGCAGGGGTCTCCAACTTTGGCTACTTTAAGACTTGTGGACTTCAACTCCTGCTTGGGCAGGGGGTTGGACTAGATGACCTACAAGGGCCCTTCCAACTCTCTTAATATGTTAATAAGTTGACGTTCACAAGTCTTAAAATAGCCAAGTTGGAGACCCCTGCACTAGAATACCTAGATTCCTCTGGCAGTTACTACTGTTGAACCAGTCACTACCTATTCTATACCTGTACATTTGGGTGCACACTTCTTAATTAGATTAACAGAGTTGGAAGGGACCTTGTAGGTCATCTAGTCCAACCCCCCGCCCAAGCAGGAGACCCTACACCATTTCTGATGAATGGAAGTCCAATCTTTTCCTGAAAGCCTCCAGGGATGAAGCTCCCAAGGCAACTGGGAGTTGAAGTCCACAAGTTTTAAAGTTGCCAAGGTTGGAGACCCCTGGGATTCCGAACTAACCCGATGACCCTTCTAATACCAAGCAAATTTTCTGAGCCCATCAGGAGCTCCCCACGTGGACAAAGCCCTTCTCTCTCCTTCGTCATCAGCAATGGCTCAGGTCACATCCCATCCACTTGGATGGGGGATTCCGGGAGTTGAAGCCCACAAGACGCCAAGTTTGAAGACCCCTGTGCTACACAATTCCTTAGAATTCCCTTACTTAGACCTAACAAGGGGGCTGTGCAAACTGTTTGTGTCCTTTTCGACAACAGATGTAGGCAGGGGAGGCATTTCCTTATGTAGTGGTTCAAAGCTTCCTGATTATTAGAAAGGTCTGTGAGTAAAATGTTGTTGAAACATCTCACTCTTAAAGAAACGCATGTTAAAAGAGTAGCAGCTTGAATCAGCAGCCATTCCCCCAATTCAAGAGGGATTTTGAAATAAATTTGCAAATCGCTTAAGGAACTATAAATGTCTGCCCCCCATCTTAGTTGGAAATTCCCCATATTCAGGGCCGAAGATCTGATCTTCTTCTCTCTTTTAAAATATTTAAAAATAAATTTTATTAACCATGTTTTCATCCTAAAAACACATTTCCGCTCATTAACAGCGTTTCAATATCAGTGTTCACTCACATTGACATACGTTCTAATTATGTAGATTGCTACTATACATCACATTACATTCAACATAAACAAAATATTTACAAGCTTTACAAACAGTATTAACCTCAACTTACTATAGCTCCTACCTACCCTTCATCTATCAGCTTTGCGTCTACTTTCCAACCAATTGCACCATAAATTCCAAATCTCATAGTATTCCGTTTCTTCTCAGTCCTTTAATGCCACCGATAATCTATCCATCTCTGCACGTTCTACAAGATCTGATCTTCTGATTGATACTCTCAATATTCAGACCTGGAGCAAGTTAATAATACAAAGTAGAGGGGCAAAATTCTAGAACTGAGCTTGGTGAAGGCGTTCATCGGTTGCAGATGAGCTCTCAGAGAAGTTATCGAGGTAAAACACCAGCAAAACAAACATTTCCAATTCTTTCGCCAACTATTTTAAAAGCAAAACCAGAAGACGAAGCCTTAAGAAAAACAACAGTGCTCGACTTACGACACAATCGAGCCCAACATTTCTGTGGCTAAGTGAACCATTTGTGAAGTGAGTTCTGCCCCATTGTTACGACTTTTCTTGCCACCGTTGTTAAGTGAAATCACTGCAGTTTGATAGGTTGTTGAATGAATCTGGCTTTCCTCATCGACTTCGCTTGTCGAAGGTACAAAGCGACCATCGTAAGTAGGAACCAGTTGCCCAGCATCTGAATTTTGACTCCACGAGTGTGGGAACGCTGCAAAGGTCATAACTGTGAAAAACAGCCATGTCCCATTTTTCTGGGCCGTTTGAACTAGTCACTAAATGAACCATTGTAAGCCGAGAACTACCTGCATAGCATCGGAAGGAAACTTCTACCTTTGGGTCAAAAAATCAAACGGAAATGGAGCAAAGGAGGAGGAAAATAAATGCAGGACGCCTTAAGTTACTATCTCAAGTATCTTGCCTTGCCCAGCATGCCACTGCTGCTCTCCGTTTGTTCGCAACTACAAGTCACAATCATTTTAGCAACCACAATCGCAACAATCATCCACTCCAGTCTAGTAGTGCAATTTTAGCAAGGAGGGAGGGGGTCTTTGCCCATTTTACCTGCGAGGGTCCTGCAGAAACCTTCAAAAGGCTCCCAGATGCCTCTTGCACCGGCAGAGTAAACGTGTGTGTGTCTTGTCTCCGAGAGGAAGTGACACCACCAACCGTCTCTCCGACCCACCCAGACACACGAGTGTGAAAGGCAACCCTTGCAGATGCCCGCCAGCCCAGCTTCCTCTTTTCACCCTCCACCCCACCCCAATTGCTTCCATCTCTTCCGGAGATCAGCAATCTTGACCCAGAGCAGAAATCGGGGAGGGTCTTGATCTTGGCTTCCAAGGCAGCAGGTCCCCCGGGGAGCAAAGAGATTGAGGTCCACCAGCAGAAGGGAAGAGAGACGGACAGACAGACACCCACACACAGCGCCTCCCTTCCACACCACCCTTCCTGGCTGCTCAACTCTGCTTCCCACGACCTCCAAGCTCGCTTTGCTTTTCAGCCAGAGCCCTGGCTCCGTTTTTTTTGCGTGGAAACCAAACGTCTGAAGGCGTTCCTGGAAGGCTGAGATCGCAAACCCCGGTAAAGTCGGGTCACTCTCCCCGCGAATCGCACCTAAGTCTTGGTCCCCACCCCATCTCCAGGACCCCAACCCCCAGTGGGAGAGGTGGAAGGGTGGTACCCTTTGGGTTCGCGCCCCAGTTCCCACGATTCCACATCCGCCCCCCCCCCCTTTCAATTCGCATCACTGGCCTGGACGCCACTTCGCAGCGCTGCTCTGGGCTCCTTGGGCTGGAAGACCCCTGGGCTCCAACCACTAGACCCTTCCGCCCCTCGTGGTGTGGGGGTGGGGTGCGGGGGTGGGCAAAAGCCAGGGGTCTCCGGACGTGTCCAGGAGGCTGTTGGGGCGCTTCCTGGCCAGGTTCGGAGATGCCGCGGTTCGGGCAGGAGGCGAGGGGCGCAGGAGGTGGGCGGCCAGGCCTGCCTGGAGGAGGGTCCCGGGGGGGCTCCTAGCACCCTCTTTCCTACCCACCCACCCCTCCAGCCCGACGGGTAGCCGGCCCAGAGCGAAGCGGTTACCGGGAGGCGATCGAGCGGAAGGTCCGGGCTGCGCCCCGCGAGATCCGTGGTCCTGCGCGGGCGGCGGGCGGGTCGGATCGAAGGGAGGATGTGCGCCCCCCCCCTCCACCCAGCCAGATGCCCCTCCTCTCCTCCGCCCAGCCCGCCAATAGCCGCGCCCCCCCCCCTTCCCGGCTTCGCCCTCGCCCATTGGCGGCGGTGCGGGCTGGGGGCGGTGGGCTCGTCTGCCAGCTGGTCGCTGTTTAAGAGAAGGGGGGGCACCAGCTCAGAGCCCCCCCTCCATCAGGGCAGCCCCCCCCCCCCTTTGGGAAGAAAGCCAGCTGAAAGAAAGAGCAGAGACATAGAAAAAACAGAGTTGGAAGGGACCTTGGAGGCCATCTAGTCCAACCCCGTTGGAGCAGGAGAGTCTATTCCAAACATTAGCCTCTACCTAGGGTCGAACTCACAGCCTCCTGATTGTGAGGAGAGAGCTCCACCTCTAGGCCACCACACTGGCCCCTTTGCCCCCCCCACCCCAGTCTAGCTAGGAGATGGCAAGTGGAGAGGGCAGCAGGACTAGTAGGCTGGTAAGGTTGGCATCTCCAGGAGGGCAGAACTCCTTTGGCTAAAGGGCTCCGGGCTTCACTCGGAGCTCTGGGTGCCCCTTTCTTCCCCATCCCACCCCACCCCTCCAGCAGTTCTGTTTTTTGGTGGGGAGGGAGCCTTGACTCCCGGAGCCCTGCCTGGACCAGGCCCTGCACGATTTGATAACAGATACAGATTAACAAGAGTTGGAAGGGACCTTGGAGGTCATCTAGTCCAACCCCCGCCCCCAGCCCAAGCAGGAGACCCTGCTCCATTTCAGTCCAGTCTCTTTTTAGGGATGAAGCTCCCACAACTTCCAAAGGCAACTTCTGGTCCACGGGTAGATTGTTGTCACTGCCAAGTCTTGATGTGAATTTTGCGCATCTTGGAAACTGACCCGTGCATTTTTGCAAAACATTCAGAAACCGTTCCCAGGCTTGCAGGCTGCCATTGGTATCAAGTATCTAATTGCCTGCCGCTAAAATCCTTTGCTTATTTATTTTTTCCCCCACGAAGTGTTGCTTTCGGATTGTAATTAATTGTGCTTCCTCTGGGCCGCATAATATTAAATATTCACGTATAACTCTGCTTAATATTAAATTAAATAATATTAAATATTAAGTTTCTTCTATTGTCACGGCTTGCAAAGGGCGAGCGAAATCATTGTGACTTCTGAAAAGCAACTTTCTTAGGAAGTATCCCCAATCTTGCATAATTTAGATGGACCTTCTCCATGACAATCGGAATCGCCAAGGCTGCCTCCATCACCACAATAACTGAATCCATGTAGCGGCTGCTGGTTGTCGTCCTCTTCTCTTCTTTCCTTCCATCCTTCTCACCCTCGGATCCTTCTCCAGAGAGCTGGATCTTCACACAAGGAGTCCTAAGCAGGACAACGTGAGCCTGGCCAGTTGGGCCTCCAGGATGAAGTCTGGGTTGATTCATTCCAGGGGTCTCCAACCTTGGCGACTTTAAGCCTTGTGGACTTCAACTCCCAGAATTCCTCAGAATAATTCCTCAGCCAGCAAAGCAAATTCTGGGAGTTGAAGTCCACAAGGCTTAAAGTCGCCAAGGTTGGAGACCCCTGATTGATTCAATAATCCTTTTGCTTGTTTCCTAGGCTGCCCACCGTCTTCTCAGGAGTGGTTTCCCAATGCCAAAGTTCAAAAGCATCGATCTTCTTTCCCACCTGGGTCCTTCAAAATCGCTTTGCTTCACCGCACACATTTCTTAACATTTATCTTGCTCTATCAAACTTCCTTTCATCGTTCTAACTAACATTTCTATACATTAGCGAAGTAGCAGAAAAGACAACGATTTTTGCATCTTTTGACCGTCGTTCCTCACAACAGAATGCACATTTCCCCATTGTTTTTCAAACAGATTTGTGCATCTTAAAATTTCTCCCTCCGTTTTCCTGTCTTTGGTAAACACTCTACCACAATAAACAAATCCATCTATTTGTTTTAGGGCTCAGCATTTTATTTATGTGTTAACTTGTGTTTATTTTTCCCGTGAGACAAAACCACTGCGGTCTTTGATTCATTAATATTCCACTCCGTATTCTTCCTGGCATGATACGGACTTAACATTCAATGCCAATTATTATTCAGGTTCTCAGAATTCCTAAAAGGAATAGCCTTTTATTCCCCAAACTGTGAACAGACATGCGCCCCAAATTGTCAAGTTTCCAAGGGACGTGAGGAGGTGGACCAGTTTTGCCAGCATAAATGGCCTTTTATAAATTGGTCTCCTTTAAAGTCAAGCTGCTCGTTGGAATTCGCGAGTTGTCCGCTTAAAACCTCTTTTTTTCTGCTGCAGAGTTAAACCGAGATTCCTCAGGATTCCTGGTTTCTAGTTTAGACTGAAAGGAAGGGAGAGTGGTAATCGATCACCTGCCCCACAACTCTCTTCATACTCTACATAAATGACCTCTGTGATCATATCAAGAGCAACTGCGTTCTCTTCGCTGATGATGTAAAGCTATTCAACACCACAGACAATACTGCTACCCTTCAAAAAGACCTTGACTATGTATCAGAATGGTCAAACAAATGGCAATTTCAAATCTCAACTAATAAATGCTCTGTCTTATATATTGGCAAAAAAAAATCAGAAAATAAAATACAAGCTGAATAGTCAAGACCTTGTTGATGATCCAAACTCTGTCAAGGATCTTGGAGTACTCATCTCTAATGATCTAAGTGCCAGAGCCCACTGTAACTACATAGCCAAAAAGGCATTAAGAGTTGTTAAGCTAATCTTACGTAGCTTTTTCTCTGGTAATATCACACTACTAACTAGAGCATACAAAACATTTGCTAGACCAATGCTCGAATACAGCTCATCAGTCTGGAACCCACATTACGTATCTGATATTAACCCAGTTGAGAAAGTCCAGAAATATTTCACAAGAAGAGTTCTCCACTCCTCTACTCGTTGCAGAATACCTTATGCCATCAGACTCGAAACTCTAGACCTAGAAAACCTTGAACTACGCCGCCTTCGGTCCGATCTAAGTATAGCATATAAAATCATACATTGCAATATCCTACCTGTCAGTGAATACTTTAGCTTCAACCATAACAACACAAGAGCAAACAATAGATACAAACTCAAGGTTAATCGCACCAAACTTGATTGCAGGAAATATGACTTCAGCAATAGAGTGGTCAATGTCTGGAATACTCTACTTGACTCTGTGGTTTCTTCCCCAAACCCCAAAAACTTTAACCTTAGACTGTCCACTATTGACCTCACCCCTTTCCTAAGAGGTCTGTAGGGGGCATGCATAAGCGCACCAACGTGCCTACAGTCCCTGTCCTATTGCTTCTTTTATATTTTATTTTTCTTATATGTATCCATGCATTCATAACCATGTTTTCATTATACCTATTATCTTGCAAGCAAGTGACAAATCAAATAAATAATAAATAATAATAACAACATGGCATATCGGGAGTGACCTTGGAAGAGTTGCCGGGCAAATTCTGTCTCTGTTGTTGTGCTGCTTGTATCATGGCATTCTGAAAATTGGCCCTTGGTGCACCTAGTTGCAGCTGGTGTTGCAACAACGCTGGAACTTGATGGATAGAAGAGTCCCCTGGGGATTGGAGGCTGTTGCTAAAACTCCAAGGGTGTGTGTGTGTGTGTGTGTGTGTGTGTGTGTGTGTCTTCTGACTCTCTTTGGAAGAGAGTGGGAAACTTGTGAGATTCAAGTCAGCCTTGCGAGGTAGTCCAGGCAAGAAGCACACCCAGGTATAATAGCTGTATATTGTTTGCAAGGTTACATTTAACAGAATCTTGAAGTCTGAAAGTATTCCTGCTTTTGCTTTTACACTCCCCAAATTAGGAGAGTCTCTTTCGGTGATCCCTCCTCCTCCTCCTCCTCTTTCTCTTCCTCCTCCTCCTGCTGATTCTTATCATTCCTACACACCATTTATTACACCTGCATGTACATGCATGCCTACTGTCAACTCACGAAGCATCCCTGACCTGCTCTCGAGTTGCCATAGCCGGGGGGGATGGGAAAGCGAACTTTGCAGCTGCTATCAAGGAGCTTGCATCTCCGTCAAAACAAAACAGATTCCAGCTGGCAACGTCAAGGTCATTTCCAAAGAAACCCACTGTGGCTGGAGGGAGGGACTTCTACAACCCGTGAAATGGCTTCTTTGGGGAATGTGACTGATGACACACCTTGTAGGGAGGGGGAAACAGGGTCAGAGGCAAAGCACAAATTAATGGAGGCCAGAGTTGGCTCCACTTGGTCCGCACGAAGCTCCTAATAAGTAATTGGATTTCTTTTGAGGCTTGGCTTGAGGCTCCTGGTTGAATTAGGGCATCGGTTGGAACCCTGACACCTACCTTGCATCAATAACATCACCATCTGAATTTCCTTCTATATCTACCTACCAATACATTCAGTGAGCAAAGGGAGACCACCCCACGTAAGTCCTGCTTACAACTGAACCATTGACCACTGCTTAGTTACTATGCCCTTTACTCCTCACCTGCTTTAACTGCATCATATGCCTCTTAAATTCAATCCCACTACTTCTGTCTCACCCCCCCCCCCCCCATTCGCTTTCCTAGGCTTTCTCTAAACCAGCCGAAGGACAATCTCCCATACTTAAAAAACTTTCAAAATTAAGGGTGGGGGGAAACCCTGCTCTGTTCGCCCCCTGCTGGGCACCAGGTGGCACTGCATTTCCCAGGCTTGCTCTCCTGATTCTGCCAAATCCTCCCAGGTAGGCTTAAAAGCCAATCCCTCTATGTAAGTTTTTGCACTCGCTCTTGTTCCCTTTGCCTTTGAATGGGGAACAATAGCAGCACACCTGTGAAAGAAAAATGCCCCTTTACACCTTCGCCAATGATCTCATTCACACCTGCAGCCTGATCATTTTTCAACACCCTCCACAACTTCTTCCCTTCCCATTGTTTTTCCCTTGGGTGCAAAAATTAGTATTCCTTTCCACTCCGCTACACGCTTAAACACGCCACGCACACGCCATGCCCCTGCAAATCTCTCAAAAGACCCTTTCTCCTCTCTGTTCTCATCGCTTTTGTTTTCAATTCCACTCTTGTTTTAACTCTCTTCAGCCACTTTCAAAAGAATTTTCAAAACTTCCCATCAAAACTGTTCTGCATTTTCTCTGCCTTTAAATTTTAATGCTTCCTTGCTCTCTTTGGTCACATTCTTTGCAACAGTTTTCCTCATGGTGCCCTTCATGCAGCATTCATCTCTTGCCCTCTTTTTGCAGTATTTCATCGCATCGCAGCCCTGTAAACATCATTCTTCTCACTCTTTCCACACATTCGTCCTTATATTCTGCTCCATTCCTTCTCTTCAGAGATTAATCTCTCATCTAAACGTCTATGGAGATTCTCAGTCATCCAGGCCATGGTTTCCCCAAAAATGCTTTTTCCAAAAGGCAACTGGACTTTGTTGGGTTTTTCTTGGAAGACGTTTTGCTTCTCATCCGAGAAGAGAATAAGCAGAAGAAGCTTCCTGGATGAGTAGCAAAACATCTTCCAAGAAAAACCAAGAAAGTCCAGTTGCCTCTTGAAAAAAAACACACCTTTGGGACAATCTTTCATCTAATTCTTATTTTTTTCACACAGGATTTTACTTCCTACAATCCTACTATTTTACAATTCATATGGACTGTTTCCTAGTATGACTTGATTGCTTGTTGTACCCTATGATTATTATTAAGTGTTGTACCTCATGATTCTTGACTCTTGATGAATGAATCTTTTCTTTTATGTACACTGAGAGCATTTGCACCAAAACATATTCCTTGCATGTCCAATCACACTTGGCCAATAAAGAATTCAATTCAGTTCAGTTCTATTCTATCCTATTCATTCTATTCTATATTCTATTCTACTCTATTCTATTCTATATTCCTATTCTATTCTTATTGTATCCTATGACTATCATTAAGTGTTGTACCTGATGATTCTTGACTCTTGGCTAATGTTTCTTTTCTTCTTTGTACACTGAGAGCATTTGCACCAAGACAAATTCCTTATGTGTCCAATCACACTTGGCCAATAAAGAATTCTATTCTATTCTACTCTACATTCCTATTCTATTCTTATTGAACCCTATGACTATCATTAAGTGTTGTACCTGATGATTCTTGACTTTTGATGAATATATTTTCTTTTCTGTACACTGAGAGCATTTGCACCAAGACAAATTCCTTGTGTGTCCAATCACACTTGGCCAATAAAAGAATTCTATTCTATTCTATTCTATTCACCTATTTTTTCCACATCTTCATACACATTTTCCTCTGGATTCACTTTCGCGTTCGTAATTTCAATTCATAGTTTCAAGTCATAATTTCAGTTCATCATTTCAGATATACGTTTCTTTTATTCATTATGAAGCCTTCCCATTTGCTTCAGTGCATGAATTCCCCAATTCCATAAGAATAGACTACTTTTATATTCTATGCAAGCTAGGAGCTTTGGTCTGGGAATCTCCTTGCAAACCAGGATACTAGTTCCTGTACTTCGCTATTCAACAATTCATGCAGAAACCTCTTGACAGATGCTCCAGATGCAAAACTCATAATGATTCAATGGAATGAGGCCACTGATGTACTCAATTACGATGTGTAAATGTGCAGCATATTAACAGAATGAAAAAAGGAGCCAAAAAGGGAAGGCAATGAATTGGGTTGAGTTGAAGTAATGTATTTTCCAGCTGAGGAAACTCACATTTTGCACATTCAGGGTGATGGAGGAATCGTTAAAGTTGCACACACACACAAATCCCCAATGACCTAGGAAGCAAAGGATGCGTGGGTGAGCTGCTATTTCTCAGTTTCCCTGGAAAAAAAACTCTCAGAAATCAACCATGCCAAGGCTTCCTGTGGGCCAAGATTTACCCAAGGGTAGGAGATGGTTCTGCAAACCCAACTCTCTGGGTCTCACAGGTTTGTTTTATTAGACTTCTGTTCTGTTCTGTTAGGGTTTGGTTAAAAGCCGTTGTAAGCCTGCTGAAAAGTCACAAACCAGAGGAAGCAGCCAACTTTCAAGTAGTTGTGCCCATAAAGAGAGGTTTATGGGTTCTTTGGACCCTCCCATGATTATCAGAGTGAAAGGAAAATTCCTATGGAATCCATTCTGGAAAAGAAAGAAAAAGTAGCGATGATCTCTAAGGGGCCCTCAATCCTGCACCACAATCGCCCCCAAATTCCTTAAAAATGGGATTAAAGGTAATCTGTCAACTTTTATAGCCATTATAGGAAGGAAAATGCTCCAGTTGACTTTGTGTCAAGCCCAGGCGGCCCTTGTCTTGTGAAAGGGGTCTGGTCATCCTTATCAACATCTTGTCATGCCCCTGGTGGAGACTGACTCTACAGGAGAGGAGGAACAGCTGACAGGGAGTGGAAGTGTGGCTCCGGAGGTTGTGGAGGAGGCTAGGGAAGGGCAGAGGCTGCCTGGGCAGTCAGAGGAGGCCCCAGGCCCCATCCTAGGGCATGCAGGGAGGAGAGGATAAGAGAGAGACATGGTCTACTCAGGAGGGCCTTGATCCTCTTCATGGGCTGCAGCTGTGACAACTGAATAAGAGGACGGCCATGCATATGGGCCAGTGCTGGAAACAAAGCATGGAAATATCTCTAGTTTACAGTTCCTCTCTGAGTTTGGTGTCCTTCCCAGTGTGTGTCCTGATATCTGTGGACATCTTCTAGTCCTTATCTTGCCTGGTTTGTGTTGTAGTCTACTCTTTATAATTTAAATGGCATTTTCTCCTTCTTGTAACTGTTTGTGTGGGAGTTTTTTGTCTTCAGTCAAGAATATTTGGAGCTTGGAAGCAAAGTGAAGGAATAAAAGGGGCTTCACCTGTTTTTTGTGACTATGTTTGTTTTGTATCACACCCTGGGTCATCACACATCTCTTGTTCAAATCAGGAAATACAGGGAGTTTTCAACTTATGGCCACAATTGAGCCCAAAATGTTGGTAAGGACATTTGTTGAAAGTGATTTCGCCCCATTTTATGACCTTGCTTGCTACTTTGTTAAGTGAGTCGCTGCAGTTGTGGCTCTGAAGGAAGACTTGCTTCCCCGCTGACTTTGCTGGTCAGAAGGTAGCAAAAAGTTACGATGATGTCACTTCGGGACACCGCAGCAATCATAAGTATGAGTCATGAGTCACTATTTTCAGTGCCGTGATATCAAATGGTCACCAAATGGGCTGTTGTAAGTTGAGGACTACCTGTAAGGGATTCTGTCCCAAATGATGGATGATTGAAGAGTTTGGTTGTCAGATAACAGATAATCAGAGTTGGAAGGGACCTTGTAGGTCATCTAGTCCAACCCCCCGCCCAAGCGGGAGACCCTACTCCTTCTTGAAGGTCTCAAGTGATGGTGCTCCCACAACTTCCGAGGGCAAGTTCTATTCCATGGGTTGATTGTTCTCACTGTCAGAAAGTTTCTCCTTATTTCCAGGTTAAATCTCTCATGCACAGCTAAAGAACACCCTTTTGGATGCTTCAACTGGGCAGAGTTTCCTGGCGGTGTCAAGAAAAAAAATTAAAAAGTCAAGATTGGCAGCCAGGACCATGCAATTTAAAACCCTGTGTGTATGTGTGTGTGTGTGAGAGAGAGAGAGACCGAGAGACAGAAAGAAACAGAGAAACAGACAGACAGAGACAGAGAAAGAAACAGAGAGACAGACAGACACACAGAGAAAGGAAGACAGAGAGAAACAGAGACAGAGGGAGACTGAGAGAGACAGAAAGAGAGACAGGGAGAGAGAAATAGAGACAGAGAGAGACAGACAGACAGAAAGAGAGACAGATAGAGAGAGAGACAGAGACTGGGAGAGAGAGATTTCTGCCCTAATGACCGGCTGGGTAGGCGTGGCTGGGGTGTGTGTCATGTGACTGGGTGGGAGTGAGTGACATCTAGTTGGCTGCACCCACCAAGTCCCACTGGTTGTTAAATTGGTGTTTTCTTTTTCTGTGGGAAACGGGTCCAAGTGGCTCTTTTGAGTGTTTTGCAGGCCCTTGGCCCAACCCATGGAGAGCATGCCACGTTGGGAAGGCAACTGGAAATGCTGCGGCCTCTAGATGTACAGTAGCTGTCCAAGGTACTGCAGTCAGAAGGTATCTGGAAAGAGATGACGTTCATTTGGAGGAAGTATCGTTGAAAAATACCCAGGTCTAGGCCAGGGGTCTCCAGACTGGGCCACTTGTAAGACTTGAGGACTTCAACTCGGAGGATTTCTCAGCCAGCAGGGTGTCTTGAGAAATTCTGGGAGTCGAAGCCCAGAAGTCTTTTTTTTAATATATAAATTTTATTGTTCTTTTACACTTTAAAAAACACAATTAATCATGACATTAACAGTACTATAGCATCATTATTATACATATCCATCTCTTGTAAATATTTACATTAATATATACAGTACTATATATTTATATACATTTATCTATAATGGTTTTAACTTTACCTTGTTTCCTATTTTCCAGCCAATTATATCACATACCCCAAATTTCATGATATTCCGATTCTTCTTTACCTTTTAATTTTAGAGTCAATCTATCCATGTCGGCACAGTCCAAGATTTTTTGAATTACCAATTCCTCAGCAGGAATATTATTGTGCTTCCAACATTGTGCATATGTTAATCTAGCCGCAGTTAATAGGTGTAGTACAATATATTTAATCTTTTTCTTATATTTCTTTTTAAATGTTCCTAATATGAATAGCTCAGGTTCGAATTCTATTTGTTCTTTTACTATTTCTTGTAACATGTGATAAAAAGTGCCTTGTGCACTTTTCTTAAAGTAGCCAAATTTGGAGACCCCCGGCATAGATCATGGCAAACCATTCCTGCTTAGGATCGCCAAGTAAATGGCATTGTTTTAACCATGTAATCAACCCAAGAATAACCTACTTAAAAACACACGCAAACACATTTACTACACTGGATGCAGCAGAGACAGAAATTTGATTCACACACTTCATCGCGTTATTGGCTGGTTTTGTCTTCATGCATTATGTCAATCCACCTATACACAGCCATGCTTTAGCACTATGGTACTGATAAACGTATTTCTATATTGATATAAAGTATTTATATTTATATGTAGTACCAGCTGTCTCTCTTTTGCTCAAGAAAAAAACAATTTGCTTTTGGAGGAGTAATTTTTGCATTTTTTTATCCATCAGGAGTTCAAGCGTACCCAACATCTCTTTTGCAGCCCTCTGAGTTGTCAATAGTGAATGGGTCTAAAATGTTAAGTTGTTGGCATTTTTTTTTCTCAGCAGTTTTGGGACAATAAGGCAACTGGTTGGATCCAGTGTCGAGTTTTGTATACTTGCAAAATTATCACTACAATCCAGTTACAAAGTTGCATCTATGTCAACTTTTATTTATACCGAACAGCTTTTAAAAATACAGAATAAAATAGCTTTTATCTACTATTATTCACAACATCTGGTCCAAATATTACATACTTCTTTTAAATATTTTAACGTTTAATAAAGCAATTGTTAGGAAAAAAGGAAACAGAACAAAACCCATAAAAATCTCAATAAAAGGACCACACATCTCAAAGAAAAAACCCAACTTGGTATTTAACTTGAGATTGTGTAGCTAAGGTCATTCACAGAAAACTCATGAAAAGAGAGAGAGAGAGAGAGAGAGAGAGGAGGTTCCCATTGTCTAAAAAACAGTTAAGAGTTTGTTACAGCAAAAGTTGTTATGAACGGGGTTGAGATGGGTGGGAATGCACTCTAGTTTAAATCAGCAGCAAGATGGGTTTACTACTTGAACAGATGCTGGACGATACACAAGGTCATTTGATTTTCGGCTACCAAATAAGGTGTGGATGACTCATCACAGCCACAATGAAACCATAATAACCCGACAGGAGTGCTTTGGATATTGCTGGAGGTGACTTCTCAATACTTCAAAGCAAGGCTGGCATGGCAACGGCAGAGACTGATGGGCAGAAGCAAAATACTGGCTAGAACGTGGTGGCCTCTTCACGGAGCAAAGGAGAAAGGGACTGGACTGCAAAAGGCAAATCCCCCCAAAGTGTTGGCTAACCTCTGTCCAGACCGGCTAAGAAACTTCCCACTGAGGTTCTCTAGAGCAGGGCTCTCCAACCTTGGCCACTTTAAGCCTGGAGGACTTCAACTCCCAGAATTCCCCAGCCGGCTTTGTTTAAAGCGGCGGAGGTTGGAGATCCCTGCTCTAGATGGGCAATAGGCACCATCAAAAGAAAAACAAAGTCCCTGGTTTTTTTTACAGAGAATTACTCCTAAGACTGGTGGTTTTAAGGACTGATTATGTTATTCAAGAAGGCCACTGGGGAAAAAACCCCACACACAAACAGAACAAGAGGCTCCTTTTTTGCGCTGGCTTATTTCGCGCACACATCAGAACGCAGGCGCACATCAAATGGCAAGCAATGGTTATCCGCTTTACAGCTAAAAGTTGGGGCTCCCCATAATTACTTTGGGGTTTACTTTACCAGACCTTGGAGTGGCCACGGAGTTTACCAGGCCTTTGGAAGGCTGTCCCTTCCAAAATGGATTGAGGCCTAAGAAGCAATTTTACTGAAGTTAAAGGAAAGCTGACATTGATGGGAATTGTTTTGATTTGTATTTAATTCCTTTTTCCCCTGTCATTTTTGGAAGGGCTCTGGAGACTTTGGGACAAACAAACACGACACAATGTAGTTACTCCAGAAGTTTTCTGAGTTTGGCTGAGCTTCCTGAGAGTCAGCATTAGGGTGGGGAAAGCTCTTTGACACCAAGAAAGCCTCCTGAGAAAAAATCTTGGGAGAGGCAGGAGTTACCTCTGGGAGAAACTGACGGCTCGTGAGAGCCTGAAATAGCCATCGGAAAATACGTTCAGGATGAACCAAATCTACGTGCAGATGCAAACAGCCTGGCCACCATTTTCAGGCCTGCTGCTTCAAGAGAGCCCATTAATACGGAATGTTGGTTTTTTTAGCAGGTAAGATGGGTCAGTTTCTACCCATGATCTAAGCCAGCGTTTCTCCGAGACTTTAAGTCTTCAACTCCCAGACTTCCTCAGCCGGTATGCAGGACATCAAAGTCCACAAATCCTGAAATTGCTGAGGTTGAGAAATGCTGCTCTAGTCTAAATGACCCATTTCTGCTCTGAATGGGTCCCCATTTCTTCCCCCCAGGAATGGAACCTAACAGGGTGAGGATTGGGCTGAAAACAAAGGGGAGCTCAGTAATAACAGAAAAAGCCAAGGCCTTGAGAACCTGAGGTTGCCCAACATTTAAGCTGTAACATGGAAACAGCCTGACATTTATTCCAGCATCACAGAGATGATAGAAGCTCAAAGGGATGCCTGTGCCACCAGCAAGATGTTGATGTGTTTTGGTCTAACTGCTTAATCTTTGCATCTGCCTTTTTTAAAAAAAATATTATTATTAATCAACAGAGTTGGCACAAGACACCTGGATACTTGAGGTGGAAAGTCCCCCAAAGAATATGTGTGTTGGCCCATGTTAACTAAGATGGGGTTCAATCCATTGGGGCCACGTTGACTCAGTGGGAACTGAGCCACAATCATGGCAACCCTCCTTCTCTCCAAACGAGGCCTGCTTATTAGGATGATTCTGATTGTTCCTGCTTGGCCAGGATTCTCTACCCTGAATGGTAGTCAGGTTCAAAAAATCGCTACTGAGATGGTCACACGTCTTGCTTTGTGTCTGGACCAGCTCTGTGCTCCAAGGTATTTGTTGCAAGTCTTCTCAGGAGGGAATGACCAAGAAACCCTGCCTCTTCTTTGAAGGACACTGTATAAACATGGGTAAATAAAGTATACACAATTGCTAGCAATTTGTCAATGAAATAAATTCATCACATGACACTGTCATGACAATCATATATATATCACTCCCACCCAGGAAGTCGGATAGCTATTATCCTAGGTGGAAATGTCACTTGTTGGATATTGGTTTTATTTGTTTTTTCCTTTTTAAAGTTTATGGAAACAAAATACTGCAATGCTCATGTACAAAGTTGTCACACTGAAAGTCAGTATTAAACGGTGTAAAACCAACTGTAAATTTAAAAACCGTTTTTTCCCTGATACAGATTATTCCGATTAATACGTTTTTGTTATCCATGGATAAAATTAACAATTAAATATAAATTTAAGAGGCATCGTTTTATAAAACACATTCAAACATCTTTTTTTTTCAAAATACTTAATTTAACAACAACAAAAAAAAAAAAACCCAGTCATGATATTTTACTTTAAAAACAAAGTTTTTCAAATTATTTTGTTCTGAATATTTGTCTTTACATCTTTAACGTGACGTAGCAGTGTTCCTTAATATTTCTTTTAATTTAAATGAAATAAATTTCCCCTTCTCTTACATATTTCTCTGTACACAACATTCTCTCACTTAGGTGGCTGAAAGCCAGATAGCGATGCACAAAGACACAATTCAAAGTGTCTTGCTTTTACCGTTTTTTCCAACTAAAATACACCCATTTTGCCCCCTCCCTCCCCACATTCCCCCCACCCTTCATTCCAAGGAATATCCATTGATTTCAGGCTCTCTCCTAAGTAAACGGATTCAGGCATTTCTGTTCTTGACGCTTGGGTTCTACTTGGGACTTAAAAAGCTCGCCGATCGGCAGCTCAGATCCATGCAACACTTTTAGCAACCGAAGAACGAAAAGATACAGGAAGAAAAGTCCTTCTCTTGGCTAAGATTCCTGTTCCTGCTGTTGCTGCCTCCTCCTTCCATGGAGAAGAACTACTTCCAGCCACAAACTCTGCAATTCAGCTACCAACTCTCCCCAAAAGAGCTTACATTTAAAAAACAAAAATCAAACCGAATCTCTGAGGACCGACATTCGGTTTGTTCTTATAGCTGCAGAAATGCTGACCCTCCTGGGAATTTGGATCTCAGTGCCTTCAATATTGCTGCCACGGAGCCCTTCCAAATCTTACGCGGGAAGCTCCCCGGCAGAGGGACAGGAGCATTTCCTGGCTACTCTGGTAGGGTAACTAGAATGCCTTCTTACAGTAAAGTCAGCCATTCCGGAGGGCAGGAGGGCTTCCCGCAACAAAGTTCACGATTGCATCGTCTACCCCAATCAGATTAAACCGCTACAAATGCTGCATGTCCCAAGCACTTCCCTCAGCTCACCGTCCTGCTGACGCAGCTACTACAACTGCATTAGCTAAGATTAAGGTACCATTTGGAGGCATCAGCACTGCATCCTGGGTGAGGAAGTCTCAGAAAAGCAAGGCCTTGTGTTTTCCATCGGAGGAATACATCTGATGGAATCGCTCCTTCCTTCCTTCCCTGCTTCTGCGTGATGAACAAATAGGCATTCAGATCATCATTACATCTGATTGGAATCAGATAAACTAAGGTTTGCCTTGGGCCACAGTTGTCGTTCTGCAGCGCTCAAAATACACGTCTCACCAGGGGTAGCTGCAGGCTTTATTTACTATGCACTTTTACTTTTGGGTATGCTTGCAGAAACTAATGTGCAAGGGTGAGAGATAGCCCTGTTTGACAGTCAGGGTTATTTGGGGTTTGCTTTAGCAAAAATAAAAAAAAGGAGACTAGGTCCCAAATCAGAATATATTACATTCTTCCAATATTTTGGCCGTACAACTTGTTTTGCTTTTGTAATGTACCTAAACTGCACGGGCTTTGGCATTTTGCAGGATTACAGCCACCACCAAACCCAGGGCAGCTGTTCTTTCTGCCTTTCTTTCTTTGGTTCACCTAAAGGTAAGGGGGAAACGAACCACGCAGCTTGGTCCTTCTAAACCAAGCCAGAACTCGTGGCTACACTCAGTTGTGTTAACTCCTGATGTAAATATGCCCACGGTGGCAGCCTGATAGTGTGATCCTAATGAAGCTTTTCTCGGGAAGAGGTCCAGATGAATGTGAGAGGAAGGTCTTAGTGTCATATAGTCCTCCAAGCCAAGGGAGGACTCGTTTTTAAAGAACTGAGCATGAATTCTGATTTTTTTTAAAAATAAAATAAAAATAATCAAGAGAGATTCCAAAAACTCTGGAAGGGAGTCTCAGAGAAAAGAAATGCACCTACAGACATGGCAGGAAATGGCTACCCTCCACTGACCCGTTTCTGATCTGCCCCCTTCAAGCTCCTGGGGTCCTTCAGACAGCCACTTGGGCCTCCTCTCTACTAGCCATCCTTGAGCAGCCAACCAACAACCACCTGCAGGATTCGCTACCAACCACAACAATATTCGTGAGCAGCTGGTCAGAGCGTACTGGCCTTAAAAATCCCGTAATGCCTCCCTGACAAATCTTCCCACAGCTTTTTTTTTCCCTTTTCCTTTTCTTGAAAAGGAACAATTTGGGGGCTACCTTTGGGGAGGAGGGGGGAGAGCAAGGAAAGCTAACTCACCTGTATCTACAAACTAAGCTGTTATAGTGAGGACATTAAATAGGAATAAATTCTTACAAGGGTTTCAACAGCTGCACAATATCAGAGCCAAGATCAGGTCAGGGGAGGGGCAGGGAAAAACCAACAACAACACAACACGAAGAGACTGGATGGGGCCCCCGGAGGCACCCCGATACCCGTTAAAACTGTTGGGCAGACAGCAATGCCATGCATAGCTTCTCTCCTCCCCTTGGCAAGGGACCCTGGGTTCCATTTGGGGGGTGGGGGGGAAAGGAGGGGGGGAAGGCAATGCCACCTGCCTCTTGCTTTGGGGGGTTGGCAACATGGAAACGGAGAGGCCTGGAGACAAAGGGGCTGTTTTACAACTCATGCGCTTAATAAATAGCATTATTATCGTAGGAAACCAAACTTGTACCGTAGGCAAGGAGTCTCTTTAGTAAAGCTGCGAGGCGTTTCAGTAGCAAGGCCAAAGAAGGGTCCCAGAGCAGGGCTCTCCAACCTTGGCTCCTTCAAACCTGGAGGACTTCAACTCCCAGAATTCCCCAGCCAGCTTAGGTTGGAGACCCCTGTCCCAGAGCCCCCAAGAGTTGGGACCATGCCCTCCACCACAGGGCTGCTTCTCTGCACCCCAAAACCCTTTTAAAGGGAACCCAACTTGACGTGCTGTGCAGCCTTGCTGCCGTCGGGTTAATGGCAGCCCCCTCTGAATGGGGCCCCCCTGCTCCTTCTCCACTGCAGGGATGGCCAGGAGCAGGAGGGTTCCTGGCTTTCTCTCTTCCTGCATTCAGGGCAAGGGTTCCATGATCCACTGCGGCCAGAACTGGGGAGGATTGAACAATCCAAAGTTTTGAAGGCGGCGGCGGCGGCGGCGGCCCTGGTCCGAGACCAGCCAGCCAGACTTCACTTATTCTGAATCGTAATTTTTGTGCTGTTAATACAGCTGGGAAAGGGGAAGTCAAAACAAGGGCTGCAGTTTCCCTCTTCCCACTGCCAGTCACCCCTTCCTTCTGTGGTTCCAGGAGCATCGCCTGCAACTTTCCAGCTGCTCATGGGAGCAAATCCTGGCCCTGATTTACCGTAATAGGCTCTGCTCCTGCAATAGTTTACATAAATAATGCCAAGACTTGTGCAGGGTTTGGATTAAGGTGATGCAGGCTTAAAAATAAATGGAATGTAGAACCTGCTAACGGGATAAATTCGGTCTGCCTGAGCGCTGCTACACGCAGGCTAATTTAACCATCTTATCAAGGTTGTTTCTAAAGGAAAAGCAGTTTTGCCAAATATAAAAGCATCTGATCCCCAAAGGATTCTGGTTTTTCTTCTTCTTCTTCTTCTCCTTCTGAATGCCCACACAAAATACCGTGTAACTGCTGAGAGACATTATAGATTGCGATCACCGTCTACAATAGGGAAAGCTTCTTTTTAATCACCTGCGCCTCAGCTCTTAAGTTCCAGAATTTAAAAATGCAAATATACAAAATAAAAAATAAAAATACAATACAATACGACACAGTAAAATAGCGAGGGACTGCACAAGGGTCTGTTACGATAGCTGGGAGGCCGAGGTCCAGCCGGGGCTATACGGCGGCCTCCGAATCGTCCTCTGGAGTCCCGCAGCTGCTGCCTTTCCGGAAGCCCTTCCAGCTGTAGCCCAGGAAGGTGGGGCTGATGGGCAGGAAGCTGAAGCATCGGTGCTTCCTGATGAACTCCATGCCGAAGGGCAAGTCGTAGCTTTCCAGGCCTTCCAGGGATTTCCCACCCTTGCCGGATCCCTTCTTCCATTTCCGGATCCCTCTTTCCTCCGGGCTTCCTGGATTTAGAAAATAAGGGGAGGGGAGAAGAACAAGAGGTGAACAAGACAGACCCAAGCCCATTGGGGGAGGAGGGCTTCCTCCCAGTGGTGCCATTCTACCGGTTCTGGCATACTGGTAGCGCCGATGAGCAGCCGAGACCAGACCAGTTCTCTCCGCCACTCTGCTCTTGGGCTCACCCGCCCGCCCACCTGGGCTCCCATGCTCACCTTTATCCCTTGCTTTCGAAGCGCAGCAGAATGCCCTGCGTCAGCTGCTGAAGCTACAGGGGTTGCAGGAGGTGAGAGTAGGAAAGCCTCTGTGCATGCGCAAAGTGTGCCCACCAAGCCACGCCCACCGAACCGGTGGTAGACCTCTTGGAGACCCACCCCTGCTTCCTCTGGGTGTGGCCGAAACTGGGATGGGGGGATGAGCTGCTGGCCCTGCTCCCCACAGTCATGTGGCAGCAGGGACGTTTGCAAGAGGACTCCCCGCCCGGCTTTGGACGCCCCAGGCCCGAAGCAGAAGCAGAACCGAGAAGCCGCCCTTCTCTCTGGGCAGCACACAGGGAACAACCTGGTTGTCCCTTTCCCATAAGACACACACACACACACACATGCCCAGCAACAGGGTGGCAGAGACCGTCACTGCTCCTGACATTTTGATGAATGACGCTTTGAATGACGCCGCTTTCGCCTCATTTGGATGGAAGCCAAAAGGCTCTGTGGGGTTTTATTTCTAATTTGGACAATTCACAGGGAGGCCCATCTCACGGCAGTTAGGAACAAAAAGCGGAATGAAGGGCCTGCCCAGCAGCCCAGGTAAAATCCAGCCAGTCAACGATTGCAAGAACTTCCTGGCGGCTCTAACTGCAAAAGCCCCGCTCCCACTCCTGGGAGAGACCCTCAGGAAACGTCAAGGCCCCTGGGATGACCCCACCGCAGCCCCATCGGAAGCACATAAGACGGTTCACTTCCTCGGATACCGAAGGGCAACACCTATCCCGTTGCAATTCTACGGCTCCACGTAAACGGAGGTTTTATTATGGCTTTATCTTAATTTAATATATTATGTCCTATAACAGGGGCCCCCAACCTCCGGGCCAGGTCTGGTACTGGACTGCACAAGCCACGGGCAAGCACAGATACGTGGCTCCACTGCTTCCCTTCCACAAGCGCCCCTTCAGGAAACAGGAACTCCCCCAGCCATACGACATGCCTTCATTTCTTCCGCTGAAATGTCAGAATTATCCTGGTGGGCGGAGACTCCTGCTAAGGAGCGCTGGGGCTGTTCTCCTTGAGCCTCAGGGCCAAGGCAGGGAGCAGGAAGCAGAGAGGAGAAGGGCAAACGGGACGACATACCTGGAATGGTGTTGTCTAAAATAAACGCGACACAGCCCCCAACAAACATAGCCGTGGTCAGCAAGACATTTAGGACTTGATCGATGCTGTCGATCCCTGGAAGGGTGGAAGATGAGAAATGGCTTCTGTCAGAATCCTAGGAGGAGCCCCACACAGGGAAAGGCAAGCTGGGACCAGGTGCCAAGAGGGAGAACGAGCAGCTTCATAGAAACACGGGCGCATCCAGTCCTCTCCTGCCCAGCCAAAGCTGCAGAGGGCGGTCGAGTCCCTGCTGAACTTCTCCCCATTGAAATGTCCAAATGTCCACTGAATCCCCAGCTTGCCCAGTAGCAGCCATTGTCCCCACCAGCAGTCAACTGTGAAGCCCCTGTCCCTTAATTTCTCGCCCGCAAGGAGAAACCGTGGTGTCTATCATTCCTTAATACTGGGGAAGGGTGAGATCCCAGAAGATAAAAGATTGGAGCGTCACTTTAAGATCTTTGGGGAAGGTTCAACTGCTCAGTACAAGAGAGATGGAAGCTTGGTTGCTCCAAGCGGCCCTGGCAGGAGGAGGGACTTCAGCTCAAAAGTCCACTAACCAGCCAACCAACAGAATCGGTCAACGTGGCCTAGAAGTGGGGCAGAATTTCCCTTTTGTTGAAAAGTATCCTGGAGGATTGGAAGAAGCCCTCCTGCCCTCAGCATCCTACGGTTTCTCTCGGAAAGTCCAAGGCTGGCTCCTGCCAATACTATGTAGCGTGTGGGAGGGCCCAGGGTGTTCTAGGAAGCCTATAGGATCCAGCCCGCCCTAGCATTCTTCTGCAGGGCTTATGAAATGATGTTCTGCCCTTTTTTCAAGACAATGGAGCTATTTCCCCTGTCAACTAAAGGTTGGCCTATTGAAAACGCTCCCTGTGTTTGGCCTGTCCTTCTCTTCCTCTCACTGTTTCTCCTCCTGTCTTGGTTTTCACTCTTTCTTGGCGTGTGACTGTTCCTCCCCCCCTTTTCCAATCTGTGTTTGTTTGCTTGCTTGCTTGTTTGTTGTTGTTGTTGTTGAGAGAGGGAGGGAGGGAAGGAGGGAGGAAGGGAGGGAGAGAAGGAGGGAGGGAGGGAGGGAGGGAAGGAGAGACGGAAAATTGCCTATAGGCTCTGGCCTCCTATGTTCAGCTTCGTGAAAGAACATGGACAACCAGATTGGTCCGGTAATTATTAATTGGACTAGTTGTGACTTTTAAGCAGATGGCTAATTAACTTTTTAATTAATTAAAAAGATGTCTCCATGAGGAATTTGGGGAAAAAAAAGAAGGCAATTTCTTATAGCCAAAACCAATGGGCTGTATCAGATGCCTCAAGCATTTGGAGGATGACAACTTCAGAAAGGCTGGACTAAACCAGTTTTCCCTGCAGGTCAAACAGGATGAAAAACAGAAAATATTTCAATTTGGAAGACAGCCCAGATTTAAAACCTTTAAAAAAAAATATTAAATGTGGTGCATAGGGAGGGAATTAGGGCTGATAAATTGGACTGAACCTAAGCCAACTGGGGAGCCTTCCAGATCTCTGGAGCTCCAAAATCCTTAGCTGCAGAGAACACTCAGTTTGGGAAGTTGCTTTAAGTAGACCGAGCCAATCGTAATCTACATTTAAAAAGTTAATTAACTGATCACCCCGGTTCCCAGGTGAACAGCTGCAGTCTAGAGAGGAGTGTTATTCAACCTGGAAGATGCCTGGACTTCAATTCTCAGAATTTCACAGTCAGCATCTTCAAGCCATCAAGATTGAGAGACGCCACTCTAAAGTGAGTACATGTTTCAGAATATTACTACAGGGACACCATGTGTCCAATTTTACCATCTTTTTTTGCCATGTTCATTAAGCAAATCACAAAGTTGTTAAAGCAAATCCAACTGCCTCCATTGACTTTGGTTCTCAGAATCCAGCTGGAAAGGTTGGAAGTGGTGAACACATGACCTGGGACAATGCAACCCCTGAAAATGCATGCTGGTTGCCAAACACCCAAATAACAATCACATGATCGTGAGGACACTGTGATGGTCGTAAGTGGGAGGATTGGTCCATAACTCACTGTCCTCAGTGTCTTCTAACTTTGAATGATTGTTAAATAACTGATTGTACAACGAATTCTTATTTTAGTTGAAAGATATTTGAGCATACATGCGTAGCTAAAAATGTATACAGATATAGATATATAGATATATGCCTACCTGTAAAAAGTGGGTTTTGTCGAAGATAACTTGGGAGCACCAGCCCAAAGAAGATAGAAAATCCAAGAACAAAAAGGTTCCGGGAAGAATTCAGGTCAATGAATTGCAGGTTTGAAAGTCCAACAGCAGTGATCATCCCTAAATAAGAAAGGGACAGGATTTTCAAACTATTCATATTCGTACGACAGTCTGCAAGTTATTTTAAAGCGTAGGCTTGAAAAATTGTCTACCTGGAAAATGGGAATCATAACACGACCTACTTTATACAACAGCAAAATTACATATGGACCAAAAGCCTGAAATCTTGATACAGCATTATATTTAAAGAAAAACTGAAAGTACTTGGAGTATGTTAATCATTATATACTAGAATATAAAACGGCTCCGGGGATTATTTCATAGGATTCAAAACTTTGTTTAAAGAAAATGCAGCTTCAACATTCCACGATTCACATGTACTCTTACGATCACTGAGCTCTCTGCTAGCCTAAGCTGATTCTAAACCAGGGCCCCCCAAACTTGACAACTTTAAGACTTGTGGACTTCAACTCCCAGAGTTGCTCAGTCAGCTTTGCTTTGCTGGCTGAAGAACTCTGGGAGTTGAAGTCCACAAGTCTTAAAGTTGCCAAGGTTGGAAACCCCTGTTCTAAACCAGAGTTTCTCAACCTTGGCAACTTGTCACTTCAATTGCTTTCTGGTTAGGGAATTATGAGCTGAAGTCTAACACATCTAACAATTGCCAAGACCCCCTCCTAAGAGAAGTTAATGAGAAAAGGAGTCTTAAGATGGTCCAGAATTCCTTCAAAAAGGGGATATTAAAAGCACAATTCACACAAACCCACAGAGTGACAATCACTTACCAAAGAGAGTACAAAACAGAGCTCCAAGCACTGGATCAGGAAGCGATGCAAACAGCGCACTGAATTTGCCAACTGTTCCAAGTAGCAGCATGAAAGCAGCTCCGTACTGAATAACTCGTCGGCTTCCAACCTATGAAACATTCATGGGGGAAGAATAAAAAAACAGTATTCCGACAGCAACTGGCATCAGACTTGCACTCCATCACAGAGCTTGGAAATCTTTCACAGGAAATGATTAAAAATAAAAGCGAAATAAGGCAAACTGTGGTGGCCATGGGGAGATGCTGGAGACGGAGAGCCTTGGAAGCAGATAAGACTTTCTGGCCTTATGTAAACACGACATCATTCTGGAATGATGTGCCATATAACACTGTATGTAAAACATAGCCGTATACTGGTTACTACCAAAACTTATTTTAAATGCAATTTTTTAAAAAATTTGCTACTTAATGTTACTAACAGATGCTCAAATAACAATTGTACAATATTAGAAAGCTACTGGAAAACCTAAACCCTCAGGGAAAACATTTTCTTAATTTAGTTTTTACAAATTAGTTAGTTTTTACAAAAGTAAGGCTCCTTTTAAATTTTTGGGGTCCTTATTTCAGAACAGGAAGTACCAAAAATATATTTTCCATATATATCTATGTTCATGTGAAATATTTTGTTTTGCTTCAGAATACAAGAAAAAGTATATAAATATGTTTACAAATTAAACACCTTATGCAGTTGCAAAACAGATTTGTGCAGCAAAGATAATATTGCTGTACATTTAATCAAATCTTAGCATTATTTATTGTTATGAATGTATTAATGTGGCAAACCAGATGCTACTAACAAATTTTTCTTTAGGGCTACAATCCGCTTCACACAAGAACCACAAAATATACAAGCTTTATCATGTCTTCGGCTTGCCAAGAAGGCAACTCAAAAACAGGCATGCGTCAGAGAATTGATGCAACAATGGCTTAATCAACTCCACTCCCTTCTGAGTTTGATTGATAGACACCAATTGAAAAGCAGTCCAATTATTTTCTCTCTGCTTTCTCTTTTGGTGGTTGGATTTAGCCTTAAGAAGTACAACAGGAATGGAATGCAGTTTTGTTTCACAAATACAGTGGTTAAACCACAATGTGCTCTGTTTATCTGGAGCTATCAACAATTAATATTTTTGACCTAGCTATGCGATGCCACATCGACATAGTAACACAATAACAAATACAAATGCTTCTCTGATTATCCTCTCACTTAATATATATATAATTAGGCCATGGGAACAGAAATCAGTCCAAGCCATGCTTTTTTCCCCCTCAAACATTTTTCTCCTTTAATACTCAAAGAAACGCATCCATTAGATGACAGCATTTGAATCTGGACTTCCAAAAGCAAAACCCCACCTAGAGGAGGGGGAAGGAGCAGTTATAGGCCAACCTACATCCTAGTACAGGGGTAGGGAACCTTGGCTCTTTTATCACTTTATCACACTGGAATGGGATTGTTTAATATACAAATGTAGGACATATAAAGAATATAAAGAATATGTCCTACATGTGTATATTAAACAGCCCCATTCAAGTCAAAAATTGATTTCCCCCACAATTGAAAAACCAGTAGGCCAGGGATGGGGAACCTTTTATGGCTCACTCAGGAATTCTGGGAGTTGAAGTCCATAAGTGATAAAAGAGCCAAGGTTCCCTACCCCTGTCCTAGTAGACCTAATCATGAGTAAAATGGATTTAGGACTACCCTTTAAAGGACAAACCCCCGTCTCTTACTTGTGCTCAACCTACTTCTCAATGGCTTTGTTTTTAAAGTAAAAGTGAAGCCTTCCTTTTATGAAAAGTTGCAGGACTGCAAGGTAAAATGAAGTAAGTAGATTTGACATTTCCATGTGTGGGATCTGTTGCGCTCTGAATTATAACAGGCCCAGAAAGCCTTCATGGAATGGAGGCAGAGCCAGGTTTCAAGACACAAATCTGCCACATGAGATCTGGTTTGGTTCCATGGCCCTTTGGGAGTATCACTGGCTCTCTATTTTGGTTTCCTTTGCCTGAGCAAGGGTTCTGAAACATTTACATAATCAAATTCCATTTAACAAGGTGCTAATTAACTACTTTCCTTCTTAATAACCATTCCATTTCATATTCCTTTGGGATCAAGCAGTTCATCAACCTTCCTCGATTACAATTGATGCCCAGAATTGATGAAGCCTTTTGTTTGTTTTTAACCGAATTTTCCATAGCTTAACATTCCAAAGGAATCTAATCAACAATGAAGGACCTTAAAATAGGCAAGCCACATTCCAAGGATATGCTGACAACAAAAATCTTATTCATTCAACCGCCTGAGAAAGCACTTCTCAATCTGAAGAACCCTTAGGCGAGAACACACACTTTGCACAGGGGGTTGCATGACTTCAGCCAACTGTAATCTGTTCAGGGAACCATGATTAAGTAACTTGGGCCTTTGCACGATATGAGAACAGTTTACAATCTCAAGAATACCGATAAGCCGGTGCAACGTGCTTGCTTAGTTCATTCTCAAATACCTTTGTAATCCCCAAAACTCCAATGTTAGGACTAGAAGAAGTGGATCCATTTCCGGTGCCAAACACTCCATCTAATACACAGGAAAGGCCTTCTATGAAAATGCCCCTGCGCCAAAAAATAAAATAGAAATATTGAGATAAAGAAGTAACACAGAACATAAAATAATAGGGTCAGAAGGGACCCTGGACATATGTCTCACTAAATTAAACCCAAGTGAAAAGAATTTACAATATTTTTGCCAAGAATTGGATGCAGTTATGAAAGTAAAATGAGACCGACTGCTCAAACAGTACTAACACCTGTGCATTCGTAAGGCAAGTAACAGCACTGAGCATGATTTTTTAATTGAAACCAGCTGACTTGGGCATTTTAAGTGTTTGTGCTTTTTGTAAAGAGAGCTCTTAGAGACAGGCAAAATATTCTACACCTGGATTCAATAGTTTAGGTTGGAGATATTGGGCAAAAGGCCAGGCCACCAGCTATGGTACAGAGCGGTAGCTTACACAGGAATGGTGGAAAACATCAAGGGTCATTGTGTTGTACCTGGTAGACAGGTTAAAAAAAAAGAACCCAGAAAATTTGGGGTTCAAGTACATATGATCAGATAAAAGATTTTAGGCCAATATACAGCTGGAACCATCTGGCCCTCATCTAGATCATTTATGAAGATGGTGACGAGTACTGGGCCCAAGAAGAAACCCTGAGGTACCCCACTGCATGCTTCTTCTCTCCATGTAGAGGCAATTCCATTGAGGACTAGAGGCTGGATGTGGTTGGTCAGCAAACTGTGAATCCATCTGGTGGATGGATTCTCCAAGGCCCTTTCCAGCCCTCTGATTCTGTGGTCTATGTTCTAGGTTTTTTTAAATATATATATTCTTTTTTATTCCTTTTCTTTTTGTCCATTTCTCTCCTTTCCTTTTCATTTCTTTACCCTTTTCTCACCACTTTTCTTTTACTTTATCTTTCCTTTAAGTGTTTTTAGTCTGTAAACATTTCTTCAATAAAAATTCATTAAAATGAAGAAAGACTGGGAAGGGACACAGGTGGATTGGCTGGTGGGCTGTACTGTGCTAGAAGTCAAGCATGCTTGCAACTGAGGGCAAGCAAAGTACTAGAACGTTGGTGGGCAAGATGGTATACAGGCCAGGCGGAGGAGAATGAAAGAGACGAGACACATCACCCTTGACCTATTCAGCTCAAAGATGCTGCCCAGTTTTGTCTCTGCTGAAGCCCACAATAGTCAAGAGCTAGGTTTTCTTCTGACTGACCCATAACTCCAGCCAGAACAGTTCAGCCAAATGGCAGAGTCCCACAACGTGCTCATTTCCTGCATTGACATGAAAATGTCACTGGCTGCCTATTTCAATGGTCCATGTACTTATTCTATGTCAATTTATTTTTAATCAGAAAATGAGTTTGATCTTGGTACTGGAATAATATTGGAACCTTCAAAGGAAATCAACATTTTATGCTGCTTTGACTCCAGAACAGTGTAAAAAAATAAAATAAAAGGATAAGATGATTCCTGACACCGTCCTCTGGAGGCTCACCTGTTTATTGCATGGATGGGTGGTGGAGGAGCACAAGATAATCTTGCACAGGCATAATAATCACCGATGGATTCAATTATACTAGCCACCACAGCACTGAGCATCCCAATCACACCAGCAGCTGAAATGGTCGGTAATCCCCACTGAACTGTAAATGCAAAGACATTCCATTTTATATTGATGTAGGGTCGATCCATTGATGAGCTTCCATCCAGGCTAACCGACTGTGGTCTAATTATCTGGCATCCGGATGTTTCTTTCCGGCATCTGTGACTGGTATTTTCAGAGGGAAATTGATCTGCTCTGTAGCTCACAGGCAACTGAGCAATAGCGCTCTTGTGTCTGGAACAGAACTAATCTTTCATTAGATCATGCCAATGAAATACTGAAAAGCTGGCCTACAATTGGTTCTTTATCCTGGAGAATTTGTAATTGGTCTGATTCGAAGAATTTCCAAAAGAATTGATGTCTTCGTAACACTCTGCTTTAGATTCTGCACGAGGTTCATTTATTTATTTTGATGTGATGTAAAGCTAGAAATCAAACTTTGTTAATCCAGGGACTCTCTTTTTGTCAAATTTATGGGACTTCTATAAATCTTAATAGCTTCTCTATGTACTTGTGTCTGGTGGTTTGTCATGATTGCTAGTGTTTGTTAGTCTTTAAATTTAAAATTGTGCCTGTGATATAATAGCCACTTGAGTTCAGCTATTGCTGATATTTCAAGATGTCTCAGTCAACATCTTTTATGTTCTTGTACTTGAGCATCAATACTGTTTTATAATCCCAATATATTCCACAACTACAAAGTACATGATAAACTGATGATGAAAGTGGGTTTCTGCAAATTGTAGATGATCAAATCATTTCTTGGATTTTTCTTGTTAGTTTAGGAAGCAAGTGAGTCTGAAGATTTACAAGCTTGTTTTCCATCTTTATATCACATTCATCAGTCTCATGGAGGGGAAAAAAAAGTAAGGAGATAGAACAATTAATGCAACTCCTTTCAAACTTCTTCATATCAGACCAATCACAAATTAACCTGGAAAAATCAGAAAGTCAATCTGAAGTTGGCTTTTCAGCATTCCACTGGCATGGTCCAATGAGAAATTCTGCTACAAAAGCGCTACCAATTCCTGCTCAGTTGCCTGTCAGCTGCAGAGCCCATAGCGCTGCTTCTGAAGAAGGCATGCTGGTGAATCATCAGGAATGCAGACAATTAAAATACGACCTATTAGTCTGGAAATTCATCATCATTACATACAGACTTCCTCCTTCTTTTAAAAGCAAAGGACTTTCAAGATGTAAAATACTTCTCTACATGACAGGATGGGCAATTTCTGTAATTTAGAGGCAAGGTAGAGACAATTATTCAGAATACTGGGAATCCAAAGTGTTCTTTGCTACAGCAATGATTTATCCTAGTTCGTTAATCTTCACAATAAATTGGTGCCTTCAGGTTAGAAAGCCTTTCTATGAACAAATGTGGGCATGTTTATCATATATGGGCACAAATCAGTAACACAGTAATACAAATAAGGGTTAAAATGCTGAAGTTGTGTCAAGGACCTGGATGAAGCTGTCTACTTAGATCCACGCCAATCAGGCTTCAGGCCCGGATACAGCACGGAGACGGCATTGGTCGCATTGGTGGATGATCTCTGGATGGCCCGTGACAGAGGTTATTCCTCTATCCTGGTCCTATTAGACCTCTCGGTGGCTTTCGATACTGTCGACCACAATATCTTATTGCGTCGGCTAGGGGGGCTGGAAGTGGGGGGCACTATTTTGCGGTGGTTCTCCTCCTTCCTCTCTGACCGTTCGCAATTTGTGTTGACAGGGGGGCAGAGATCGACCTCAAGGCCCCTGATCTGTGGGGTCCCTCAGGGGTCGGTGCTCTCGCCCCTCCTGTTCAACATTTATGTGAAGCCGCTGGGTGAGATCATCCGTGGCTTTCAGGTAGAGTCCCATCAGTATGCTGATGATACTCAGCTATACATCTCTACCCCAGGCCACCCCGATGAAGCCGACGAAGTGATGACCCGGTGCCTGGAGGCCGTGCGGAACTGGATGGGACGGAACAGCCTTCAGCTCAACCCAGCTAAGACCGAGTGGCTGTGCTTTCCAGCACCCCGATACAGCCATCTAGTTCCATCGCTGACTGTGGGGGAGGAAATTCTTGCCCCCACAGACAGGGCGCGCAATCTAGGTGTCCTCCTGGACATACGGCTGTCGTTAGAAGAACATATGACGGCCGTCGCCAGAGGGGCTTTTTATCAGGTCCTTAGGATCTACCAGTTGTGGCCCTTTCTGGATCGGCATGCGCTTCGCACAGTCACATCCGCCCTGGTTATCTCCCGCCTAGAGTATGCCAATGCTCTCTACATGGGGCTCTCCTTGAAGAGCACCCGAAGACTCCAGCTGGTGCAGAATGCGGCCGTGTGGGTGGTTTTGGGGGCTTCTCGGAGCTCTCATGTTACACCACTCTTGTGCGAGCTGCATTGGCTCCCGGTGGTCTTTCGGGTGCGTTTCACGGTGTTAGTTACCATCTTTAAAGCGCTCCATGGCTTGGGACCTGGGTATTTACGGGACCACCTACTGCCACCATCAATTTCCCGTCGACTGGTACGCTCCCATAGACTGGGTCTCCTCGGGGTGCTGCCAGCTGGCGACCCCAAGGGTACGGGCCTTCTCTTTGGGGGCACCCTCCCTCTGGAACAAATTACCCCCGGAGATAAGGATCATCCCTGACCTCTTGACCTTCCGACACACGTTAAAAACTTATTTATTTCATCAAGCCGGTCTGGCCTAGGGTTTTATGGGTTTTAAATTCGATCTTAAATTGGTTTTAATTCCTTATTTATGAATCCTTGTTTCATTTTTACTTTTATTTATTCAATCACCTAATATTATTGTATTTTTTAATGACTGTACACCGCCCCGAGTCCCGCAGGGAGAGGGGGTGGTATATAAATCTTGTAAATAAATAAATAAATAAAGGAGACCTTGACTGAAATCTCCACTCAGACAGGGAGTTCTGAGTGACTGCCCAGTCAGAGAAAAGTGTGGATGAAAATGAAACAAATATATGTTCAAAAATATTTAAGTATGTTCTCCTTCCCTCATGAATGGAACTGGGTATGTCAGAGAAGTCTATATAGAAAGTCTCAGAGCGTACAATTACACCAGAGGTCTCCAAACTTGGCCACTTTAAGACTTATGGGCTTCAGCTCCCAGAATTCTCCAAGCAGTGGAAGCCCACAAGTCTTAAAGTGGCCAAGTTTGGAGAGCCCTGAATTATACTAATCCTTGAAAAAGCAAAATTAAATTGACTACCGGACCTGAGCTGGTCCATCCAAATTGGCATCTTCAGATTCATATAGGCAAAGGGACTACAGTGACTGTACAAAGAATGCAAAATATTCAGGGAGATCCCTCCTCCCAAATGTTTGCTCGATTCACTTACAGGGATACGGGATCTTGAACCAGGGAGCTACCAGGAGAACTCCTTGCCTGGCATCAGTGCGAGCATAGAATCCATACTTAGTGTTGTCGGGTGGAAAGACGTCTGTCACAGTGAAGATGAAACAGAGCAGCCAAGAAACCAGGATAGCCAGAATGATCTGTAAGGGGGACAGGAAGGCATGTAAAATAAAGCAAGCAAAGACAGCCAGTTTGGGCTACTGGCGAAGACATCCGGCTAGAAATCAGGGGATGGGAGTTCTAGTCCTGCCTGGTGCATGAGAGCCAGCTGGATGACCTGGGGCCAGAACCTCTCTCTCAGCCCAACACACCTGACAGGGTTGTTGTTGTGGGGAAAATAGGAGGAGGAAGGTGTGCTGAATACGTTCGCTGTCTTGAGTTATTTGTTAATAAAGGTGGGATGCAGATAAATAAACAAAATAAAAATGAGGACATGCTTTGGGGGCAAAGATTTTTGTGTTTAACCAGCACAATTATTTTCAGATGAAAAGAAAAAACTTTTATCATTTTGTTGAATATTCCACTTTAAATGGGATCTCCCCATACAATTTCCCAAACTGGGAAAATTTCCAAGTAAGTATACTACTCATATTACACACAGTGCACCCAGATCAGAAAAAAAAAGTCAGTTGATCACTGACTGCAAATGAGAAGTGATTTTTTTAAAAAATATGCTTAATCTATTGATTAAGCTCCTTAACAAAGATTTCAAAGGAAGAGGTAATAGTAGGACCACACATCAAAGAGCCACTAAATTTAACACTGTCACTCTTGCCAAGGAAAAACCTATGGTGTTTCCAGATTATGGATACCCCATTAGTTTTCAGCATCTAATAAGCAGGGGTATATTGTAGCTGCAGAGAGTTCAAGAGAACAGAAACTAATTGTTATTGTTAGGTCTTAGAGTAAATTTATGGGGTAGTTAGAAGGCAAGCAGATGTTGCCTCCAGGATTGTTCAGATCTGTAATGAGGCTATTTCAGACCTGAGAGATCACTGCTCTGTTAAAGATACCAAGAATCCTGAATGCCTTCTTTGAAGTAGCCTTGCACTCTAGGGATGCTTTTCATTTGAAATTTGGGAGATGCTGGCTATAACTTATTTTATACATTGCTGAAAACTCACCTCTTCATCCCAGCCTTCCTGCTCTAAATGTTCAAAGATTGTGTGGTGATGGTGGAGGTGTGTGTGTGTGTGTGTCTTTCCTTTCCCACTCACCTTTTTAATGAATACATTTTAATTGGCAATTTGTTATGCACTTAAATTTGTTGTTTAAAAGTATTTTATTCTACATTATTGCTATTTTTATTGTAAACTGTTTAGAAATGTTCTGACATTGGAAGCAGGGTATTTGCTAGTTTACCAATATTTATTTTTTCAGTTACTATGAGGCTTACCATGTCAATCTTTTAGAGAAGACTAAACAGGAAGTTTAGTAATGAAATTACAGCCACTTCTCCATTTGAAAACCACACACACACACAAAACACACACACACACACACACAGAGCTTCTATACTGATAATAATCAACATAAAGATTACTTACAGGAAACATTTTAAAAAGCTGCAAGCGATAGGCTGTCCATCCTTTTTTGGACTTGTAAATGGGTAATGGGAATTTGACATTTCGGGCATACTGAGAAAACAACAGCACTAAGAAAATAGTCCTGAAAAGATGAAAAAGAACAAATTTATTCCATCAGCATTTCCACAGATTTAATAGATTAAAAAAGTCCTCTCTATCTCAATAGGACTGCATAGGACGCAATTTTTTTCCATATTAATTAAAGGTTTGGGACAAAGGAAGGCTGGGTCCCTATTTCATTGGCTGTGTTTGTAATGTATTTTAATCTACTTTTGTTACTTGCTTTGACTCCGGAAAAGATTCAATAAATCAAGTAAATTAAATATACTGATGGTCTGCATGACCTCTGTAGTCAATACAGACAAAAAGTATTTCGTCTACACTTCACCATCATTCAACTGTGATGCATTTTAATTGTAACAGTTAATCAATTGCTATTTTGATTCATCCAAGTGCTTTTGCACTGTCAACATTTGCCTTTCTCAAATCCAGCTCGATTTTGTGATTTCTTTCTTGAAAGGTCTTCTTAATGTGCATTTAGCTGGAGGAATCGTTCAAGTAAAAAGAGTGACATTGATGCCCCAGAGTTCCATGACATTGACCCTGATGGCAAATAAGGCTGTCTCAAACTCATTGGCCTCAAGCAAAGAAGGCTTGCCTCCAGAAATGGTTGAGGCTCCATCACTGAAGATTTCCAGAAGAGAAAGGACAGTGACTTGTCTGGTAGGGCATGGGGTCTCCAGCTTGAGTAGGAGGTTGGACTAAAGCAGGGGACTCCAACCGTGGCAACTTGTGGACTTCAACTCCCAGAGTTCCTCAGCCAGCAAAGCGTAAAGTTGTCACGGTTGGTGATCCCTGGACTAAAGAATGCCAAGGTCCCTTACAACTCTATTGTTCTACGTCTGATGCAAAAGGGATTGAAGCCCCATAATGACCAGGTTAGGTTTTGTTATTACACATTCTCACGCATGAGCAACAAATATCCATCCAATTATCAGGAGGAGCTACACAAAGTGTATCTTGTTGAAGCAGCGCCAGCCCTACTGCGCACCAAGTGACATTTGGAATTCCATTTCTGTGCCAGAAAGAGGTGGGCACAAATATTATCAAAGGCGAGCCTTATGTAACAGTTATCCTAAGATAACTTTAGCAGCCAAGATTCAGGCTCTCCTCTCTTGACTTGAAATGCTGCATTTTGGTGAGACCTCTGGAGACTGTTGTTTTCTTTTGCTGTCTTTCAGTTTGCATCATTATCTCCTGTGATACTGTTGTGTAATTTTCCCCCCAAAGCAATTTAAAAATAGAGTATTGGCGTCAACCACGGATGACCTATTTACAGAATATACTATTTTTGGAGACTGGGCTAAGCAGGTAAAAACTGATAATATTGATTGATTGACGTATTGATTGATAATGGCATTTTCGGGCTCAAGGTAGCAAGTGACAGTCAACCTTGAAGCTTGCCTGACTGAGGCCATCTTGAGACTTCAGCGCTGACACACAGGAGAAGGGGGCTAGGGAGGGGGGAATAGAGATAGTGGGGGTGTTGTAGTCAAAACAAAATGCTTTCTCGTGGGAACCAAGGACGTTCCTGCAGTTGCTTGGAAGGAGGGGTCTGGAGTCACCTAGCAACTGGACAGTATCCCGATTGGACTGTGTGATTGATTGTTTTGAGAAAGTGACAAATTTTAATTAGGTGAAAACCACGGGAATATTCAGAGTCGGTTTTCACTAGCCTGTGCCAATATGACATATCCAACAAACCTATTCTTCGAGGAAACTGCCTGCCTCAGAGTTTTTGTTTGCTAAGGGTATGTTACTTGGAACCCTGACATTAAACTGGCTCTTCTAAACTTCACGCTCCAACCAGAGCCGCTATCCGGGATCCTGAACCCTGGCCACTTACCCAAGCAGAGGAAAGACTCAGGGAAGATTGACAGTGACACCTGTACAATATTGACAGCCGGGTAGGCAGGAATACTTACAGCATGGCTACGCCCCAGTGTTTGCCTGCTCTTTCGCCTGCAGCCTGGAACCCAGAGAGCCCAATGAGAGCTACCGTGGGTGTAATAGTCAGAGGTCCAATGTATCGCAAAAGTGCTCCAGGTAGGCCCAGAAACCCAATCACCACTTCTATCAAAGAAGACATGATAATAGCACCTTGGATCTGAACACAGAGAAAAGAGAGAAGCCTTCATTACATTCCTCCCCTTCTTTCCGTTTGCTTGCTTGCTTGTTTTTAAGAGAGGTGGGTTTTTTTCTATTTCTGCAGATATTTCTGGAATGGGTCATGAACTGCAAGTCCAAAAAGGCAAGTGACTAGGCAGAGGTGGGCAATGGCACGTGTTATGCGATGGAGTGCTTAAGCAGCAAGCCTCCCAGACTATAAGAACATCTGAGGTTCAGCGGTGCATGCTCTGTTATCATCAGAAGATGATTCAACCGAAGGATTACGAACCTCATCCGCTTCTTGCTGCTTAAGCACAAAGCTTAGGTGGTAACACACCACGGAGTCATTAGACCAGTCTGGCAGTTGTGTCAGTAGCCACATCACACGGTCACACAGGAAGACCTGGGTTCCAAGCTAACCTTTCAAGTGCTCAGATCGAACCGGCAAGGGCTGGCGATGCCACGAAGGTGATGCTCTTAGCTCCTAGGGGGGGCAGAGTGTATGATGCATTTGGTCACCCGTGCTCTTTAGAAGCTGGCATAGAGCAGCGCAGTGGTCTCAGGAGACTGCCAGCCCCCCTTGGCTGCAGGCCTCTTGACGGGATGGAGCTACGGTTTGAAGATGGGGAAGAGAGAGGGGATGTTTTAAATTGAGGAACAATTGGTAGCCCAAAACAGTGGGATTTGGGGGGGGGGGGAGTTCCATGTCACAGGTGTGCACTGAATCTATATTTTATTATTAATAATTGTTCTAGATTCTTAAGGACCAAGAACGCCTACAATATTGGGAGTTCAGGAGGGGAAGAGAAGTAGAGCAGCAAGACCAACAAATAATCTGTAGAAAGCAAGGCAGTGCTTCTAACTCTGCGTGGCTTTCTGCAGCAAAAATACAGTAAGGCAGTGTAGATTACTCTCCCTACAATAAACCTTTGACTGCACAGCTACATAAAGGAGCCAGCAGCCTCTTAACAGTTCATTTTGCTATTATTACGGATGAGAAGCCCTCGCATGCCATGAAACAAGAGAGTAACCATCACTCCTTAGCATGACAGCACATCCTTAGCAACCATGGACTGAATCATGCAGTTGGGAACTTTGCGATCACAAAGAAAAGGACAGGCAAGGTTCAATTCCACATTTGAAGGGATTTTAGGGAATCAGAGAGAGAGAGAGAGAGTGCCCAACTGATGGCCCAGTGCTGAATGGATTATGCACGCTTACCTCTCGTATTCTGGGGTACCAGATATGTTCTGTGTGCAGCAGCTCTGATGTTCCATTTGTAGCCATTACAGCTTGGAAGGTAAAAAGAAACATCTCTCGTTATGGCAAAATAAACAGCTTTAATATACGTTAAAACCTAGCTGCTTCTTCTACTGGACCCCCTACTGTCCCAGATCATAACACATTTTATATATAGAAAAATCCATTCTGCTGGTCAGTTTAACTATCTCCCCACAGCCACCAGAAAAAACCCTACGGAATTGAAATGATGTCTTTGCAAGATGATGGCAATTAAAGCTGTATCATGTACTAATAAAATGTACTTTTTAATAATAGTGTTAGGAACACATTTATTGTCCTGCTTATTCTCAGGTAGAGCAAAAAAACAACAACAACCCAGCTCTTCTCTGTTTTTTTTTAAAAGTAGTAACTGTAAATAGAGTTTTTTGTTCCCACATTACAGTCAACAAATAATATATCCAAACTAACTGCTAGCAAACCACATTGTGCCCTGTATAATATTTTATGAATTGTCTTATATAAGATTGTGAGTTGCCCTTAATTTTTTTTGTGAACTATAGACCCCTCTTCCTTGGTCTTGTTTGATCTTTTTAACCCCTTCACTCCTGAGTTTTGACTGAAAGGTTAGTTGACTAAATTCTAATAAACAGGGAAATATATTTTGCCGGGGGGGGGGGGGGGGGGGGGGGGGGGGGGGGCGGCGCAGATGGGACAAAGGAGGAGCAAATCCAAAATGATGACCACCCCTCTGCTTACCCAAGCTTTCATAGAAAAGCCTCCAACAATTGAGTTTGAGAAATCTATCTGTTTAGCCAGAGGAGACTGCATCATTCAATGAGTTAGGAAGAAAGATCAAGGGTGAAATTGTGAGTTTGTGTTTAGCCAACTCTAAGTGCCTGACCCGTCCCCTAGCCTAATTTTTCTTTCCACCAATTGAGTTTGTCTGTTTGGCTGCCTTCTTCTCAATCCACCACTACAGGCTTACTCATGGTAAGCAAAAATGGTCCAAGAAAGCAGGATTTACAGCATCCATACATTGTGCCGCTACTACAACTGGTTGTTATCCCAGAATGGGTAACCCCCAGTGAGCACCAAGAGGCACAGATTCGCTTGGATGATCTGGAGGATAATTTCACAGCACAGATGTGATTCGGGCGTGTTATGTCACAAAAATGTCGCTTCTTAATTTGGCTGGCTAGACTGTAATAACAGCTCCTGTCTGACGCCTCATGTTTATAGAGGATGGCTTCTAAGACAGAACAAGAGGTCTCTTTATAAACAAAATGTTCTCTACTTACCCAACTAGCTCCCACAAAATTTCTAGCTTTTTCTGAAGGCAAAAGCCAACGTCATCCTCCTGATTTATTAAAAACTGTGGTCACATTATTTGACCTTCTACCATACCCTGAATTTCTACAGAGTGGGGAGAAAAGCTGTTTCTGAATCCAGAAAGCTTTACTGATGCAGTTATAAGAAATACATGTTTTAGGCACTTGGGCTCTGCATCATACTAAGCACTATTTATTACAGAAGTTGCAACCGGTCACATTTATTATTTAACTGTCATGTACTGATAGTTGGGGTTGTAAATACACCAAATGCAAAAAGTAAATGGACTTCATTACAGCTAAACACAATATGTGAACAAGCACTTAATTTTTGACCTTAACTCTGAAAGCCTCTTTTCCCAGAAATTTGGAATCTCGTGCATGTTCACAGCTCCTCATTTGGAAGAGTTTGGGGCACTGCCAAAATACTAGGGCCTATCTCAAGTAAACTATGATTATGGCTATACATGTTATTGTCTATTGGCAACAGAACAAGATAACTCAGCTGTGGAAATTAGTAACACATTTCCCTCTTATTTAATATTTCAAACCACTCATGATATTCTAGATGCAAAATGAGGACATGTCTAGTTTGAAAAAAAAAATCAAATTCCTGTTCCTCTGCTTTTATTGAAGGTGTTTCATCTTTGGAAAATGAAAACCAGAATTTAATATAAGTTTAATGGATAACACATTTATTTAAAGGGATTTTTTTGCTCATAATGTGATAACAAGGAGCCTGAGGTTAGATTTTACAGCAGGAAAGCCATGTTAGTAAAAAAAAAAAACAGGAATCTGGTAGCATCTTTTCCAACTACAATAAGGCTAAATCTTTAACTGATACATGGCTGCTGCAAATTGACGTGCCCAGCTGATACATTTGTCACCCAAAAGATGGAGATGGGAACTAGAGGGAATATACTGCATTTAATCCTAATAAGGATGAAATGGCTGGGGGAGTGGAAGTTGTAGAAATTTTGGAGGAGTGTGACCATGTCATACTCTGCCACAAAGTCAGACTAATGTTTTAGATTTTAAGAGAACCAAATTCAACAAATTGAGAGAGTTTAGGAAGGATTCTATGGATCGAAATCCTAGAGGGGAAAACAGTTCAGGGTGCCTGGAAAGTTCCAAAAAATGAAATATTAAGGCCCAATCAAACACAATAACAAAGAGGAAGAAAAACAAAAAATAGCAGATGAGACCAGCACGTTTACTCAAAGAGATTTAAAAATTACACATGAACACATAACTAAAACAGAACACCAGGAAATAGCCCAAATCTGCAAATACGGGTCAGGAAAGCTAATGCTCAGAATGAAGTTAGAGTTGCAAAAGATGTCAAAAATAACCACTTTCTTTCATTATGTAAGGAATAAAAAAAAAAAGTCAAGGAAATGAACGGCACTCTAATTGGAAAAGGTGGCAAGAACGAGATGGGCAGAAGGGAGAAAGTGGAACTATTCAATTCCTTCTTTGCATCTGTCTTCACGTAGAAGGGGAAAAAAAAACCAGTCCAAGTTATCAAAAGTAGCATCATAGGAGACAGAACAGGGAGGTAAGAAGTTGGTAAAAGGATCCCATCCACTTTGGACAAGTTCAGATTGTTTACATCCCAGATGGTTTACATCCCAGAGTACTAAAGGAGCTGGCAGATGTGGTCTCAGAACCACTGAAGACCTGGAGCACAGCAGAACTGACAGAGGACTAGAAAAGACCTTGGACTAGAAGACCTCCAAGGGCCCTTCCAGCTCTATGATTATATGATTCAAATGGACAACAATCACGGAGTTTTCAAAAGCCAATTACTTAATGAAGTCACCGTTGCACATTTTTTTCACAGAATCTTCTTTGATATTTCTGGGAACCGGAACATTAATTTGATTCCAAAGATGCGGTACTTCAAAGCAAAGTACCCTCCGGCATGATGCTTTGAGTCACTGGGATTGATCAATCTGACATCTAATTAACAACTACTTTTTCTTCATGAATGCCAATTACTTGTAGAATATCTTATTGCTATGTTATAAGGGCTTATCATCCACTGAAGTGCTTTTACTTATATATTTTGCACTTAGGTTGGGGAAGCAGTCCAGCTAAACTGCCTTTTATATCATCAAAATCATCCACCAAATTCCAATTACCTAAACGTGGGCAAGACTTATCTGGCAATAATTAATAGAAAACTAAATTTGCAAAATTATTTGCTATCAGAGTTAGCTAGTTCTAATTATGATCAAAAGAAAACCATCTTAAATAATTGTTTATAAAACCTGCTTCACTAATTGTTCATAAAGCTTGGTGCAATTTATTTAAAGCTCACCCAGTAGGTGAAGCAATAACGAAAACTAAGGTTTTCTTTTCTTTTCTTCTCCTAGTTTATGAAGAGTGGCGTATATATATCCTATTTTATGGAATGCAAATTAGATTTCCTGTATTCTCTATTCCTGAATCCTTGACACTCAATTCAGCTAAATTCAGGAAGCTCTGAGGGCCCCACCCCCCAAAATCCCCAAACCCGTTCCTGCTGTTCCTCCTTGGCTATTTATTGCCTCTGAACTTGAAGGTGTTGCAAAATCATCTAGCAGTCTCAATATATAAATTGGCCCCTGAGGTTTCCCCCCCCTTCATACTTTCAGAAACTCCTCCCAAGAACAACTTCAATGAAATTCTCATGGGAAGAATGTGGGACGCTTGTGTTGCCAAAACTGGAGGAGAACCAAAGGAGAACTCCCCTGAAATTTGCATCAAAAAACCAAATTTTTTCCCGTCTTTCCTTCAGGGATTTTCTACAGAATTAAACCATCCTGGAGATTCTGTAAAGACTCCCTCATGACTGTTACAAATCAGAGTCAGCCTTTAAAAAAAAAAAAAAAAAGAGTTTCCCTCCATTTCGGCTCTTTCCCTGAACGACCAAAGGCCCGGAAGGAAAGGATGGTTGCTCACCTGTGTTATTACACTTCCATTTGTCCAGAGAGAGGATGGCTCTAGCGGGAGCCAAGAATGCAAAAGCACTGGCCTGAAACAAGGGTAACCTGAGAGAGGCAAAAACCCACATTTTACAACACTGCCACAGCAAGCAAGAAGAGTCACCTGTTCCGTGTTACCTTAACTAGTTATCTCTCCAAATCTGATCTAACTAAGAATTTATTGCAGTGCCCATAAATACGTATACCAAGTAATATAAGCAGTTAAAAATTAGTGTTACTCTATAGTTGACCAAATCACAAAGCCAATAAAAAGAACAAGGAACAGAGTTGATATCAAGCAATGTGTGGACTCATTTGATGGTTTCTGAAAAGTCATAAAGACCTTTAGGACAACAATCTTCATCAATGAAACAGAAATATTCTAGAAACCTCCCTCTTTATCTAAACCAGGGCTCTCCAAACTGGGCAGCCTTTAGACTTGTGGACTTCAACTCCCAGGATTTCCCAGCCAGCATTGAGAATCGAACAGTTCTGGGAGTTGTAGTCTACAAGTCTTAACGCTGCCCAGTTTGGAGAGCTCTGATTTAAACGATAAAGGAGAATGGGACAGAGAGTAATAGTATTTTACTACAAATCACTTCAAGGACAAAAGCTATTTCTTAGTTTTAATCTGCAGAATTCTTCATACCTTAGTCCTGGACAGTTTTGGGATTATCTTTTTTTCTGCATTCTTCTAGATGGTAAGGATGTCTGGCTAACTCTGGTAAGGCAGAGCGCATAAAGAGAAAGCAATGCTGGCCATGCATTTCCCTTAACCTGTCTGGCTTTTCTTATATCCAGTGTCTTAAAATGATAAGACCCACTCTTACAGGGATCCTTCCTTCCACAAGAATCCACAGAAACTGCCCCAACAGCACAAAAAGTAGAATCCTTTACTCTATTGGTTCGCTTTCTTCATGACTCAATTTGTTCTAGGATGGCAGATTAGAATCAAGGTTTATTAGCCAGTAAATCATATAATCAGCAGAAATCATTCGTTCCCTTTGGGGGAGAGATTGGTAGCTCTCACAAGGTTACAGCTTAAGATCCTTGGCATTGGAATGCCAAGGATACATTACCATGTTGGGAAGCCTAATTTTCCTCTAGCATCAATACTGCAATCCATACCAAATTTTGTCCAGCTGCAGTGAAAATGAGGCTACAACTGACACACAAATCATTTTGGATATAGCTGATCTTCTTTCGTAACTACAACAGTTTTTTGGAGGGGCAAAATCATTTCACTTAACAAACAAGATGGGTGAGAGACATTACCTGTTTGCCTTTCACATTAAAATGCTTTGCAAACGCTCATAATAGTAAAAAAAAAAAGTTTCTTGCAGGATCCCTCCCTAAAATGGTTAATTTCAAACTTGGCAACTTTAGGATGTGTGGATCATTCAACCCTGAGATTTCTTCAGCCAGCATGCAGTCAATATTTTGAAAATATTTGCAAAGGATTTGCAAAACCAGGCTGTTCTTCCTTGAAGGATAATTCCCCAAATTATTCCAGAATAGTGAATTTGGTGGCAAACCAGACAGAATCTGCTTAACAAAATAATTCCAATCCGATTTCTGTTTCTACTTATGACAGGTCTCCTCTTGTGTACATTTCTGGTAATAAGGAATAGAGAGGTAGATGCTTAGCAGAACCTGCTTAGTTCTTTTTAGGAACAGCTTGATGAACTAGAGAGGGCTTCGCTGATGCTTGGCACACCTGTCCTTTTGAGGAGACTCCTAGTTATCAGTAACTGGCAATGATTTAGGAGCTGAAAAGCAAAAAGGATGCTTTCTTTTCTGGCATCCATTTTCATGAAGATGTTCCATATAGCACTTTTACACCGCTTCACAGTGCTTTACAGCCCTCTCTAAACAGTTTACAGGACCAGTCTTTTGCCCCCAACAATCGGGGTCCTCATTGGGTCCATTCGTAACGATCTTTATTGGCTTTCTGGTTTTTGTACCATTGCATGGGTTGATAAAAAGGACCAAGCCAGAAACCTTATGAGCAAGCAAAAATACTCAATTTGTTTCTTTCATAAGATCCTCTTTTTCAGACAGCCTGTTCTAATTCAGGAGACTTAGAAAGATATTGAACGAATCCTGGAGATTTTCTTTGGGCTGGTATCCTTCAATAATTTTCACTAGTTTATTTAAACTGACCTGCCTTTCTTATCCTACTGAGTTACCAATTCCCCACCCATGTTCTCTTTCGTAGGTAAATATACTCAATATTTTTTGAAATAAAAACTTCGAAATCAAATCATACTTGGAGGGGCTTGACCTAAAGCAAAAGATGACTGTGTTAATTCTTTTGTTATGTTTCCATGTTATTTTTTAATATTCTGCCTAGAATAAACATAAATGTAGGTACTTAACATGCTTTGGCCCTTGCGAGAAGGTGAAAAGTGTACACGGTTTTTTTCCACAGTAACAAAAGATTAACTGGATGGAAAATTCTATGCTCTTAGTACTAAAGGAAATCAAAAACCTTATTTTGCTTTGATCATTAATATCTAATGCCATAGATAATAGAAAAATGAGAAAAGTTAAATATGTTTTAAAATATGTAAGTCTCCCACTAAAAGATCATTTACACATTGTGTGTACTTCTGCCTGTTCCCAATTTTGAGCACAAATCGACTCCTGCAACCATGCAGAGAAATGTTGGTTAGGTAGGAAATGGGGTATCAATTGTCGCTGTTCTTTGGGGGCTGCCTATGGGCTGCAAAAGTGCTGGCAGATCTTGTTTGGCCTGGCATATTTTTCATACAGAATAACAAGAGTTGGAAAGGACCCTGGAGGTCTTCTAGTCCAACCCCCCGCTCAAGCAGGAGACCCTATACCATTCCAAACAGTGTATGTCCAATCTCTTCTTGAAAAACCTCCAGTGATGAAGCACCCACCACTTCTGGAGTCAAGTCGTTTCACTGGTTAATTCTTCTGTCATGAGATTTCTCCCGAGTTCCAGGTTGCTTCTCTTCCTGGATTCATTTCCACCTGTTGTTTCTTCTCTTGTCTTCTGGTGCTTTGGAGAATAGCTTGACTCCCTCTTCTTTGGGGCAGCCTCTCAAATATTAGAAGATTGCTATCATGTCACCCCTGGTCCTTCTTTTCATCAGACTAGACGTACCCAGTTCCAGCAACTGTTCTTCATGTTTTAGCCTCCAGTCCCCTAATCTTCTTCGTTGCTCTTCTCTGCACTCTTTCCAGAGTCTCAACATCTTTTTTTTATATATTGTGATGACCAAAACTGGATGCAGGATTCCAAGTCTGGTCTTACTAAGATTTTATAAAGCGGTACTAATACTTCACATGACCTTGATGCTGTCCCTCTGTAAATGCAACCTAGGATTGCGTTGGCTTTCAGAAGATGAAATGTTCATTCCTGACAAGGTCAGCTCCACCATTATCCAAAAGAAGACGCAAATTATACCAAGTGTGTTTAACTAGTACATGATTGCTCCTTCTAACCACTGCAGGACGCAGCTTCTAGAGAATCGGTGCACAAAGTTTGATGCCAATGAAATGTTATTACTTTTCACCCCATAGCACATTGCCAGCCTCAGATAATATACAGGTACTCCTTGACTTACAACCATAATTGAGCCAGTAACTTTGCTTGTAAGCGATGACGGTCTTTAAGTGGGTTATCATGTGACTGCACCCAATTTTCCAATCTTTTTTTGCGGCTGTTGTTAAGCAGACCAACTATGGGTTATGAGGTGGTTTTTGAGGGAAGTAAGTGCCTGTAAGAGTGATGTATCCTATTATCTGTGCTGAAAGAATGCTTGGCCATCCCTCTGATCACTGCATGGAAATGAACGGGCCTGGAGCATCAAAGTGTCTTCAGTCCTTCTAATCTCTGCTGGAAGGACTTCAGACTCCAGGAATAAGAAAAGTATCTGGCTGAGAACTTGAGGAGTAGCTGCTAATTTGAGGGGACAATTTAGGCACTACTTCAACTCCCTTGGTATAATTTCAGTAACGTTTTTCATTTTATTATCACACTCAAATATGACTGATGGCTTTAATTTTGCATATTATCTGCCTGTTTCCTGAATGATTTAATAGTTACTAATAGTTACTGGCAAGTGGAAATTTTGAAATATAAATTAGATAACTTTTCTTTTTAAATTTGTTTACATAAGCTAAATAATTCCATCACCGTTTTGAAGGAGCTTTCTGAACATTCATTCCTCATAATTAGTCCCAATCTGCCAGATAAGATAGACTTTGACTCCTATCATTTGTAGGCCAGATGAGGAATAATGGATAGAAACTGAACAGTGAGAGATTCAACCTGGAAATAAGGAGAAACTTTCTGACAGTTGAGAACAATCAACCAATGGAACACCTTGCCCTTGGAAGTTGTGGGAGCGCCATCACTTGAGACCTTCAAGAAGAGATTGGACTGCCATTTGTCAGAAATGGTGTAGTCTCCCGCTTGGGCGGGGGGGTTGGACTAGATGACCTACAAGGTCCCTTCCAACTCTGATGATATCTTACTTCAACTCCCACAACCACCCTAGGAGTGGAGCCTAATCAAAAGCCATTCTTTGAGCCTCACAATTGAAAAATGCCATGAAGCTGGTTTCTCCAGGCAAAGTATTATGACTTTAATCAAGACATAATGCTGTCCATCAGCATTACTGCCTGGAGTTCATGGGGAAAGTTATAAGAAGTTAACACATCACCAAAAAGTAACTCACCTGCACCCAAATGTTGTTTGCAACAAAGTTGTGATTCCAACACAGAAAAATATGGTCCCGATCAACTGGCTGGTGGCCCACTGATCAAACCCAACACACATGGCATCTGCTAGCAAGAAGGGTACTGCTATGGTGCCACTGAAACAGGTCAGGTAATGCTGCAAAGTACAAAGGGTTATTTTTTAATCATGTATGTGTATGCATGTACCTTTGTAAATTGCTTTCCCTATGTTTGCAATACCATTATGATTAAACCAAGACAATAATAATTCCGTAGGAATAGTTTTATCCATTAGGAAATGATCATTATCTTAACAAAGAAACTCACTTTGACGATCTTGGTTAAGGATTAGGTAACGGCAGTTCAAAATAAAAATAGCATTATGCCATCAAGTTCCCTAATACTAACTAAATTCTATTGGGGAGGGTCCAGCAGATGTTAGGGAGGAGACCATAACTCAGTTACGGATTCAGACTTTTTGTGATGAAGAATCAAAATCTCACACCTATCAAAGTGGTCGAAGGACGGCAGAGTTTGTCAAAAGTAACCAATTTAGATTGGATGGATCAAAAGAGTTGCCTTCATATGAAGCAGTTTCCAATCTGCATATGGATACTGCATGAAACATTAAAAGACCCCATTTTATTCTCTTGAATTCTCCCCACAAGAAGAACAATCACCTCTGTGGGCTCCATTTCCACGGCCAAGCCAGGCCACTTACCGCTGGACAGCTGGTCAGGGCACTAGGTGTCTTGGCTCAGCTCTGCACTCAATCCGCTTTCAAAATTACAGAAAATTTAACATCGGCCAATGTAGGCTGGTATAAATCAGCTCCGGCATATCACTGCGTAACCTCCCACTAACTTCCAGAGTCTAAGATCAATAGGAAGCTGAACTGTACACTAAAAATGGAAAGATTTGCTAGAGGAGGGTTGGTTTAACATGCTCATATATCACTCCTTCATTCTATTCAAGAACTGGGCAGGAGAACATTCTCATGGAATGCGTCCAGGCTTAAAGCCTCCCTTCCATCCTGTTGCTCTTCAGGGCATTCAGATGAATCTCCTCCCTGTTAGAAGAGAAGCATCCTAGGTGCAAAACGGTGAAGATTGCACAACCTGGGTTCCCCAGTGAAGTTCCCAAGTAAAAAAAATGTAGGAAGTACATTTTACATTCCTAAACAATTTTGTAATTTAGGCACCCTTGGATTTCTTTTTTTTTTAAATAACCTGATGCGCCTTCATATAGTGATGCAGAAATTATTTGTTCAAGAAGAAAATACTATGTATGGCCAGAAACACCATCCACTTGCTCTGATAGACCCCACACATTTCTGTTCAGAGCAACAGAGGAGGAAACCAGGAATAAATTATCTGCGGTTTCTTGCTGCCTGAATTACCCTGCCAAACATGAATGTGGAAAAGCATCATTCCCGTTAGGCCCCTGCTAAGTCATTCTAAAAATAATACTTTAAAATTAAATTCTGGCTTACTTAATTGCTCGCTTATATTTCAATTAAAAAAGCATATTGGAACAAATTGTACCTGTAACCCCAAGAATATGCAGAGATACCATGGCGGAACATCCTCAATTGTGTAGATCATGTCCGTCCTTTGTGCGTCTGAGCTTCCGCTGCTGTCAAGGGTTTCTGCCAGAGAACTCTGTCAACCATTAAATTAGCCACCATTTAATACCACAGTCTATTAATAGGTTACTGGGATACGTCTGAGGAGGTCTGTGGCCTGCAAAGCACTATCAGTTCACATAGCCAAAAAACAACAACAACCTTTTACTTTTCTAGTAATCAGCTAAACTACATGGACGCCCCTCTCTTTAATGTAACCAACCTCTGCCTTTACATATAAGCAAAGCATTATTCTGTTCCTATGATATAATCACCACATATCCTGTGCCAAAAAAAAGCGGTGCCCAACTGTTTACACAAAGAATTGTAGATGGTAGATTAGAGGCTAAGGGATATTTTCTGGAAAAAAAGAGAAAGATTACAGTTGTATAAGAGAGCCAGACTCCCTGATTTATGAGAGCACTTTACTGTTTTCTAATGAGCTTTCATTTATTGCAATGTATATAGCTCTGCTAGAAATATAACCCTAGGCATGGAAGGGACCACTTAGTCCTAATTCAACTCTCATCTCCATGCAGGAATCTAATCGAAAGCGTAGATGTTCATCCACTCTCTGCTTGACCTTTTCTGTAACAGAGACCCCACTATTAACATATAGACACATAATGTGGAATACCACTGCTGATTGGCTTTTCAGATGAATAACTCTTACTTTTTTAAAAATTGCAATTTCAAATGTTCAGTCAAAATCTATCTTCCTATAACTTACATCTATTGTTTTGTGGTCCTGCACTTTGGATCCCTTGACCCTCTATCTTATTGTTATCTGAAGCATGCTATCATACAGTCCAACCCCACCTCAGATATTATCTTCTCAGGACCAGACATAATCACTTTTCTTGAGCTCTCTTCATAGGACTGGAATTTCCAAACCCCTGAACCTTCTCTGAGCCTGCTCCAATATGTCTGACTCCTTCTTAAGAGGCTCCAAATTCGACACAAATACTTCCCCTAATTTACAACCTATACTTCTGTTGATGTAAGAAAAATGCTACGTGTCTCATGTCAATCCCATCATGGTTGGAACAGATTCAGAGTTTAGGGAAGACAATGAGGTGTAAAGTTTGATAAACACTTATGTGGCAAATCTGAGTTTTAGAATTCTTTTTGAGGATTCTTAGTTGGAAAAGGCCTCATAAACATTCAAAAGAATTATGGCAAAACTGCACAGCAATCAAATATAACCAAACTCAAAAATAAAGATTAGAGTTGTGTGAGAGACATCTGCTTTACATGTACAGGTAATTCTCACTCCCTAATCGCAATTGGAAGCTGCAACTTAGTCGCTATGCATTGTGTTAGTTAAGAGCAATCTCACCTGATCACATTGACTTAAGACACTAGTTCCAGCTGCCTTTGTTAAGTGAACCAACACTGGAAAGTTAAAGATGGCATGGCCAATACTGACCTAAATGATCTGAATTGATTATACTTTTCCTTCACTTCTATGAAAGACCCAAAGGCATTGTTTTTCTGCAATTAGTTACTGGGATTTTTCAAGTTCAAGTTTACTAAGGTTTTAGATTCAAAGTAAAGAGTTTTCAAAAGCTACATGAGGTCAAATTAAATATGTTGAAGGTAAATAAGCAGTGACTTTGAAAGATCAGCAAGGAAGACACACAACTCTCTGTCCAAAAGTACAGAGTAGCTTATTCTTTAATAATGAAGTTATTAATCTCTAATGCAAGCAATTAATTACTTATTGAATGCAGTACACTTCTGAAGCTTGGTGTTGCATGTTGAGGGTTAAAGACCAAAATAAATATTCATTGCAAATCTCAAAAGGCCGTAGCTTTGTATAGGCTATGGCACCATTTTTCATATAAATGGTTTTAATTTTGGGGGTATTTAAGGGCCATGAAAACAGAAACACCACTTAACACCTCTTATTGGCGGTAGTGGGGGGGGGGAGATTTATTTAATTTAGCAGTTTCAGATTTTGCTGAAATTTAGGTTTATATAACCAAAGTGCTGACTTAATCCTTACTTGATTGCAGAATATCTTGTTCTCAAACATGACTTCTTAAGCCCTGAAGCAACATGTCCGCTGTGATTTAAGCAACACATGCAGCTTCCTCCTCCTATTTCCTCCTGTGTATATGCCGTGTTCGTTATCAAAGGGATTAACAGGAAATCAAGCAAAGGAGTAATTTTTATTTCACAAAAGAAGCTGCCACTGTAGCTGTAGCCACAGAACCCTTCCACAGGGCATGGTACCTGTTGTTCCCCCTACAACAGATGTCAGTGGATTCCTACAAGAAAGAGCTAAGCACAAACTCTCAGATCTCCCACCTCCTCTGAAGACCAAATTTTCAAAGGAGGAGAATGTGCACAACAGAGCTTACAGAAAACCTATACTACAAGGTGCAACTTTACCTGGGAGGAACTTAACCCCAGGAAATAGCTGTCTGTTTGGGTCTGATTCAATATAATACCTAGACACAGATGCTGCACTTTGAAAATCATGATTTAGGGCTTAATGAGTTGAATGAACATAGACAGTTGCATTCAAACTACAGTGAAGCAGATTCAGGTTAGTTCCTTGGAGATATTTCCTGATGGTCAGGAATGTCAAAGAGTGGAACAGGCTGCCTCATGAACTGGTATGTTCCTTTTCACTGAAAAGCCATCTGCTGAAATGCTTTACGTTCCTGCACCAAGTGGAGAGTTAGATTAGATGACCTCCCTAGTTGTTTTTATTTTTCTGCACTTTTGTTTTCTTTCTTTGCTTCTTTTGCACTTTTGTTAGTTAAATTGTAAAATGTTCAATTAAAAATTTCTTTACAAAAAATAAATGGGGGTCAACCTATTCTGCCTCATGGCAATGCATGAATTCAGTCACTACTTTGAGAAGTAATGTTTAGCACCCTCCCTGCTTTCAAAGCTAAGATTTTATCAGGACTGTGGCTGAAGACAGACAGCTGGTCATGTGTGGAAAGTGAGAGTTCCTCTACAAAATATTCTACCTGTCTGAAGATCAAAAACACAAATCAGAATTTGAAAAATAAACGGAGATAAAGAACTAAACATATTTTGTCCTAATTCAAAAATAAATCCAAAAAATCTCGTTATTTTAAATGTAAAAAAACCCCGCCTTCTAATTTCAGCATTAGGCTGTTTCCTAGATTATACAACTTGAAAAAGTTCATTTACAACTTTGCACATTGGAGGTGTGCAATCCACTTGAAATTGAATTATGTTAACGCAAAACATCTAATGCCAACTTCACAGGAAGCAATCTGATCTTGAAAGTCAAATAACGATGACTCTTGACATGTTACACAACATCTTAGTCAGGATAAGGTATTAAATAAGTCAAATTATGCAAGTCAGGTAACTGTATACCTGACAGCATACAGTTGTTACCTGTGAAAAGGATTTAAAATCCTAATCATATTTATCTTTTTAAAAATGAGGTAATTGGGGGAGGAATGCTGGGGAAAGATTTTGGAAATATAATGCCTTTCCTAGAAGAGTTCCATGAAATAAAATGTTCTAACTTCTGTTTGCTTCCTACACTTTCTTGAAATATTCCGAATTTTGCAACATTCTAAACATGGCAATATTGTATTTACCCTTTTGGAAGATTTAGGCTAGACCGCACAAGCTGCTTAAATCAGTGTTTTTCAACTTTGGCCACTTGAAGATGTGTAGACTTCAAATCCCAGAATTCAATTCCCAGAATTCCCCAGCAATGCTGGCTGGTGAATTCTGGGAATTGAAGTCTACACGTCTTCAAACAGCCCAAGTTGAAAAACATTGGCTTAAATCATTCAGTGAAATACATTTAGGGGTTAAATTTTGTTGACAAGGTTCTACATCAAGTCATGGCCTTGAAGCCTTTTGTAAAAGACAAGAATTTTCCCCACAAATACCAGAACTGAAGAGGGTGAAGAGATAAAAACCTCTGAAGCTTTTATAACCCTGTCAAGGTGGAGATTACAGAATGTGAAGAATCCAACCAAGGGCACTGCTGGCACCCAATCTGCAACCACAACAGTCTTGTGATTAATGCCTTACTGGGACCCAAGGACAGAAGCAATATTTGATTGCATTAGCTTCATCTACTTGATAAAAGTTAGTGGGTAGTCTTCATATGATACGAAGGCGCTATTACTGGAACCAATGATACGAAAACAAGGGTGAATGAGTGAGCTTTGTTTTTCATTTTTATCAGTCTGGTTCTGATTCATGTTCTTCTATAGTTTATCAGAGCCTGCAGTCTTATAGAAATGTTTTTTAACAACTTGCCCTGGTTGAGAAAAGATTGGGAGTGCCTTCATCTATTTTTATCTTCAAACTTAACTGCATTCAACAATCAGCTTCTCAAGTCTTCAAGCCCCTCCTTATTATGGCCAGATAGCCTTAGAATACTAATTTTGGCCCTCCTTTAAGGATTCTGTTCAACAGAAATTAGTTTGAACTGCTGAAGAACTCCATAGGGCATTGTTAGCAACCAAATTTGAGCAAACCCTGTGCAAATGAATTATGACAGTATGTTTATATCAAGATGGTAGGGCTAATCATTAATCCACTTTTTAAGGTACCTTTTCTGCAATTCCATTTTCTGTAGTATAGATTGCCATAAGTTCTGTGTCTTCTGTATCTTGATCGCCACTTGAGGTTGCTCCTCCACTTATTACAACCTATATATATATATATATATAATTAAGTAATAAGCTAAAATAATTTCAGAGTATATAATATAATCTTGTATAACAGAATATTATATTTTTAAACCAAAACACAGAACGTAAAGTTTACAGAAAAATGTTTGGCTTAGCCAGCTAATTGCGGGGTGAGAAGTGTCAGTCAAAAATAAAAATCTGATAATGCAAATTTCCCAAAATTACAGGCAAACTATCTGAACTTTTCCGTTATTTGGAGTGAAGAATTATATCAGATTTTGTCTGTTGCATTCAAAGTTAACTGAATAGGGATTCTTAAAAGCAAGATGTTTGTTATTGTAAAAAATACTTTTAGAGAAACAATTGCTATATAGAAGTATATAACTACAATTATAGTGTAGATTCTAAATTTGACAAATAAATAATTCCAATATAATGTGCAGCTTTTAAATTATTTATATAAAGTACTAAATATGCACATATGTATCTATACTAAACTTCTTAGATTCTTTTTGTTTATCATGAACCTTTCACCCAAAGTAGGGTATTTTTTATTACATTACCTTAGTTTTAATATTATGCAAATGCTTTATTTTTAATTCTTAAACACAATGCATAAATTTACACATTTATATCCTTGCCATTTCTGGCTGCTCCATTCCCTCAAGGATCTGAGTAGTGCATTCTGTATCATTTTCATCTCTAGGATAATCTGTGATGCAGCAACCAGGACTCAAATGACCTTCAATGAATTGCAGTCCTTCAAAGAAGCTTTGTTACAACCTTAGCGATAGCTGAAAGCAATCTTTTTAATCTCATTTAGTGCATTCAGAGAGATAAACTGTGGGGACTTGAGCAATCCAATTAGCCAAGCCTATTGCATCAGTTTTCTGAACAAAATAAGTCATTCATAAGCAGTTATCAAATTCATTTTATAAGGTTGGAATGGCTGTTCCTTTTAACTCCTCTTGCTCAAAAGTACACTCAGCTATAGCCTTCAACTGATCTGATTTACCCAGACAGCTTTTATAACACTGTCCTCCTTCAGAACACAGCAATCAAAAGCTTTCAGAGGAAGCACCTGTCAGAAAGGTATTGTGACATCAGTGAGAAGCACATCACAAGACACTGCTTATCTATGCTGAATTCAAAAGCCTGCCCTGTAAAAATGTATTTCCATGACTCATTTCTTGGAGAATTAGTGCTTAATCCAATATGACTTTTAAGGGACACTGCTACAGATGAAATGCACTGGCCTCACAATACTACTAAAAAGCAAATTAACATTTGTAAACATTAACTTACTGGCAACGTAAAGAAAGCAGTGTGCTTGGCTTCATCCTCATACTTGGCCTCTGCTGGGTTTCCAGTTTCTACGGATTTTGAAGTAGTGTTTTTGCCAATCCCCATGGTTTTCCAAAATATTCAGAAAATTGAATTGGTGATTAGGTTATATAGGCAGACGCTGAGTTTTCAGTAAGAAGGAAAGCACCAGAGAAGGGCTGTATCGGGATACTTTAGCCTTAGGTCCTGCACACCTTCTGCCCCTTTATGGTCCCTAGAAATGAAAAAGATGGAAAGACATTTGCAAACACTTCACAATCCTCACCACGAGTCAAGTTCCTATAACTGATTACTTACATCATGAATATCATTCTGTTATTAAGATTTCCTTCCATAAGGTAGTTAATGACAATTTCCTCCCAAATTATTTTGGTGATACCAATTGATTGATTATGTGCCATCAAGTGGTTCTCAATAGATACATTATCTCTAGGATATCTATCATAGGATAGATATTAATAAAAATCTAAGAATTAGAAGATATCTGGTAATATCTTTTCAGACAAAAAGGCTTTCAGGGGCCTCAGTGTGTTAACAGATTCCTCCTGGGTTTTTAGACCAGAGAGGTCAGCCAACGTTTTCTGCAAAGGGACAGAGCTCACTCTTCCATCTCTGCAACAGTGGCTGGCAAGTCCACAAGCCAAGGCCACCACTGCCCAAAATGCCACGTCCCCACCCCTCAGCTTGACTGAGGCTTGGGCCTTGGGTTCAAATTAATGAATTCTTAGTTTTCAGATGAATACAAGTTCAGTATGGAGAAAGCAGGGAATGTTGGGAATGAGAGTTCTGAGGATTAGACCAGATAAGATCGGAGCAGTAGGTACTGTATGCAATTTTACTCCTCTTAAGGGTACATAAATATCTCCTGTCATGAAACAGCAGTTCAATCAAGAATTGATTTCTCATCCTCTGGTCACAGAGACTTTGCCCTTCCTCCCAACTGAAGCAGCAAGTCATAGCAAACCAGCCCCATGCTTCATTTCCCTGACGGGGATAATGACTAAGAAAAATCTGTTCTGAAATTCCATCAGAAAGACAGATGAAGTGAAAGTAGCTAACAAAAGCAGGGACAGAGGTCAGAAGGCTTGGGACCTGGGTACTTACGGGACCGCCTACTGCCACCGTCGGCCTCCCGTCGACCAGTGCGCTCCCACAGGGCGGGCCTCCTCGGGGTGCCACCAGCTGGATGGATGGCGACCCCGAGGGTTCGGGCCTTCTCTTTGGGAGCACCCTCCCTCTGGAACGAATTACCCCCGGAGATGAGGACCATCCCCGACCTATTGACCTTCCAGTGCGCACTAAAAACCCACTTATTCCATCAAGCCGGTCTGGCCTAAAGTTACGTGTAGGGTTTTAAATTTGATTTTAAATGGTTTTAGTTTTCTTAATCTCCTAATCTTTTAATCCTTTAATAATGGCCAATCTATTTAATTTTTTTAACTCATTTTAATTATTGTACGTGTATTTATATGTATATTTTATCTGGCTGTAAACCGCCGCGAGTCCCTCTGGGAGAGGGGGCGGTATACAAATTTAAATAAAGTAAAGTAAGATCAAATCACAAAGCCAAAATGAGCAAGAAAAAAAATGTTCCATTCAAAAAACACAATAAGGGTGATTTATTATAAAAGGCAATCAAGAGAATAAATCTGTTTATTGGAGAAACTGGAAAACTAATCTATTTCCAACTAGAAACTGGAAAACTCCAAACAGAGAAAGCAGAGTATAGCCCTGCAATTAGAAATAAATCCCTAGACAAGCTCATACAAATTCCTAAGCAAACAAAGAATGTGCTTTCCCTTCTTCCAAAAAAAACTACCTACTGTAGAAAGATTGAGTAAAAGGGATATTTAAAAACAAGAAACAGGCAGAAAGTGGCTCCTTCTATAATTTTGTTCTGCAAAGTCAAAGCAGCCCTTTATGGGACTGCAAAGAGGAAAAATGTGATTCAAGTATCTGCTTAGTCACAATGACAAAGCTCATCACTCACTATTTTAAAAAGACCTTCATTAGTGAAACAACTGAGTAAATCACAATTGGCTAAGATTACACACCAGGCCAAAAGTAAAGAAATCACAGGGTGGCTCAGAGAATGAGTGAAACCCCCCCCACCCAATATCTTGGGACTGTGCCAATTTTTGGAATCTTGGTGGCCCCCCACCCAAACAGACTCAGACTTTTTTTCTAAAGTCACATGTTCAGTTCACACAACAAGGAGCACCTTTCTCAAACCTGAAATTTCATGGGGAAATGACAGATTGTTGGTCTGCTTACAGTCCGCAAATTGTGAAGCCCTACACTAAGGGACACCATTCAGTTCTCACAATAGAATCACTCCATCAGACTGAATTGTCACCTCTGACAGTTCTCATATAAATTCATGTGGACAAGGTTAACTTTTACTTCTTGTTTCTAAAATAGCAGAAAGTTTGTGCAACCATATAAACATCCAGCCATCCACAGATGTTTAGGATTATTTTTTTTAGGATAATCCGGAACGTTATCCTCCTAATTTCTGCATGAGAAGAGATGGGAGGGAAAGGGGGACAGAAAACAATTGGGATTAACGTAATAAAATTGAGGTGGTTGCCAGCAGAGCAAGCAAAGAGGTAAGAAAAACTGGCATCAGTATCAAAAGAGGTTTAGGTTGGCTAACAAACCAGATTCAGTTTGAAAGGTCTTCACAGAATATCCCGATTAGCAAAACAAAAGCACTCTGAAGTATTCTGAACAAGCGAAGTAGATAATTGGGCAGGATAAAATGACAGCCAGAACTTAATTCTGCACAACCAAAAAATCTTTTTATTTTCTCCCAAAACGATTACTTGAAAAGATGGAACTTGGAACATTGGTCAAACCAAATTGTTCTTTCAGTCCCAGCTTCTTCATTTTTGAGAAGACCAGGCAGACAGGGTACCACAAAAATTTCCTATCAAGATTAACTGTCAAAAGTTAATTTTGACAGTTAACTTCCTGGAGGAAGCTACTTACCTCGATCCGTCCCAATCGGGCTTCAGGCCTGGACATAGCACTGAGACGGCATTGGTCGCGTTGGTCGATGATCTCTGGAGGGCTCGTGACAGAGGGTTCTCCTCTGTCCTGGTCCTATTAGACCTCTCGGCGGCTTTCGATACTATCGACCATAGTATCTTGTTGCGACGGTTGGAGGGGTTGGGGATGGGTGGAACCGTCCTTCGATGGTTCTCCTCCTTCCTCTCCGACCGTTCGCAATTTGTGTTGGCGGGGGGGGAGAGATCCACCTCTAGGCCCCTGCTTTGTGGGGTGCCTCAGGGGTCGGTCCTCTCTCCCCTCTTGTTCAACATTTATATGAAGCCGCTGGGCGAGATCATCCGTGGTCTTGGAGTAAGGTGTCATCTATATGCAGATGACACCCAGTTATACATCTCTACTCCAGACCACCCCAACGATGCTGTGGGGGCTATGTCCAGGTGCTTGGAGGCCGTGCGGGATTGGATGGGCGGGAACAGGCTTCGGCTCAACCCATCCAAGACCGAGTGGCTGTGGTTTCCGGCGCCCCGATATAGCCAGCTGACACCTTTGCTGGCTATCGGGGGGGAAGTTTTGCCCCCCGCAGAGAGGGCTCGCAACCTGGGTGTCCTCCTGGATGTACGGCTGTCGCTTGAACATCATATCGCGGCCGTCTCCAGGGGGGTGTTTCATCAGATCCGTCGGATCTACCGGTTGCGGCCCTTCCTGGATCGGGATGCCTTGCGCACGGTCACTCAGGCCCTTGTCACCTCTCGCCTGGACTATTGTAATGCCCTCTACATGGGGCTCCCCGCGGGGAGCATCCAGAGACTCCAGCTGGTGCAAAATGCAGCCGCGCGGATGATTATGGGGGCGTCGCGTAGCGCCCATGTGACGCCACTTCTGCGCGAGCTGCATTGGTTGCCGGTGGCTCTCCGGGTTCGCTTTAAGGTTCTAGTTTTGGCCTTTAGGGCGACCCATGGCATGGGACCAGGTTATCTTCAGGACCGCATTCTGCCGGTGATCTCCAACAGGCCAGTGCGTTCCCACAGAGAGGGTCTGCTCCGGGTGCCATCGGCCGCTATGTGTCGTCTGGCGGCGCCGAGGGGTAGGCCTTCTCTGTGGGTGCCCCCGCCCTCTGGAATACTCTGCCACCGGAGCTTCGTACTGACACAGACCTGAGGGCCTTCAGGCGCGCGTTGAAGACCTGGCTCTTTGAGCAGGCCGGCCTGGGCTGAGATAATGGTTTTAATTTTGGTCTCCATGGTATTTAAATTTTAAATTGGGGTTTTAAGGTGGGGAGGTGGGACCTGTTTAGTTTTATTTATCAGCCAAATTGGTTTAATACTTTTTTAATTTTTGTATATTTGTGGGTTTTTAGATAGGCTGTACACCGCCCTGAGTCCCCTGGGAGAAGGGCGGTATATAAATTTGATTAATAAATAAATAAATAAATAAAAGAGGGGATTTCAGTGCCTCAGATTTTCCATAAAACTGGATCATCTTGCCTTTGACCCCCACCCCCACCCCAAAAAAGGGACAGCATTGGCTGTCAAGCCCAAAGAAGGAAGAAGATAACTTTAACACCAATCTGGGGTACCTAGAATATTGACCTCAATCAGAAGAATTTCTCAGCTTGGTTTATAACAAACTAAGATGGAGTCTATTTGAAACCCACCCACCTCCGAGTTCCACAGAAGCTTATCTATATATTCTGCGAAGTCTTGGGAGATTCCTGTATTATAGGCAGAGTACAATAAAGTGCTTAGCTTTACACTTGTGGATCAGATTGCTTGCATGGAAGAGGGAACACTGAGTGGGCAGTTCTCTTTACTGAGGCAAGCTGGAACAAGAGGAACTATGCAGAACATGTGTGTTCTATGTTCTGTGATCTTCTCCAGAATGCACCACTACCTCTTTTGTTCCAAGAGAGTCATACAAGTGAAAAGAGAAGGGCAGGGCCTCCCATTAAAACTATTCTGATGTGATTTTCAATTTCAACAGTCTATTATCTCTGATCTGTAAAATCAGAAAGATGGGTTTCTTTTTTACCAGCGGTCCCTAATTCAGCTATGACAGTCCAATCCTCAGATAATATCTTTAAACTACTTCTAAGAATAATTAAATATTCACTGTGGGTATTTTTGCGTGGGTTGTTTTTTTTTTTAATTCCTTCAGGGTTTTTTATATGGTATTCTTTATCTATGCCATCTTTAAAGGGACATTCCTATGTAGCTTGTCAGTGACTTTATTATGTGCTTGTTTATGATAAATATTTTTTACATTCTGCCCTTAAGGCAGTTATAAAAACCATCAGCAAAACAAACTATTCAAATGCAATAAAACTGCCAAGTGATCTACATGATTTGTCATGACTTTACTAAACAAAAGGGGACGGTTAACCAACTTGCAGTTCAAGGGTCTTCTTATTAAACAGAAACAGAGACTGAGTATGACATCCAAAAGAATATTATGTGAATGTCCCAAACCAAGAGCAATAGGACCTCTTCCATTGTTCCAACTGATTGAGGAGTAGAACACTTGGGGATGATAGTCAGTCCAGATCACAGGACAGAAACTTACTCCCAAATGTGACAAACAGAGGAGCAGTAAATCAAATAAGGACTTGCTGGTAGAAAAATATCACTTACGTAAGCTGTATGAAACCATCTCACTCCAATGCAAGATGCTGAAAATAGTCCCTTAAGCCAAGCAATAGTCAAGAAATCAGAACTGGCTCACTATAACAATATTCCTAATGAGACAATCAAACAACAATCAAAATAATCTAGTTTTTTTTAATTTTGCCCCTTCGTTATATTTTAAATCTTATATTTCCTATGTTCAAATCTTCCTATCCTTTTTTCCTCAATTGTTCTTGGCATTGTACTCCAAATTTCCCACATCAATTCCCCAAATTCCCCACATCAGTCACAGTCTTAATTTTCTGTCTGTTTCAGTTCACTTACTTAGGTTTCCCTCTACCTGATGCACTGTTCCTCAAAGAGATGGACCACAGCTCCTATCCTCCACCACAGCTATGCCACCTGACTAATTTTTTACATTGAGATCCCCCTCCCTTCCTGCAGCTCAAGCCAATTTACTTGGGGGTCCATCTTCCCTTTATCCTCCTGTGAACTGGGTTAGGTAGAGAGAGAATGAGTGTCCCAAAACCACCCCATGGATTTCTATGCCCAACAGTAGATCTGACCTTGAGTTTCTTCACCCCTATTCAAAGTTGTCATGCTTTCTTAAGATTAGGGAAGCTGTAACCTGGCATGGTAGAAAAAGCTGATTCAGAACATCCAAAACATGTCCTGCCCATTAATGGTGAACTTTAATGTTTAATAGGAGAATCAATATGAAACAATGGTGAAGGCTTTGGACTAGCCAGCCACAGAAGTTTTCTGGGGACTTTGGCCCAGGTGCTCTTTCTCAGACCAAGCTACTTCCTGAAGTGTTGTTGGTAGGAACCAAAGGAGGGAGAACTTACATTTGTCACTATCAGCTCTGGAAAGAAAAGCAGCATTTAAATCTAATAAATAAATTCCGTAACATAGATAGCAAAGATGAGACTGAGATGAAAAATTTGCCAAAGCACATTTTTAAAATCAGAGATTGATCTGTTACACGCTATGTTTCTGCAAAGCGATATCATTACAAGAATCTTACAAGGTATTTATAAAAAATAATATATATGATACTGATTCATCTCAAAATGCTAAAATACACTGACAATATTAATCAAAAAGTTTTTTCCAGTTATGAAAATCCAATGTATAAAATATTTTTAATATCAAAATTTAGCATTGCATATAAACTGCTGCTGGCATCTCACTAGTTGAGTGCTTCATCTGTATTACTTATATATTTCATTCAATAAATTATCTTACCTTAAGATACTAGCATGGATATGATTTATGCACCAAAAAAAAAAAATCATCTGCTTCCTATCAGTTCCTGCCAACTGTTGAACTCTTTTATGGCAATAGAACAATGATGAAGGAATTTAAGTTTTAAATATTGTATAACTGTATCCAATCAGAAGTAAGTGTTTTATATTACACAATTGCTTAAAAATACCAAGACACACCACATGGTCACATGGTATTGTATAAACCTCTGACATAACTATAACACTTTCTAAGTATTAAAGTAGCTGTTTAAAAAAATGTGTATGAACAAGTTATGAACAAGTTATGTCATGTGCCCTGAAAAATAAAGTTACATATTAGAGAAAATTCTGGAAGAATTATGCCAACTCCGTAAAAATGTTAACATCCATTTCTGCAGAATGAGAATCATTCCAGCAAATGCTCTATTGCTGATTTCAGAGAATCAAATGAACAGCTGAAAGAAATGTCACAAGATCAGTAAGATCACGACTAGAGTCCCGTAAGATAGCATCTATGCCATTGGAGTCCTAATCAAGCAGCTGTGTGCAAGTGAATACAAGCAGTTTCTTTTCCTATTGGTGTCTATCTTCACCAATTAAAACAGAGGTACCTGCTGAACTGAACTTTGATATAATTTGTAGCTGGGTTAAACTATTTTTTCCTGGCATGGCGTTAGGGAGAAGAAAAGCCACAGCAAGCTTACAACTAGTGCTTTTCCACAGATTTCAGTGCCAGGGATGGCTCTGCATGGACCAGGCAAATTATACTGGATGTTTCCAAAGAAGGTACTGTGGATAATAGCACAGGCTGTAAAAAGGGAATCCTGGATTTAAAAGCCAGGTGTCTGTCTTAGTCCTGACAATTTGGATAGGATGCTTTCTTGAATAAACCACAAATGGACATGTTGCCACAACCAGGAAGTCAAAATTAACTGCCTTGGTTATGGGAAGCCAGACTAAGTAATATATGATTGCTGCCTGTTGCTGGGATCAAGAAGCCAAGTATGTTGATTCAGAAGTAGCACAGAAATAGCACTTTAGAAGTTAAGCTACATCACAGTGAAAATATGATGGAAAAACACATGAGAAGTTTGTAAAAAATAACATGCACATGTACTATATATACACACACACGCACGCACACGCACACAAAGACCAAGATGCATGAAAGTTTAAAAGAGTACTCTGGGAAAAATTATTTTATATTTCTCTACATTCTCAAAATTTCCCTCCCTTCTATAGCAAGCACTTTTGAACAAAAGTGTGGGTGAAAAAATGTTTGGGCAAAAATAGATGCATGAGGACATCAAACTAAAGTTAGGCTTGGTAACCTACATTTCCTATACTTCAATCTCTCCCAAAAATTCTTTTTTGTTATAGAGGGAAGAAAGAGGAAAATTATGTAAAGAAATTGTGCTAACTAGACAACTTCTATTACTGTTTTTTAAAATAAGGATTGCGGGCACATAGTATATGCACACACCACTTTCTGGAAGTAATATTTTCTTTTGTGTGCCAAATAGTCTTTATTTTTAAAATGAGTTTAGGGTATATAGCAATAAAAAATCCTATCATTTAGCATTTTTCAAACCAATATTAAGTACATTTGAATCCCCTCCAATAAATAATCAAACGGATCTTTAGCCACAAAAATATAGGTAGTCTTGGATTTATGATGGTCCTTGGTGTTCTTTAACCTTGGTTGTTTTCTTGCAGACATTTCACTAACAAACTAGGTAACATCCTCAGTGCTAGAAAAGAAGTAGGGTGCGTTTTCAGCTTATATGGAAGGGGCTTGCCCTGCCAATGGTGGGAGCAGTCTTTTGATGATTCCTAATTAGGCTGTTACTATGATTTTAAGACATAATTGTTTTAAAAAAACAGGTAACCTCCCCTTTCTTTATTTTTGCTCTAATGCTCAGTGCGTTTACAATGCATGCAGTCAAATGTCCAAAATATTTTTTTGAGTCTCTTCATATCTCAAGACATCTTTAATTCACTAAGGATTTCATATTGCCTCTGGAGAGTGCAATTACACAGGGTCTGTACCATAATTAATGCAAATTACAAACTATGCAGATTTAATTGCTGATTTCAAAGCAATGGCATCATGATTACAGATTTTTGTTCTGCCACACACATGCAAAGCGCTGCTGCTACAGAGCTTGTTTTTAATCCCACAGGACAAAAAGAGTTTCTGCCCACCCACCTTAACTGGGAGGCTTCATCTGCCTCAGCAAAGTTTCACTACAGGGTTTGAACACTGGCCTGGGAAACAACACGGACCAAGCAGGGGCAACGCAGCGCAAGGCTACTTAAAATAAACAAGATTTTGCTTTTTATTGCCATACTTCTTCATTTGACTGTATTGTTGTCTGCCTATAATCCTACAAGTCTCAGGGTCTTAGATTAGTTCCTCTTCACTATCAAGTTTATCTTCATAACAAATGACATTTGAATATAGTCTGTTCAATATTACTCCCGTTAAAAGCATTGTATCATTCCAACTTTACTTATAAATGCTGACTGTAATGCTCCTGTCAAGTGTTGGAAGAATGGTTTATCATTACCTTAGTTAGGTAGTTTAGCCCCACCCACCCAGTTTTTTTTTTAGCTATTCTGAAAAATCCTCTCTTAAGATTATCACCCAGGGACATTCACTGGGCCTTTCCCAACTCCACCCGTCCTTGAGTCAGCGGAAAACTGCCCTGGCATGAACTCTGTTGCCTTCCTTGTTGATCGCTATCTTGTCTTTGTTCTGACTCAGGACCAACTAACTGTTTTTGGGCTGGTTCTGCACGTGCAGCCTGAGGCAGGCAAAGCGACCAGCCGGCTGGTTGCTTCCTCTGGCTCTGCCCCAAGCCAATTGCAGCATCGCTGCAGAAGAGGGCAGGGCCAGCTGCACAGCTCTAGATGTCGCTTCTTTTAACCCTCTGCCGACAATCTAGGTTATGGTTGAAAGGTTATGAACTAGATCAAGGGGGCTTTTTTTGCAGGGGGAGGGAGACATATGAAGCTTCCTGAAATTTAACATCAACTTTGTTATCTGGAATGAATAAATCCGGCCAAATCTAAATGTTGGTCATTGCAACTTTTTAATTAAAAATATTATTAAATAGCAAATATAGTATTCTGGAACGAATTACCCCCGGAGGTGAGGGCCGTCCCTGATCTCATGACCTTCCGTCGTTTACTTAAAACTCATCTATTTCGGCAAGCCGGACTGGCCTAGGGGTTTTTAATTTTAATCTGGTTCTTAATTTTTTCTTAACTCTTTTGTTTTAAATTTCAGTAGAGCCAACTGTATTTAATTCTTTTAATTTTTAATATTGTAATATTGTACATGTGTTTCATATGTGTATCTTTTACCTTGGCTGTTCACCGCCCCGAGTCCCTTTGGGAGAGGGGGCAGTATACAAGTTTAACTAATAAATAAATAAATAAATATTAAAGTATTCCAATTTCCATACAGACTTTAGATTTGCTTGTATAATGAAGTTGGGTTTACGTTGGAAGCACAAGATTGACACAGACACCACCTGATAAATACTCAAACCTCTAAAATCCCACCTACTCCTAATACCTACAGACCCTCCCCCAAAAGCAAGATGATTCCTCCTATAAAATAAGGTCAGAAAAGCTGCCTGCGTGACTATATTCTTTGCAACTCTTAACATTTGTATATCCTTTTATGAAGAAAATAAAGCTGCCCATAGGCCACAAAGAGGAAGCTAGACCTCCAATGTCCCTTCTGTTATTCTATTGGAGGAAAAATATATAAACTTTCCCCAAATAATACAAATTTACTTCCTCCTGAACACAAATTATAGTGTGTTAGCTTGGATGTAACAGGAAACCAAATACTGAAAACATTGTTGTGCAATCCTGACTTGGAAGTAATTACAATTACAATTTGCCATTTGACATGCTATCTTATTTTATGTAATCAGGAATTTATTTATTTTTTATTTTTTTATTTATTATATTTATATACTGCCCTTCTCCCGAAGGACTCAGGGCGGTGTACAGCCAATCATAAAATTTTGTTACAATTATAAAAGTTAAAAAAGAATTAAATATCTTATGAAGATCCTCTGTTCATATAGAGTTCATATGTTATGCTATGGCTTGAACAAACCACAATCTGAAGCTTACATTAAGAGCTGAATCCTAGTTTATGTTAGAATTTCAATCCAATTCACACAAACATGAATCAAAACAGCATTTGGGCTCACAAAGATGTGTCTGGACATGTCAGTCAGAGTTTTATGTACCATTCTTACCATCAATCTACACAGATTTGAAAGACTAATATCATAATAAAATGATTACTTTAATAAGGCATTCAGCATTCTTAACAGCCCTTTTATTATTAGCACAATGGATACACTGATACAATGGCTTGGTGTGGCTAACTTCTGAGAGAGGAAAAAAATTAAGTGATCTAGTTCAGATGATATACTAAGCAAAACATAAATAGCACCATTAAATGTTTTTTTATCTGCATCTGATAATGGCTGGATCCAACAAAAGTGATCATAGTGGCAGACAAGAGTTACGTGCCAGGTCAGAATCTGCATTCTTCAATCCAGCCCTATTGTCAAGCTACATTCCTACTTTTTGGTACTCGCTCAATGGCCAAATAATCAATGAGGTCTCACTTCTCCTTATTTGAAAACACAGGCTATTGTTCCCACAAAGGAAACATTTATTTGGACACCTGGACTGCTGAATACAGGATTGTATGCTTGACTTGTTTACCACTTTGTGCCTTAGGTAAATCATAGGTAATAAGACCTTGCACTTACATTCTTTTTCCTCCAAAATCTCATTCATGGAACCTCACCAGTGTTTAAAACTTTGTTTTCCTGTGCATAATTCTTTTCATATAAAAGACTTGTTTATTCATTCACATTTGTTTTCTCCTGTATGCTTCCCTGATTCTCCTAAGACACACAGAAGAGTTTCCTTCTTCTCTGTTGGTTTAGCAGGAGAAATACAAAACTCTTAACTAACCTGAGAGCATGAAAACTGGAGGGGTGGTTAATCTTGTAGTAGCACTGCCAATCACTGTCCCAGCAGCACAACAGAGAGCAATATTTCACCAGCATCTGACCATCAAGCAGGCACTTGGAGAAAGCTTGTTGGAGCTCAAAGGGACAGAGAATGAACGTGGGTTGCCATTCCATAGATGAAAGCTATTCTACTTGCCAAGTAGGCTACAGTTTGCATAGCTGGATACTCCCTTTCTTTACACCTGACCAACATCTCTATAGCACTAAGCAAAGCACCCTGGATCCATGTAAAATAGGTAATAAGTAACTGTGGAAGATTCCTCTTATCAGCAAAACTGGAGGTTAATGTCATGAGATGTACTACGTACAATAAAAGATGTTCAGCTGGGTAGTAGGTGACAGGAATATTACAAAGTGCCCTAACTTCCTCCACCATAGGGATACCACTTATTAATAAAGTATTATACGTAACCTCCCCATTCTGACATTATAGAAATAACTGAAAGGAAATCTTAGCTGTAATGTTTTAAAACTTCAAAATCACCACTCTTTGCAAACTCTGGTCAGATAGCAAAATGTAATATTACTAGGGTTGGAACTGGAGAAAATAAGTCTTATTGACAGTTTTTGAATAACTACATAACAGCATACTGTGAGCCCAAGATTCTTGCACCAGTTGGGTTATAAATATCTATAAACATTGTACCGTAATGTAACAAACTTTATTTTTACATTTTATAAAACAAATCTCAGAAACCTCTTTGCATTACTAAGCAGAATAGGACATGCCCAGATGTATTCATTTTACAACAGTTATACATACTCAAAAACTCGCAGGTGTTTGTGGATGTAGGTGATTTCAAAATAACTGATGAGGAAGGTCTCACTGTAGTTGTTTTGTTACATGGGGAATTATTATTGCAAAACTATGCCATAATTACAGATAACCATATTTGGAATTACAAAGTGAAGGGAACTTGGACAGAAAAGATGGGAAGCATTCCATTCTCAGTCAAAAGTAAAGCAAACGTTATTTCCTGTTTACATATCCTTGAGCATCAAATGCTATTTACACAGGTGCTTACAAAGGACTCCTGTTACAAAACTACCCAAACGTAAATTGGCCCACATCATCAAGTGAGCTAAATGAGTTGAGAATAAATTTCAAATCCTGCAGAACAAATAGTCCAGAACATTATGTGGACTTCTTCAAGCCTCCTTCTGCTACGTTGAGGAAGTCGGTGGCCACACGCGGTCATTCCTCCTTTATCTAACCAGTTGTCCATGAGACATGTCAGGCCAACACGTTCACCTGGGAGCAAATCCTGAATCCTAGATACTTTCCCAAAACAGGTAGTCCTCGGCTTACAATAGTTCATTTAGTGACCACTCAAAGTTACAACAGCACTGAAAAAAGTGACTTAGGATTGTTTTACACACTTTTTTCCATACCTTTTTCAAAATTTGGCTTTTGAGCGACTGACCCATATTTATGACGGCTGCAGTGACCTGGGACCATTTGTTCCCCTTTTGCAACCTTTAGACAAGCAAAAGTCAATGGGAGAGCCTGATTCACTCAACAACCATGTTTCTAACTTAACAATTGCAATAATTCACTTAACAACTGTGGCAAGAAAGGTCGTAAAACTCACTTAGCAATATAAACTTTGGGCTCAATTGTGGTCAAGGACTGCCTGTAATCAGTCTGGCATTCAACAGCAAGACCGGCTCTCAAAAACCCCACCTGAGTTAACACAATACTGAATCCTAAATCATACAGCATATATGTCAGAGGCTTTATGCACTAAACAGAACGCTATTTCTTCCCCTTTTAATCATCAATAATCGGCATTATAGACTGGAATGAGAGGGACTCACCTCAAACCACCCAGAAACTTTCTATGGTGTGTGTGAGCCTGGACCTTCTGAACTTAAACCAAGCAATAATCTTAACCATAAGCCACCTTTATTGTTCCTTTCTAGGAATAAAGCACTGCTGAGAACTCCCATCCAGATAGGAAGGCAAAGTTTTCCAGCTTGGCAAATGGGATATAATCTCTTGCTGCCAGGGGATGCTTTACATTGTCACTAAGCCAAACCAAATACGTAAACTGCTTGATGGTTTTATGCAATCAGTGAAGTTAAGTTTTGGCTCTGTCCAAAAGTACAACTGGTCCTCAGTCCGCAACTTTCTCAACAAGAAACAGGCACTGCAACTGGCAGCTGTTCTGTTTGGTGATCAAGGGTCCCCACCCGGCTACTGATCTCACACAGATTTGATGGTTCAGGCAAAGGACCGAGATTCAGTTAGAACACTACAGCACAGCAGTATTTGCTGCCGATTGACCATTTGGGGAAACAGACTTTGGCCCAATTTAGCAAGGCTTCCTCATGTGCAATGTGTAGAGAAATGGCACAGCAATCTGTTGACTTGCCATCTCTACGTGCAGAGAACCTAAGAAGGAAGCTAATTTTAACGAAAGGTGAGGAAGGGAAGCAAATTCTGCAGGTTTTACATAGAAGGATAAGATTTGATATGCAACAAAAGATACTAACTTGTAGATAAGAATCCCCCATTAAGACTTGCTCCAGGGTTATCTTGTATTTCTCAGTGACTTAATGACAACTCATCTCTCGCAGCTTCTCCCAATTGCTATGTGTATTATACACTGGCAAAACTGGATTATATAGGTCTGTTTCTTTCACATTTTGTTTTTTGCCTGTACATTTAAGCAAGAGCAGGCAACAACTCAGTCTACTCTGTTTACATACCTCGTTTTGCACAGTATCTACCACTTCAGAGTAAGCTTTGAGAATATTCGGAATTCTGAAAAAAAAAAGGAGCAAAAATTTGGTTGATATTGGATTTCATTTAGCCAATGGGTGAATTAAGCCTCAGCACCAATCAGCAAACTGGAAGTCAAGATGATTGAAAAATGAGAGTGTGATCTCTCTACTATTTGGGGACAGGAAGTCTCATTATTTTAAGGACTGAGACGCAAGGTAAAAGATGACTGTTTCCCAAATAGATGCTGCTTATGAGCTAGCTCTCTAGATGCTTTCTTGTTCATCTCGTGATGAGAACCTACAGAAAACAGGTACAACCAAACATAACCAGCAGATAGAATATTGTCTCATCCACAAAGAATGCAATCTAAGCTAAGAATCTAGGCTATCTTGCTAAGTGAAAAGATTGAGTAGCAGTAATGCAAAGATAGCTTGCCTAATCTCAAGGTAAAATATCCGCCCACTTCTGTGCATGTGCCATTACCAATATTACGGATACACTTAAAGAATTCTGCTATCACGAACAGGGCTCTGCGAAGTATTTGAGAACGGAGCCAAATTCCAAAAAGCTTAGTTTATAATAAATATACTGTTGGCAATGCAAAAAAAATTCCAAGAATTTTTTTTTTTAAATGGCTGCTGTAGCTATTTCTGCATAAACCCATAGCAAAAAGAGTTTTAAACTGTAACTGATTATAATATTAACAGTAATTTAAGCAATAGTTACCAACACAATTATCTTCCCAAGGCCACGTTGTATTTATGTTTATTTTTGTCCTGGGTCACTAGCAAGGTTGTTCTTTGGTGGGAAAATCAGAGTGCCTTATGGGGAAGAAGAATCCATGCAGGGCTGAGGAGAACTTCTTAAAATGTCATGGGCACTGACCCATTAAAGAACCATTATGCAAGCTCACCATCCTTGAATGAAGCTTCACTGACAAAAAGTAAAGGATGCAATTATGTCAACTTTACTTATTTTGCAAGTGGGATGACAAAATTAGGGATTTCTTAGTGAAAAAAATTGAACAGTGAGAAAGCATAGATAATTCTTATTCGAGCAAATTCAGTGTTTTCAATCCACAGCATGAAACAAAATGAGGTGGTTGCACTAAGCAAGTGACATTGGATACAGCAGACTTGGAGCACAATAAGCCAGAAGGGAAAGGCCCAAACATTTGAACAATTTGTTCATTTCAACATGGCTTGCAAATACAAATTTCAAACTAACTCTATTCTAAATTCTCTAACAAAACAGCCACTGAATTTTTCAAATCAGATGACAGAATGTTTTGGATAAGCCAAAGGCACCAATTTCCAAAAACTTTTGGTGCCTAATTATGGCTGGAGTTCCCTTATATCAAAACTGCCAACTTGCCTATTTATATAAGAACGCCCATTCATTCATATAACAATAATCATTTTACTTAAAGGTTTTCCTTTAAGTTGTTAAAGCCCTAGGTGTGGCTGTATTGTATAGCCCAATTCAAGCATAACAATGAAGTAAATCCTCCGGAAGACAAAAATATTGCTTTTAAAGTAGTAATAAATATCAGTAGTAATAAATGTCTCAAAATTTGTGTTTGTACTTTTGAACGTGTTAAACTAGTAATGATGGGGAAAAAAGCAACAGTACAAATTAGACCCCAGTTCTAATAATTTTATTTTCAGTAAATTTCATTAGTGACTATGCTAAAAAGAGCTGAAAAATGTAAGTCAATCAATCAATCAATCAGAATAGAGCTGGAAAGGACCTTGGAGGTCTTCTAGTCCAGCCCCCTGCTCAAGCAGGAGACCCTATACCCTTTCAGACAGGTAGCTGCCCAGTCTCTTCTTAAACAGCTCCAGGGATGGAGTTTTTGATTCTAAAATTAAGCTTCAATTAAGATAAAAGCATCTTTGATGTAGTGAAAGAAATGCTTAATCTAATATTCAATAAATAAAGGACCTTATCAAAAAGAAAAAAACTTATATACTGTGTTAAATCATAAAGCAGTTTATTTTGGCTTAGCATATGGGAATCCAGACAATGTGTATATTCAGACACAGATTAAATTTATGCCTACTTTGGTTTCAACAGTTTCTTGAATAAATCACAGTAACTAAACTCAGATACCACCGTTTTCAATTGTGAGTTTACGTAATACTGTATATGAAACTACAACTCAACAATTACATTATGGGTTAATATATATGAATTAAATCTTTATATACAACTACACATACATAATACTTCTGCATATCACATGAAGATGTGGTGTTGCTTGCCCAACTGTCTGCTTACTATCAAATCTATTTCATTTAAGAAATCATGGATTATTTCAAACAAGAAACCATAACTGAGTTATGATTGTTATTGGCTTATAAAAGATTACCTGATCAAACAAGACATAAAGCTGGAGTCTGAAAGCTGATTTATGTTTTATCTTACCCCTCTAATCTAGTCTTTGAGATTGGGCTGTCTAATTTTGATGACAAATTGCTACAACTCTTTTTGTTTGCTACACTTTTAGCAAGATTGTGTAAATATATTGCTTTGGCCAGGCCATATTTTAGCAGACCAAATATCACTTACACTGAAATCAATATGTTTATTTAAACTGAATTATCTGTTTGTATCCAGGTTAATTTTATTATTTTACCATACAATGTTATATTCAAAACATCCCTGCTCCCATCCTCCAAGTTCTACTGCCTATTACTTTTTTCATCAATGATGGAAAAGGAAATTGTTTTCTTTGAAATGTTCTGAATACCAGAAAAGCCAATGGAATTCCCACTGTCTATTTCTGCATGAAGGTAAATGGAGGTGAAGCCATTCCAATTATACACCTGTAAAGGCAATTAGCTAAGTTCCTAGTTGCAAAAGGGCAATGGAACCCATCAAAGTCTTAACCAGGCTGAACTCTTGTCTAGCTTTTTTGACATCAGCCTTGGCTGGCTAAGTGCTACCATCTCCTATGGCTACACACAAATATATACACATACACAATATATACACATCATACCCACACCCACATCACTATATTCTATTAAAATTTTACAGTTTGTCAATATGTAATCTTTAACTGGGCGACATGATGCATCTTAGGACAACAATTTTTGAACAAAGGCACCTCAAATGGGGTAGCTTACAAAATGTGCCCAAAAAGTCTGGAACCCATGACTCCCATAGAGCAGAAATTTTACAAATTTTATAAAACATTTCAAGACATAAAATGTATTACAAAACATCTGAGGGAGTCCCAGAGACATAAGAGACATGCAACCAAAGGCAAAGAGCCTCTTGTCCCAGTGGTTAGAATGCAGGATTGCAGGCTGACTCTGCCCATTGCCAGGAGTTCAAGGTTGACTCAGCCTTCCATCCTTCGGAAGTCGGTAAAATGAGACCCCAGATTGTTGGGGGAAAGAGGCTGTAAACCACTTTAAAAGGGCTGTAAAGCACTACGGAGCAATATATATGTCTTATTGCTATATATATGTTTTTAAAACTTTGGCTCCTCTCATCCTTACTAAACTTCCAATCACCAAGATTTTAAAGCATGGTTTCTCATCCTTGTCCACTTGAAGACATGTGAATTTTAACTCCCAGGATTCCCCAGCCAGCACGTCTTTAATTCGCCCTGGTGGGGAAACACTACTCTAAGAGCACACCTTGCCCCACTCAAAAGAATGTTCTGAAGCTCCCTATATAAAGTCACTGGTAGTTGTGAGTCTGGATATGGCTATGAACCTTTCTCTAAGCTTTCACCAATCCAGAGTCATAAAGGTGATTCAAGAAAAATACAAATCATCAGAAATAAATGGTCATTCTTGGCAAAACTGCTTCCCAACAACAGCGGACAATTATCCAAGAAATCAATTAAATGAAACCACCAGAAGAGGACTTCATCAATTTGGGGGTGAAGCATGCTAGTGATGCCCAGCTATGTATGCCCCCCATCCTAATCAGAGCAGGAAGTCAAAGTCTTGAGCTGGTGCCTGGAGGCTTTTGAAGTACTGGATGAGGTAGAAGAGTTTAGAATGAGTCTCAACAAGGGAGATAGGACTGTTTATTTAGAAGACTCATCTGGATAGGACTCTCTGCCAGTTGCAATTAGCTCATCTGATATGTCCTAACCAAGAGGGTAAACTCTGGATTCCTCCCCACCCTGAAATGTTAAGGAAGCCAAAGCCTCAATGCAGAACTTATGTTTATTTATTGCATGTATAACCGTCATGTTAGTTTATTCAATTACAAACAACAGTCGTTTAAATAAAATATCCACAGTTAAAAGTAAAATCTGTAAGTATAAAATTAAGTAAGCATCATAAAAATAATCAAACCAGATGTCATACCACTCACCGTAGGCCCTCCAGAATAGTTCTATTTCTTTCTAAAAAGGCTAAGACAGTGGTGGGCAATTTAATTTCTAAACTAGTCTATAGAAGAGTAAGATTATCTTCAATTATCTATCCTTGGAGATTACAACAGCCTTTCCTATTAGAAATCTGAAAGGCTATTGAGACAGCATTTTCCTTATCTTTCAGAATGCAAGAGGCAACATAACCATGGCAGCTCTTTGGATGGGGATTGATTTTGGGGCCTCATCTTGTCTCTGTGTGTTGCACATTTAATGTTTCATGAAATGTAGCTTGTTAAGAATTGTTCTATCAGGTGGCATACAAATATCAAAAATAAATAAAAACCAGGAATCTGGACTCTAAGTCAGCACTCATAAATCTTATCAGAAAATGGGATTGGCGGTACAGTAGCAAATCAGCCACTGCTTACCAAATACCTTCTCTCAAACTTGCCAAAAAGCATCCAAATGACTATGCAGACTAGTCTAAATGACCCAACTGTGATTTGAATCCAGGACTTAAATGACTTTCTTCTAACGCAAGCACACACCTTTCAGTATATACAGTATGGGGTGGATATGTTGAGTGTGCGCACGCAAACACACACACACACATTAAGTAATGTGTAGTAATGAAATTAAACTGCACTAGAATTTCATGAGCTTCTACTGAATAAATACTGCACTGTACACTACCAGCATTATGTCCATCTGCTATCCTGTATAGAATGTCCTATATTTCATCCCAGGCAGCAGGTGGCAGCACTGAGGTAGCCTGGGCTGATCTCAAACATCTCTAGGATCAGGCTTGCTTAGAACTTTGATGGGAAATAGCCAGAAAATCCCAGGGTCATACCCTAACCCGGGAAGCTGGAAAAAAACACTCAGGAAAGACTACATGACCTGCCTATTGCAGATGGGGAACGTGCCCATGGCTGTCACCAGCAGCTCAGTTCTACTAGAGAAAGACTGGGACTTTTACTACTGTACTTTTTAATTCCCAATGTACTCAAAATGGCTAAGAGAAAAAAGCCACATACAGAATGCAAAATATTCAAATTAATAGACGTTGGGTGCCTAAAATAACTTTAAATAAATAAGTAAAACATAAGCTTAATGATTTTGACACTTATTATCTATTAATCTTAATTAATAAGTTAAAATATCATTTTAAGAACTTGTGCAATGTAGTAATTTTTCTTCTGCATGTCTTTCCCTATAAAGAAAATCAATCTGTAGTATAATGAGAAGTCATTGTTTACATTATAGTAATCAGATACTACTGTCATTTTGTATAGAAACGAACAGTACTGTAAAAATTCTCACACTATACTTCTATACAGAGGTGGGATTCAGCAGGTTCTGACCAGTTCTGGAGAACCGGTACTGGAAATTTTGAGTAGTTCAGAGAACTGGCAAATTTCACCTCTGAATGGAGATTTTGCAGTACCTTTCCCCTGCCACGCCCACCAAGCCACGCCCACAGAACCGGTAATAAAAAAAACGGAATCCCACCACTGCTTCTATAATTCTTTTACAGCCCTGGTCACGCAGTGGTTACAGTGCTATTGCTATCAACATTTTAAAAATTGAACGTGTTGCACTTATGCCAAATTAAGCATATAATTTCCGTTTCCATGTTTTACTATGTTCCCAATTTAGCCCTTTGAGCACCTTTGTATTTATTACTTATTAATTTTTTATGCCGCCCATCTCCCCTACAAAGTGACTCTGAATGGCTTACAGATTTATCATCCATTCTTTTAACATTTCTCACCAATCCAAGCACTTTTCTGGTAACGCGTTTTCTTTTTTAGGTAAACTCAATCAGCACATCTTTTAATGATTTGTGCAGTTCCTGGAATATTTTTGCATTATGTATTATTACAACCCTGCCTGCATAATGTTCTTTAATAATTATGCAAAATGAATTTTCAGTGAATTCACATCGTTATTTTGAGGATTTGAAAAACCTTAATCCACAAAAATATTACTGCATCTCCATGGCCTCACAAACAGCAAGCACAATACATTACTTTTCAGTTCTCCTCTCTTTGAGCTATAGATACAGACACAAGCAAGAACAACAATAAAAAGACTGAATCAGAACTATATCATATTCCTGCAGCTCCATCCAATTACACCGGTTGTATTTAAACATGCACATTTCCAATTATGACAGTTGAGCTACTATTTCATGAAGGATATGTGGAAATCAGCAACCTAGGTTCAATAAAAATGAAAGGGAAGCATATCAGTTAGCCAAAGAGACGGAGAGCAGCATTTCCTATTAATTTTCTCTTATTTCAGGCACACAAAATATTCAATGAGGCCCACCTTAGGGATTTAATAAGGTATTACAAAAATTCCAAAATATTGCAGGGCATTATCTAATGTTTTGTTTAATACACGTGTAACTTGCATGAATTGCAGGTGAAAAGGTATAGCAAAGTGTCACCTGTCATCTATATCATACTGAAATGCTCATGACTATAACCTTTAACTGGGCAAAACAGTGCATCATAAAGCAAACCTTTTTCGACTAAGGTATCTCAAATGGGCTAATTTACAAAACGCATCTGGCTCCTATGATTCCCTTGAAATTTGGCAAATTATATAAAACATTTATGGCATAAAAATTATCATATTTCTTTTATGACATAATACAAATTGTCACAAAAGATTTCCTGTGGTCAACTGGTGGCATCTGACTGTAATATACAGTTCAACATGAAACACTTTCAAGGCAGAAACATCTCTGAGTATCTCCCTGAATTTTTAAGAACTTTTCCAGAACATCAGAAGCTCTGCAATTTTTGAAGGCACCAAGGAATTATCTTCAAAACAATGACCCAACAAGACATGGGTTGTCTAGGTTTTTTCCAGATTCTCGGGAAATATCCTTATTTTTAAATAATTAACCAACCCATAAACTTACTCCAAAATAGCTAATATTTCTATTGTCTATTGTTAAAACATGTCACTCTTTCTTCCAGGCTGTCAAGAGTATTACAAACTGCAAGCACAGTCCTTCTAGAACCACTACAAACTATGTAAGATGACTCTGCTTCTATCTTGTAAGTTTCCAAGGCTATTCTGCTGATCTTTCTGCTGATTCAGCTCTGTGTCACCATTCTCAAAACTGAATACTGTAGTCGTGTCTCATATACTGAGATGTACACACCAGGTTGCATTATCTTTTTAATGTAATATCCCCCATCATTCTGGGCATTGTTCTATTTCTTATTGATTCTGATGAGAAGAAAAAGTTATTAGACTATAGCTTAAATTATTGGTTCATTCTCTCATTTTCAATATTGAATGGTTATAAGCAAATGGTTAGAACAAACCATTCACATAAAAATCGTAACACAAATTAAATAATTATGAAGTTTCAAAATACCTTCCCTCCTGCATCAGGACAGAATACAAAAAAGTAATCACACTGTTTATAGGAAGGGATATTTGATTAAGTAATACGAATAACCATAAAGATCAAACCATAAAACCAGAGTGACTGAGAAATGAACAGCGAGAAAGTCAGAGATGTTACTGTATTGTTATTAAGATAAAGATCACAAATATGCAAGACAGACAACTAATATATTTACTAAATTGACATCATCAATCACAAAGTACTTATATTAGACAGTCAACTCCAAAACAATTCTACAGGCAACATAATATTCAAAAGCATTTTGAGAAATCAATCTATTAATACGCACTTTAAATTAATATTTACAGAATTGGGCAACAAAGTCTCAACGAAAAATACCATACTGTATAACTAAAATGGCTTATGGTTTCAAAAAGGTCTATTCTGCAGTAGCAATCTTCCCCTGGGATTTTCTTACTAGTTCCAGATGACTATATATAATATATTAAAGTGTGCTAATATAGCTCTTCTGTATTTCTATGTTACTTAAAAATTTAGCTACGTTTTTATTGGTCAGTGACGAAAGTAATTTCTAGCTATTAGTATAATGCTTCCATTTTACATTAGACTAAATATTACCAACTCAGCTTGGCTAAGGGGAGTTTGTCCTGGTTAGTATTTAGCTGGGATGGTATAGGAAGTTCAGCAGTAGAATCAAACAGAGAATTCCACAAAATTCCCCTGAAAACAACCAGGAGAAATCATTTCTGTAAGGAGAAAAACTGAGTCTGGAGGCTGGCTGGCTGGCTGGCAGAGGTTGGGCTCGACTCAAAGGCAACTTTGCTTTAAAAATGTCCCTTACCAAGAACCTTCCATGTAGATTAAATAAAATCTAATACACTGCTAGCTACTTACCCGATAAATTACTGTCCATAGACACAAAACCATCAAGACTTTATCAGAAATGTAGAAGAGTGAGGGAATATAAAAATCACACCCCTTGGTATGGTAAATATCAGATCTTAATAAATGTAGGACTAAAGCCACATAGATGGAACTCAGGTGCGTTATTCAGCTTTCAAAAAATGTACATTATTATTATATTTTTTCCCTGCCTGGACAACCCTATGACGTGGGTTGGGCTAAGAAAGGGTGACTGGCCCAAAGGTCACCCAGCTGGCTTGTAAACCTAAGGAAGGCCTAGTACTCATACCCCCACCCCACGGGGCTTTTAAGACAGAACCTTCCCCATTCCAGATTGATAGTTATTTAGATAAATAGATGGATGGAGTGAGAGACAAAGGGAGCAGACAGATCTTTATTATCACATGTATCTTTATACTTCTTAGATATATTGTGTGTGTCTATATGCATATTATACATACATATGTAGTGTGTATGTGTGTGTGTATACACACACACACGTATACACATACAGATACTGTATGTATGCACACACACATACATACATATATATATTACACACACACACACACACATATATATATATATGTATGCATAATATGCATATAGACACACACAATATATCTAAGAAGTATAAAGATAAATGTGATAATAAAGATTTGTCTGCTATCTCTCACATACTATATCCATCCATTTATCTAAGTAACTATCTGGAATGGTGAAGATTATAAATATAGACAGACAGACAAAAGATGGTAGATGGATAGAGACAGAGAGATAAATGATAGATAAGGTAGATATAGATAAGATAGATAGATAGATAGATAGATAGATAGATAGATAGATAGATAGATAGATAGATAGATAGTCTAGATAGATAGATAGATACTAGATCGATAGATAGATAGATAGATAGATAGAGAGTAGATAGTAGATAGACAATAGATAGATAGAGAGATAGATAGATAGAGCGGATCGAGTAGATAGATAGATAGATAGATGATTATCGATAGATAAGATAGATAGCTAGATAGATAATAGAAGAGATCGATAGATAGATAGATAGATGATAGATAGATAGAAGATAGAAGATAGATAGATAGATTAGATCGATCAGATAGATAGATAGATAGATAGCTAGATAGATAGATAGATAGATAGCCTAGATAGATCGATAATAGAGATATTTTAGACTAAGATAGATAGATAGACGATAGAGGAGATAGATAGATAGCAGATAGGATAATAGATGAGTAGATAGATAGATAGATAGATAGATAGATAGATAGATAGATAGATAGATACCGTAGATAGATAGACAAACAGACAGGATACACATAGATAGTTACCTTAGACATAAAGCTACACATATAATACAAAAGATATATAATAGATAAGGCAGACCGCAGACACGGCCTCTGCAAAGGAGGATGGAGGCTTCTGCCTCCCTCGGATGGGAACGGATTCCTCCTCCTGAAAGCAAGCAGCCTCTTTCCCCAGCCCACCCCATAGGGCACCGCCTCTCCCCCCTCCTCTCCCCAGGAGGCTCCAGCCATGTGCCGGGGAACCGCTCGAGATCGCCCAGCCTCGCCGCAGGTGAAGTCGCCCCCAACGCCAATGCCGCCTCCCCCTCCTCCTCCCGGCCACCCATTTGGGGGCAAAGGCAGATGGAGGCGGACACCCCCCACCCACCCCACAAGAGGCATATCCTCTCCCGGCCTGGACCCCCCCCCAGCCCCCCAGGCCGCCCCGGGAGGCACGGGCTCTTCGCCCAGGCGGGAGGGGAGGGGGGTCTCGAAGCGCGGCTGGGAAGCGGCGGCTCCATCGGGGGAGACATAACGGGGGGCGGCGGGGGGGCAGCCAGAGGAGAAGCGGGGGGGCATCGATCCCGGAGGCCAAGGCGGCGGGGGGGGGGGGGCAGCAAGATGGCACCGCATCGCGGGGAGGGAGGGGCAGACCCTGAGGAGCCCCCACCCCACCCCCGCCTCACCAAAAGGGGGCGTGGCGCCTGCGGAGGAAGGCGGACGACCCCCGAGCCTCCAGCAGCCGGAGCAGCGACCCCGAGGGAGGGAGGGGATTGGAGGTAGGGGGCCGAAGACAGGAAAGCCCAGCCAGCGGGGGGAGAGAGAGAGAGGGAGAGAGAGAGAGAGAGAGAGAGACAAGAGGGGGCATCTCGTGAGGTAAACGCGGAGCCGCCGGCGGGGGAGGATGGGAGCGGGAGTCCGCGCCTCAGGGAAGGAGGGCGGCCGGCGGGGGTTGAGGGTGGTCAGCCCCTCCTCCTTTTCCCCTCATCCCTTCACCTGCCATCGCGGCGAGCAGCGGCTGGAAATGGCGACCACGACGACGCCGGCGGCGCTGAGGCGAAGGAGCCGGACTGGCGGCGGCGGCGGCGGCGGCGGCGGAGCTGGAGCGCGCGCGAGCCTCGACCCGCAGCGGCGTGAGGGGAAAGGGGGCGTGGCTCGGCCGCGCGGCGGCGGAGGGAGGGAGGGAAAGAGGGGGCGTGGCTCGGAGGCGGAGACCTGCCCTCGGAGTGTGGTGCGCTTGCGCCGTTCGGCCCCGCCCCCCTTCCCTGGCGTCACGTGACCCCGGCCGGGACCTTGCCGCTGCCTTACGTTGCTGGGTTCTTTTCGCCGTGCCTGATGGGTCACCTTAGCCGGCTGCAGACGATGGGCGAGCGGTCCCCCGCCTTCTCTGCTTTGTTAAGGCGAGCGCGCCTTGCCAAGGGGAAGGGGCAGGGGAAGAGAGCGAGCTGGGGCGGGGGGGGGGGGGAGCCTGGGAGTCGCGACGACGTCACGCGCTGACGTCAGCAACTGCAGGATTTAGGATGCGCAGTGCTGAATCTCGTGTGTGTGTGTGTGTGTGTGTGTGTCTCGTGTGCAGCTGCTCTCCATATATCTTTGTTTATGCATTCATTATCTTGCTTCCAGGCGACTCCAGGTGGATTGCAATGAAATACATAACAATTCCCCCTACCTTGGATCCTTTAAGACTTGTGGACTTCCACTCCCAGAATTCCTCCTCCAGTCATGTTAGCTCAGGAATTCTGGGAGTTGAAGTCCACGAGTCTTAAAAGTGGCCAAGGTTGGAGACACTTGATCTATAAGATTTAAAAACTGCCAGGCGTAATCCAATCACTGGTCCACACAGCCAGGAGACCAGCTCTTCTCCCCTGGCCTGGGTCCCAGGCTCTGGCACGTAGAGCTCCGGTTTCAAGACCTCCTGGAGGCAGTTCTCAGCTTACAACTACAATTGAGCTTAAAACGTCTGTTGCAAAGCCCAACGGTTGCTAAGTGAACGGCACCAAAGAAGTTGTGCAATCATTGATATGTAACACTAATAAAACACATGCCTACAAATAGGAGTTTAATGAAGCCTAGAGAGTGAGGCAGGAGCGTGAGAGATAAAATAAGGTGGGGCAATACAAGAGATAAAACATTAAATTAGGATAGAGCTGTGATAAAATCACCATAATATAAAGAATTCTCTATCCTATTCTAAATTATTTTCTATATTCTGTTCTATATTCTATTTTATATTCTATATATTATTTTTTATATTCTATTCTATATTATTTTCTATATTCTATATTATTTTCTATATTCTATATGGCACTACAGAGTTGCAATGTTATAATGCAATATCTAAGGAAACTAACCATCTAAGTCCTAAAAAACAAGGGGTTCTCCAACCTTGGCCGTGTTAAGCCTGCGGACTTCAACTCCCAGAATTCCCCAGCCAACTGGGTGGTGCTGGCTGGAGGATTCTGAGAGCTGAAGTCTGCCAGGCTTAAAGTGGCCAAGGTTGGAGATCCCCTGCTATAAGGGATACTTTGATGAGTTTGTCAGTGTTAAAACACACTGGCCGAATACAGATTTGTTTTAGCGCTATATCTGAAGGCTATTTATCATTAAATTCAAGGGGAAAATTGCTTTCTCCCACTGCATGACAACTCTCAGTTCCACTTCCCTATTCTTTTATTGGAAGAGTTATTTTGGAGCTGTGCACCACGCGATATGCAAATCACGGCCTTCAGCTTGCTCTGCGATTATTAGTAGGTTGAGTGTGTGGGTAGCGTCATCCTGGTGCGAACTAGCAATCAGGCCGCTGAATGGGGCCCCTGTGCAGACAAAACAGGAGCCGTTGTCATCGGGATGAAAACCGAGACGATCACTTGGTGAAAAGGAGGAGAGTAAAAATATACTCATTATCATTTCTGTTAATTGCTGATATCAATCAATCAAGGAGAATAGAGCTGGAAGGGACCTTGGAGGTCATCTAGTCCAGCCCCCTGCTCAAGCAGGAAAACCTATACCATTTCAGATGAGAGGCTGTCCAGTGTCTTCTTGAAAGCCTCCGGTGATGAAGCACCAGTGGTGGGATTCAAAATTTTTTGCTACCTGTTCTGTGGGCGTGGCTTTGTGGCTGTGGCAGGGGACGGATATACTGCAAAATCCCCCTTCCCTCCCCACCCCACTAACCTGCTTTCCAGCTCCGTTCTCCTCTGCAGGGCAACAAAAGGAGACCCAGCCAATCAAGCATAGGCATGGCTTGGTGGGCGTGGTGTTCTGTGGGTGTGGCTTGGCTTGGTGGGCGTGGAAGAAGGGGAAGATCCCCCTTCCCTCCTCACCCCACTAACCTGCTTTCCAGCTCCGTTCTCCTGTGCAGGGCAACCAAAAGAGACCCAGCCGATCAGCTGGGACTCAATGGGAGGCAGAGAAGAGATGCGGTTGGCGGGGCCAGTCAGAGGTGGGATTGGCTGGTTCTCTGAACGACTCAAAATGTCTGTCTCTGGTTCTCGAATTGGTTCGAACCGGCTGAATCCCACCTCTGTGAAGCATCCCACAATATCTGGTGGCATGCTGTTCCACTGGCTATTCCCTCTTTCAAAGCCAAAAATGGCCTTCCAATCACCCACATCCTGCTTTAGCTGCCTGGACAAGAGAGCAAAAATTGTCCATGCCTGTCACATCATAGTGTAGCCTTGGAACTCATACATGACTTTCTTTTTTATCTGTTTTTGTCCTTCACATTTCCTGTTCCTGTTATATCTTCTTATATTAAATGGAAAAGCCATGACTGAGCAAGGCCAGGGTTTGTGATGTGGAAGAAAACGCCAGCGGCAAAAATTTATATGCCAGGTTGGTTGTTTAATTGGTTGGTGAGTTAAGCAATTTTACTGTCCAGCCCAAACAACAATTCCTGGTCAGAACAGATCTTAGGAATGGTCTCAAATTTATCAGCAAGTTAGCATCGAGATAAAAAGATGCATTAAAAAACCATAACAATTCTGCACTGCACATCCAACCAATTAGCAAACCGTGTATGATGGCATATGCAGCCCGGGAGAAATGCATTGTGGGTCACACATAGAATGTATAAAATTTTTATTCCTTTTATTCCTGCAAAAATAGTATTGCATATGCTAGTAGAATACAGAAGTTGGAACTACAGTTTGTTGTTGTTTCAAAATGCATTTTGGAGCGTTGACATTTATAAGTGAGCCAATTTTTCAGTGGTTTGATTTTTTTAAAGTCACGGGAAGGACGAAGATTTGACTGCTTGATTTGGTTATTGGGATTTGCAAATGGGGATCAGGAAGGGAAATGTGCTGCATCCAGTTAGCATAGATGGACCAGTTACCTGCCCTAGTAGAAAGCCCACTGACTCTTTAACGTCCGTTAGGACAACCTTGAATTTTGCTGTGCTTTGTGTTCAAAGTCTGGCCAGTTAACTCATCATGTTTACCTATAGGTTTGTTTAATAATGGTCCGGTCAATAAACTGTATTGTATGAAATGTAGTGGTTTGGGTGCATGCCAATCTTTAAAACCTGGTATATTATTACTACTAACCAGAGCATCTTAAATTCAAGCCACAGGATGATCTCGTACCTTGGGAAGTAGAACGTTGTTTCTCAATTTTAATGATGCTTAAAAGAGTCCCGTAAAAATGGTTTCCATACATCCAATATTCAGATGAATAACTGTATATCATCTTGCACAACAGAGATTGGTCTTCAGATGGCCGTTGTTTTTAAACACGCACCATATTCGAGGCATTTGGAACAATTTGTTCCAATGTTAAAGTATGCCTGAAAAAAACGTGTATTTCCGGTTGTAATAGCACAACATAATTTATTTTTCTTTTTTTATGGTACAGTCTAAAACAGGCGTCTCCAACCTTGGAAACTTTAAGACTTGTGGACTTCAGCTCCTAGAGTTGAAGTCCACAAGTCTTAAAGTTGCTAAAGTTGGAGATTAGAGGTGGGATTCATCCGGTTCTGACCGGTTCTGGAGAACCTGTAGCGGAAATTTTGAGTCATTCAGAGAACCAGCCAATCCCACCTCAGACTGGCCCCGCCAACCCCAACTCTTCTCCGTCTCCCATTGAGTCCCAGCTGATCTGCTGGCTCTCCTTTGGTTGCCCTGCCCAGGAGAACGGAGCTGGAAAGCAGGTCAGTGGGGTGGGGAGGGAAGGGGAATTTTGCAGTATCCTCCCCCTGCCATGCTCACCAAGCCAAGCCAAGCCCACAGAATGCCACATCCACCAAGCCATACCCACAGCTGATCAGCTGGGTCTTCTTTGGTTGCTCTGCACAGGAAGATGGAACTGGAAAGCAGGTTAGCAGGCTGGGGAGGGAAGGGGGATTTTGCAATATATCCTTCCTCTGCCACGCCCACCAGCCACACCATACCCACCAAGCCACGCCCATAGAACCGGTAGTAAAAACTGTTGAATCCCACCACTAAAATATCCCAGTGAAAGAATCGCAGAAGGCGGAGGAGAATAGGTTGACCTCGTCTTCTCAGTCTGAACCCCTCACGACACAACGGTGGGCTCCCATTGCAGGGGGAAGGGGGACCCCCTTCCTGTTGTCAGTCCTGGCAGGCTCTCACATACTGCCCTTTCTGGTGCCCATGCCCTGCACTGCCTCCTTCAGCCTGGCAGCTCCCCAGGACCATGGTGCTCCATCTGCATTTCCAGCCTTAGGACACCAAAGTCAACAGAATGGACCAGAACGCCTTAAATTAGATTATTCTACACCATCAAGCTCCTTATTTCTCATCCAGCGTTGTGACCTTTTGGGGATAATTTTTGTTGGCTCCATGACAGAGAGGCCATCGCTTCTGCATCACTTGGGTGACGTTCCCCAAGGCTTCATGCTGACGTTGTTTAGACCAGGGGTCTCCAATCTTGGCTACTTTTAAGACTTTTGGACTTCAACTTGCTGAGGAATTCTGGGAGTTGAAGTACACTGGTCTTAAGGGGGCCAAGGTTGGAGACCCCTGGCCTGGAGAGGGCTGGAAAGCACTGTGAAATGGTGAAGAAGAAGAAGAGGAGGAGATGATGATGATGATTATTATTATTATTATCTTAAATGCTTGGGAAGTGTTCGACTAGTGATTTGTGAATTCTGGGAGTTGACGTCCACAAGACTTAAAAGTGGCCAAGACCCCTGGTTTAGAACACCAGTTGGCTCTTTTTGGGGAGTGGGTTGTCCTTACATCAACAGGGCCGTGACCCCCAGAGCCAGCCAAGTGGGTTGAGCAAACAGTCAAAGGTTCACGCACACTAGCTGTGAAGCATCGGCTGCGTGTTTTTTTCCTTTCCTCCTGCAGGAGATTTGGGGCCCATTCAAGATCTGTTGCAAAGGAACTTGGGTGTTTTCTGCCAAGATGGTCTTTAAGAGGCCATCCCATAGTTTCCAACCCTTGTTTCTTGTCTTTCCTTCTGGTGCTTTGGAGGATAGTTTGACCCCCTCTTCTTTATGGCATTCCCGCAAATATTGGAACATTGCTATCCCATCATCCCTAGTCCTTCTTTTAATTAGGCTGGAACTGTGCAATTCCTACAACCCTTATTTTATTTTTTTATAATAAATTTTATTAAGTTTCCCCAATTTTAAAAACATAAAACAAAACTTTATACATTATTATCAACGTCAAGACATCTTTTGCATCTCCTCACATTTTCCAGTATATGTATTTGCTTATTCCTTTACCATTACATCTTAACACTTACTCTAAATCAATATCTTTTACCCTTACATCTCAATCTTCTCCATGGTGTATTTACATATTTACATAGTCCCTCATTCTTTTCCTAATTGACATTTTCTTTTCTTTTTATTTCTAAACCACTCATCCCAGGCATCCCAGGCCCTATGATAAATTGAATCTTCTCTGTCTTCTGTTTTCATTGTTAGCCTGTCCATCTCTATACAATCTATTATTTTTTTTATAACCATGCCTTCCGGTGGAACCTACAACCCTTATTTTAGCCTGAATAAGAAATGGCCAGCAGTTCATTTGGTTTTCCCGTTTCCCAAGGCTCCAACCTTACCCCTTCCAGAAGCATCACCCACCCACCCACGCGGCCACTCCCAGCCTGCTGGAAGGAAAATGCTGTATATCTTGGCCTTACCAAAAAAAAAACCCCTGCTGACAGGAGGCTGAATCACCCCCATGTCTGAGCCAGCCAGGCCTCTGGGAAGCAGGTTTTGCTCGCAAGGCCATTAATGCAGGAGCATCTCAGACTGCCACGGAGATCGGGTGGGGGTGGGGGCAAGGGGGGACTTGGATGTGGGGAAAAACAGGTCATCGGCGGGAGGCAACCGAGCCCTCTCTTGCGTCATGTTCCCTGATCAGGGATTCATTCATTAGCCCGATGAAGTGGAAAGAAAACGGACTACATAACCCCTCCCTGTGTTGATCGTGGCTAGGTACGTCTATCCCAAAAGCAAACTGACCCTGCACAATGCAATAAATCATGGGTAATTGAATCAGCAGGCAACGGTGAGCCAAAACAAACAGTCCCACCGGCTGGGTTTCCGTGTCCCCGTGTGACTAATCGGGGCTCACTGGATAAACGCAATTTGCTGACCTCACACAGAATGCCCAGCTGTGATAGAACATCACAGAAGGAAGGAAGGAAGGAAGATCAGAGGTGGCATTCAGCTGGTTCTGACCAGTTCTGGAGAACCGGTAGTGGAAATTTTGAGTAGTTTGGAGAACTGGCCAACCCCATCTAATCCCCGCCTCCCATTGAGTCCCAGCTGATCGGCTGGGTCTTCTTTGGTTGCCCTGCACAGGAGAATGGAGCTGGAAAGCAGGTTAGTGGGGTGGGGAGGGAAGGGAAGGGGATTTTGCAGTAACCTTCCCCTGCCACGTCCACCAAGCTTCCTTCCTTCCTCCTTCCCTCCTCTCCAGAGCTGGTCTTCAGCTGGTTCTAGTGAACCGGTAGTGGAAAATTTGAGTCATTCAGAGAACCAGCCAATCCCACCCCTGACTGGCCCTGCCAACTCCATCTCTTCTCTGCCTCCCATTGAGTCCCAGCTGATCAGCGAAATAGGATTCTAGCACGTTGTGTGAACACTGCCACTAACACAGTAATAGTAGTAGTAGTTTTTCAAGTTAAGTTGGGCCACTACTGTCGCTTGTATGTTCAGAGGCTGCATATTAGGGGGGCCGACAACTGTGTTTTGTTAACCCAGGTTTTTAGGGTTTTTTTTTTATCTTGAAAGTCCAAGGCCTTGCAACAAAAATCCAAATTAAAAATACCAGTCTGGGGACTTCCCAGGACAAGGGCTCCTTCCCCCAGCTCTAGCCTAGAACAGAGACGACGTCAGGCTGGAAAAGTACATTAAGACTGAACATCACAAGTTCTTTATTAAGTAGGCAATTGGAACCTGCAGATTAAGCTTTCCCAACACATGTTTAAGCTTTCTCTTGCATTCCACAGGCTGCAAATCCTGTGAGAGAATCCAGAGAAAAAAATAACCGATAACTCGCCGGTGGCAAAAGGAAGCCCACGATCTCTGCCTAGCACAAGGCAATGGGTCCAGGCAGCCTGTCCAAAAAATCCCCAAACCCCTTCAAGAAATCATGGCGACTTCAACATCAACCAATGGGAAAACAAGCTTTGGTGTTGCTGACATGGACACTTGATCCAACTCCCAGCAGAGTTTGTCTCCCCTTCGAGGGCTCCAGGTTGCATATCCTCATTTGTACTTTCCAAGTTTTCCATCTGTTTTGGGGGACACTTAGCCACGGACAGTTATGTCTTCCTCCCTCTAGGAACAGGCAATTATACACCTTTTAGGACCCGTGGACTTCAACTGCCAGAATTCCTGAGCTGGCCAAGTCCACAGGTCCTGAAAGGGTGGGCAGCTACGGCCCTTTTAGGACCTTGTAGACTTCAACTCCCAGAATTCCTGGGAGTTGAGATTCACAGGTCCTAAAAGGGCCGTAGTTGCCCACCCCTAACTCACACAGACTTTTGCTCTGACTAAAACGTGCCTGTTTCAAAAAGCATGGAACAGAGTATTTGTTTGTGGGAAAAGGGGTTGCTTTTGAGCCAAGTATTTGATTTCCTGTCTCTGCATTTGACCTATTTTTTTACATTTCATTTCGTTTTGATGTCTCTGGAATGTGCTCCACGTTATTTTCTGATGGAGTCTTGTCTGGTCCCGAGTTCTGGTTTTACAGCCCAATTCCATCTGAGGATACCACTACACTTTCGGCTTATTCTCTGAGGAGGCAATTCTATCAGCCCCAGCAAGGGTCCTCAAACTTGGCCACTTTTAAGACTCGTGGACTTCAACTCCCAGAATTCCTGAGCTAACATGACCGGAGGAGGAATTCTGGGAGTTGAAGTCCACAAGTCTTAAAAGTGGCCAAGTTCGGGAACCTCTGACCTAGACAAATTTAATTAGCTCTCCACCTTCCATCCCTGGTTCCAGATGTCAGAGACTCTGCTCTAGAGGAAGAAGTGAAATAATAATAATAATAAAGTAGAAGCGCCTATTAAACCCCTGAGTTTCTTTTCCTCCTTCTGCTCGGTGGAAACACACCTGTCAAGAACTTTTCCCCCTCAAACCAGAAACTTGTTCTCACCAGGCCTCCTCTTCCTCTACGCCACGCAGCTAATTTCCTCTCGGAGGGGCCCGGGAGGAAAACAAGAACCGAAAGTCCTACCAAAGAAATCCTTAAGGACTACTAACAGCTGCTGGGTTTGATGGTCCAAAGAGAGAGCCTCACTCCAAATTAAGCTTGGTTTTTTTTGGGGGGGAGTGGGGGGGTGGGCTGCATCTTCTCTCTGGAGCTGTGGTCTTTCAGAGCCTTCTAATCATCGAAATCCGGGATATCATCGTAGGAGTAGCCCCGGTAGCCTTTGGAAGCGAAATAGGCGATTCTCAAGTGATAGAAGCCTGGAAGGAAAACCAGGATGCCGATGATCAAGACAGGAACTGCGCGATCGGTTCCCTGGAAGAGGGAAGAGATGAAAAGAACGTATGAAAAAAACATATGAAGAACGGTTGCAGGAACTGGGCCTGGCTAGTCTAGTGGAGAGAAGGACCAGGGGAGACAGGATAGAAGTCTTCCAATATTTGAGGAGCTGCCCCAAAGAAGAGGGAGTCAAGCAATTTCCAAAGCCTTAAGGCCTTAGTAAGGCCACACCTAGAATCCTGCATCCAGTTTTGGTCGCCCCACTATAAAAAAAGAGGTTGAGACTCTGGAAAGAGTGCAGAGAAGAGCAACCAGGACGATGAGGGGACTGGAAGATAAAACATACGATGAACGATTGCAGGAATTGGGCCTGGCTAGTCTAGGGAAGAGAAGGACCAGGAAAGCTGGAAAGCAGGTTAGAGGGGTGGGGAGGGAAGGGGGATTTTGCAGTCTCCTTCCCCTGCCACGCCCACCAAGCCACGTCCACAGAACCAGTAGTAAAACAGTTTGAATCCCACCACTGTCCTGGGGAAGGATATATTGCACAATCCCCCTTCCCTCCCCACTGACCTGCTTTCCAGCTCCGTTCTCCTCTGCAGGGCAACCAAAGAAGACCCAGCCAATCAGCTGGGACTCCAGAGACAGAGAAGAGATGGGGTTGGCGGGGCCAGTCCAAGGTGGGATTGGCCGGTTCTCCGAATGACTCAAAAATTTTGCTACCAGTTCTGCAGAACCAGTCAGAACCGGCTGAATCCCACTTCTGGCTCTGGTCCCAGAGGGGCTTTCTACACAGGCCGTTCTCCCAGGTGGTCTCTTTGGCTCTCTTCTTGGACAGTGCAGCCCCCCTGCATAGACCTGCCCACTGGAGTCTCCCAGGACGGAATCGCTGCTCACGACTTACCCCTTGGCTAATGTATCCGGCAAGGAGCAGCGCGCCGATAATGATGAGGAGGATCCCAATCAGGAACAGCACCGTGGCCAACGCAATCGCCTTGTAGGGAACTTTCGGGGGGCTCTTCTTGAACTAGGGAGAAAAAAAGGGTCAGCGCAGAACGGCCTTCCGGGCCCAGAGTCCCACATCCTGAAGTTCTCAGCAACGCTTTGCGCTGGCTGCGGAATTCTGGGAACTGTAGTTCATACACCTGGAAGAGACCCGCGTTGGGCAGCACAAAATTCTTTTTAAGAGCTGTTTCCCAACAAAATATATAAGTAACTAGCTGGATACTCGTGTGCTTCGCTACAAAATTACGTGGCCGGGCTTAGTTTTTGGGGAGGAAAATAAGGGAGGAAAAATTCTGCCTCTGCCTACCAGCATCCATCGGTATGCGTCTGGCTAGCGTCCTATCAGTGTGTGAGAGAGTTGAGGGCTGTTTGGAAACTGAAACAGTATTTGCTGTGTGGGCAAGGAGACAGTACGGAGCCTGGGTGGGGCTTAGCTCAACTATTCTGTCCTAAAACTGATTGGTGCTCTGAAACTGAAATCAAAACTCCTCTCCTCTGCTTGTGTTTTGCCTTTGGAAGAGATTTCCTTTCAGGTGGGGAGAGGGAGTAGAACTCCTTAGCATCAGAGCGTGTTAATAATAATAATTTAGATTACACAAAAATTATGGAAATAAAATATTTTACAATACAAGGATAATAGAATTATACAGAATATAACATAAAGATGTACTACTATTGGATGGATTTAGGATGATGTAATGAATGTTATATACATTAATTTAAAATTTTGAATATCTAGTATAAAATGATGGAATAATAGTTATAGTCAAATAAATGATTAACAATGATAATAATGTATACATATATACTAGATTGATAATATGAGAATTTATACAAACTGTAAGTGAGGACTATGGAGAGGATGCACAAAAGATTTGTAACCAACCGACACACTGTATGTACGTAACTGGAACATGGTTTTATGTTTTGTTTGTATATGTTTGTCTAAAATAAAAATTCTTTTAAGAAATAGTAATAATATAGGAAATACTCTAAATGCTCTGATGGCCATTCCAGAAAATCCTTTCTTAGTGAGCCCCTAGAAGCCAAGAGGAACATCGGTACTGTGGGAAGAAAAAAACAGGCTATTGATCTATTAGATTCAACAAGGCCTTCAGATGGTAACAGACCCCAGACTAAAACAGACACGAACCAAAGTTTTAGATAGAATGATTTCAAAGTGTACCAGAACTATCTGTGATCCTGCTGAGCTGTTGCTGTGGAATGAGATTTTGCAAAGTACGTAGTTCTGAAAACCGTGAGAAATAGGGAACAGAAAGTAGCCCATGGATAGAGGTTTGAGACGTACACGGTTATATGTGGAGACTGTCTTGTCAGTAAGAAAGAACAGAGAAGTAAGTTGTGAGATGCGTGCAGAAAAGCATAAAAAGAGTATTTTGGGATGTGTTCAGGGCCACTGGCCGGGGCTACTCCTTGCTGGACTCAGCCATGTCGGTGAAGCTCATTGCAATGAGTTAGTTGATATGTTGTATTACGACAGCTATTCACATGTTCTAAATTGCTCATGAAAGAAACCTCTGATCTTAAAATAGGGTTTATTGCTTGTGGTTTGTCTGTGTCCCTCTTTTATTGAATTATTTTTACGACAGTGCCCAATGTCAAGTTGGTAGGCTTTACGGTTCTGGAGATTTTGTGATGATGCGTGAGGGGAATTTCGCTTTGAGATAGATAGATTAAATGGTCCTGGGTCTTTTTCCTTGGAAGTGGGACCAAAGATAAACTTTTTAAAGAAGATTTTCAGCCTTTGCCCTGACCGGAATCCCTCCCAATGTTTGCGATGCTCAGAATTCCCCACCAATTGAAAGGAACGGCGCAAGGCAATTGAGTGACGTTTTTGCCCCCCCCAAAAAATATTAAAAAAAAATATTTCAAGCAGAGAACCAAAGTGAAAAATTTCCATCCTGGGAAGATGCTCTTCTCCTGCGGCAAAACACGCCGACTGAGGTGTGAACAAGGGGTGAAGAACAGGTTAGGTGGTAAAACTGGGTGGACCAGCAGGTCCTGGAACTGTGTCAACAAATCTGGAGCACCTGTATGAATTTATGACAAGGTTTTATAGACATTCTTCTGGAAATCTAAAATTTACAATGATGCTGGCTTGAAGTTCACCTGTGTCTTTCAGTTCAGGCTCAGACTCCGGAAAGAGAAACAAGGAGGTAGGGACATCAAATAAAGCATTTCCATTACACTCCGGTTTTTCTTTTCTGCCATATTTTTTGGGGAGGGAGGAAGGAATGCTAACAGGGGTCTTTTTAGTGCTGCTCCTACTATTATTGTCTGAAAGATCTTCTCTACAATCCTGCCTTAAAGGGAAGAACGTCTAGGGGGATTGTCAGTCATCCAGGCCTCCTGGTTGTTTTGTTTTTTCAGGAAGCAACTGAACTTTCTTGGCTTTTCTTGGCTACTCCCACATCATTCCAAGGGGTTCATCCCAAATTGGATAGCTAAAAGATTAGAGATTCTCAGCCATCCAGGTCATGGTTTTTCTTGGAAGACGTTTTGCTTCTCCTCCAAGAAGTTTCTTCGGCTCTGACAAGATGGGGAGGAACGGAAGGCTTTATCCTCCTTGCAGACAGCTGGTCATTTGCATCCTTTCAGAGGGTCGTTGAGGCCACTTGGAGGTTTTATCTGGGTCCTGTTAACTGTTGCATCTAAAACTGATATTCCTTGAAGAAAGCTGGTCATTTGCATCCTTTTAGATCAGAGGTCTCCAAACTTGGCCACTTTAAGACTGGTGGACTTCAACTCCCAGAATTCTCCAGCCAGCATAGCTGGGAGTTGAAGTCCACCAGTCTTAAAGTGTTTGGGGACCCCTGTTTTAGATGCAACAGTTAACAGGACAAAGATAAACTTCCAAGTGGCCTCAACGACCTTCTTAAAAGGATGCAAAGGACCAGCTGTCTGCAAGGAGTATCAGTCCTTCCTTTCCCCACCATCCAGTCAGAGCTGAAGAAGCTTCTTGGATGAGAAGGGAAACATCTTCCAAGGAAAAAAACCCAGAAAGTCCAATTTTGCCTCCTGTGGGGAAAAAAAGCACCTTTGAGTTAGAAAGGAAGAAGTGCCATGACAAGGCTGCCCCCTAGTGGGCATCTCTGCAAACAGATATTCGTGGTTTTCAATTCTGTTGTACAGAATGGGAAGGATGGGTGTTTTTGTTTTATTTTTTTTAATGTATAATACACACTGAACATGGCATTTAATTTCATTGTACGAGGTGCAATGACAATGAACTATAACTATAGTATAACTCTAAAAAATATGCTAAATAAATAAAAATAAATAAATTGAGCTACCCAACATAACAGTGGGATTAAAAAGATAAGGATAAAATGTGGTCCTTCCTTCCCTACTTCCTTTCCTTTCCTTCCTTCCTTCCTTCCTGCCCTTCCCTTCCCTTCCCTTCCCTTCCTTCCCTCCCTCCCTCCCTCCCTCCTTCCCTTCCCTTCCTTCCTTCCTTCCTTCCTTCCTTCCTTCCCTTCCCTTCCCTTCCCTTCCTTCCTTCCTTCCTTCCCTTCCCCCTTCCCTTCCCTTTTACCTGCAGGTCAATGTATCCTTCATCCGTGCAAGCGAGCTTCGAATACTTCACTTTGCTGCTGGGGATGGAAGCAGCCAAATTCGTTCTGGATGGCATCTTGTTCAGCGGAAGCGACAACTCCTCCCAGCTACAACCTGGATCAGAGCCAATAAAAGGAAACCCTGAGTACTTTAAATTAAGCTGTGCGAGGAAGGAAAAGGCACCCAAGACCCTGGAAGCTACAAGGTGGAGGCACGTTGAAACCCTAGAAAACAAACTTTTGTTCCTGGGTTGGATGGGGAGCGCTAATAATCCCCAACTTACAATGACTCTACGGAGGCTGCACCACTAGGATCGTAAATTGGGGTAGTTGAAGGGAGGGAGGAAAATAGCAATAGCCCTTAGACTGATATCCCGCTTCACGGTGCTTCCCAGCCCTCTCTAAGCTGTTTACAGAGTCAGCCTCTTGTCCCATAAATATCTGGGTCCTCCTTTTATCATACTCAGAAGGACGGAAGACTGAGTCAGCCTTGAGCCGGTCAGGATCCAACTACTGGCAGTGGGCAGAGTCAGCCTGCGATACTACTGCAAGGAATACAGGTAGATTTTGGCTTATGATCACAAGTGACCCCCCCTCCCTACTAGCACTGACAATGTTCCCTAGTTGGGTCATGAAATGTCGGCAAGAAAACCACCAAGTTCAGAGAGCACAACGACCCCCATGGTCTTCCTCCTTCTCTCCTCTTCCTCCTTTTTCCTCTTCCTCCTCCTTTCCCCCTTCCTCCTTCTCTTCCTTGTCCTCCTCCTCCTCCTGCTGGTCAGGATTGAACTCCTGGCTGTGGGCAGAGTTAGCTTGCAATACTGCGCTGCCTTCTGGGAGGGAGGGAGGGAGGAAGGAAGGTAGCAAGAGTGCTTAGACCGAGATGACCTCGAAGAACCCTTCCAACTCTGTCAATCTGTTGTTATTATTATTATACACAAAAAATGACTGTACACAGCAAACAAGATGACTAAGCTGGGTTTCTTTTGCTATTTATTATTATTATTATTATTATTATTATTATTATTATTATTTACTGTTTCACAGTGCTGAGGAATTCTGGGAGTTGAAGTCCACCAAGTCTTAAAGGGGCCCAGGTTGGAGAGCCCTGCCCTAAGCGGTTCACAGAGCCAGCATGTTGCCCCACCACCACCACCACCACCATCCAGGTCTTCCTTTGACCCACCTTTAAAAGAGGGGCGGACTCCAACTCCCAGCGTCCCCCAGTGCTCCGCGCCCGGAGAGCTCTGGGAAGTGGAGTCCGCGCCCCTTTCCAAGGGGAGGAGAGCCCGGGCGGGCGTGGGAGGCGGCCGGTTGCGGGCTTTGGTTGCATTTAAGGAGGACTCGGGGGTCTCTCCCCCTCCAGCATCCTCATCCTCCCCTCTGGACGCCGCTTCTCTCCCTCCGTCCCTCGCTCGCCCGCCCGCCCGCCTACCTTCGGGGCCGAGCCATGGCAGCCTTCCCTGCGCAGGAAGTCTTCGCCGGAGCCGCTTCCAGGTCGCGGAGCAGCTGCGCCGCCCCTGGGCGGGTCCCGCGGAGGGAAAAGGCGGCCGCCTCCCCTCCTCCTCCGCCTCCGTGGCGCCGCACCCCGCGCACCCCCCGTCTCGGGTTGCCCCGCTGAAGCCCCCGCCCCGCGAGCAGGCTGGGCCAAGGCATCCAAGCTGGTTACGGGTTTAAAAGAGTTGGAAGAGGGACCTTGGAGGTCACCTAGTCCAACCCCCCTGCCCAAGCGGGAGACCCCCTCCTCCTCTCTGGGACAGCCCCTCAAATACTGGAAGGCGGCTCTCCTGTCTCCCCTGGTCGTTTTGTTCATTAAAGTCAGATTAACAGAGTTGGAAGGGATCTTGGAGGTCATCTAGTCCAACCCCCAATCCAAGTAGGAAACCTTACACCATTTCTGACCGGTGGAAGTCCAGTCTCTCCTTGAAAGCCTCCAGGGGTGAAGCTCCCACAACTTCTGAAGGCAACTTTTGTTCCATGGGTTGATTGTCAAGAAAATTCCTCCTTATTTCCAGGTTGAATCTCTCCTTGATCAGTTTCCATCCATTTTTCCTTGTCTGGCCTTCAAAGGTGCTTTGGAGAATAGTTTGACCCCCTTCCCTCTCGCTTTGGCAGCCCCTCAAATATTGGAAGATGCTCTCCTGTCTCCCCTGGTCTTTCTCTTCCCTAGACTAGCCAGGCCCAGTTCCTGCAACCGTTCATTGTATGTTTTAATCCCCTCATCATCCTGGTTGCTCTTCTCTGCACCCTTTCTAGTCTCAATCTCTTTCCTATAGTGGGGACCAAAACTAGGACTGCCATCCCAGTAGCTACTCCTAAGTGCAGAAGCTGCACTGCTGGGATCCACCTGGGAAGGAACATCCCCCCTACCCCCAAAAAACTTACTCATGCAGCAAAGCAGTGTGCATGGCTCTTATGGGGGTTCGGCATGCAAAGCCCCACACAATCAGGCCCTTCGCCACTCTGGCCAGGTCCTGGGGGTTTGCGCCCAGGTGGTTCCCTGGTCAGTTTGGAGGGCAGGCTGACCAAACCATGAAGGACAGGTAGCCCTCAACCTAACTCGTTTGGTGACCAAAATTCCAAGGCACTGAAACATGTGACTTTATTATAACTGCTTTTCTGTTACCGTGGCAGCCTCCCCACCACCAAAATCCAGGCGCTCAACTGGTTCATGTTTATGACGGTCGCTGTGTCCCGGGGTGTGTGTGTCGTGACCCCCCTGACAAGCAGCGTCAATTGGGGAAGCCAGGTTCCCTTAACGACCGTGGTGCTATCCACTGCGATTCCTTTGACTGACAAGGGAAAGGTCACAAAACGAGGCAAAACCTCACGTAGCCCGTCTCCCTTAACAGGAATGTGGGGCTCCGTGGTGATGGAGAGCCGGAGGGCCCCAGAATGTCTCCCCACTGCAAGGCCGGTGGGGGGCTCGGTTTCATGGAGAGCAGCGCAGACGAGGGTCCTTTGCTGGAGGCAGGTCTACGTTGGAGCTGCTGCTTCTGGGGAAATAATCCCCACGTTGGTTTTCTTCAGCATATTTTTTCAAGCCAAAGAAAAGTAGCTAACCAGACACACAACTCAATTGCATCTTTGGGAATGTAGATCAGGGGTCTCCAAATGTGGCCCCTTTTAAGATTGGTGGACTTCAACTCCCAGAATTCTCCAGCCAGCTCTGGCTGGAGAACTCTGGGAGTTGAAGTCCACCAGTCTTAAAGGGACCACATTTGGAGGCCCCTGGGTTAGAGTGAAGGAGGAAATGTGTGTTTTGGTTCCTCTCACATTAAGATCCTCTTGGTGGGACCCTTACGATGGGAAGGTCCACTTCCTCACCTCCAGAAAGGAACAGGAAGCAGATAAAGCTGAGGGATTCTGGGAGCTGAAGTCTCACCAGTCTTAAAGGGGCCACGGTTGGAGACCTGTCTTAGATTTGTCTTGGTTTTCCCATTTTAATTGCATACTCAAATCTTTCTAACTATCCTCCCAGAACTCCAAGTCTTCAGGGGTCCCCCCCCCCCAGCTGAATCTTATTCAACTTTTTAAACATTTTGGCTAGAAAACACTCAACTTCTTGCATTCTACTTACCATAGGGACAATATTTGGCCAGTCCAACCAAGAACTGAGGCCCCTCACCTGCATCTTCACAAAGAGAAGACTTTTTGTACATAGGCAGCTCAGGAGAGGCTCCCTGCCAGCTTGAAGGCCAGGGGCAGCCTTTTGATGGCCCCACCTCAAGTGAGACACCCCCAAATAATTGGGCTTCTGCAGCACCCTCCCCTTAAAATGGCTCCCATTCCAATTCATATTTCCCCTGTGGTGATGATTGCAACCTTCCTATTTGAGCCAGAAGGGCTCGTGTGTCTAAGCATACATACCCAATTTTCTATCACCGAAGGGGAAGGGAGATGCATTTTGGATGCTGAACGATGGGCAATTCTAGTGTGGTTATTTGGGGTATAAAATCCTTGAAAATATCCTGCCTGCCATCAATTAATAATTTCATCCCAGGGAAAAAGAAAATGTTTTGCTGGTTCCATATTGACAATATGCTTTAATCCAGATCTCATTGTTAAAAAATTTGCTAAATTCCACTTGTAAAAATGCCTCTTGGTGTCAGCCTTCAATACTTTCTTTTCTCACATCTTTCAGCTGCCATAGTAACGGGAGGGTGAAATAATTGGGCTTTGTGGGAGTGGGAAATGTGCTGGAGGTTTTAGAGAATGAACTGTGTAACTTGGGGAAAAAACTTGGTTTACACCTATTCACTTGCTCACCACACAGTCTCAACTCTTTTTATCAAACCAGGTCAAGGTCAACGGGCAGCTGTCTGTCTGCATCACCACCGGAAGATGCTGCACATCTCAGATTGGATGGACCGTTTGAACTATGGTGGGTGGGAAGGCTGCCATCACTTTGTATAGGTGTTTTTCACGCGTAATTCCTCAGATCTAGAATTCCTTTGATGCTACCACTTGAATTCCAATAAAAGTTCTCTTTTCTCTATAATAATGGAGTCTAAGTCTTTCTTGGGTTTTGAATGGAGCAACACCTGACATTCAGCCACTCACCAATCAGCACCATAATTCCAGCTGAACTGGCCAACGTGCTTTTAAATCCCCCTTCTACCCTAAAAAAGCAGCAAAGCCAACTCCTCACAGCCCGTCAGCATAGTTTAACCAGAAAAGGTTAATTTTTTCTTTTCAGTTTTACTCCTTCCTTGCCAGGGATTTAATTGGTGCTTTATCCTTCTAGACACTCCAATGATCCCCCAACACACTTGGTTGTGCTAAGAACAATGGACAATACTTCCTCCCTCCCTCCCCCAGAAACAAAAGGGAAGGAGAAATCACACCCCCAGAAATCTGGTCAAGAAAACTGCATGGACTCATCAAGTCAACATTTACTTGTTTCCCAAATATATGTAGCTGAATGCACCTGATTACTCCTGGGTCATCTTGGCCAAGGCTTCTTCAAAAGGCTTTATATTTTGAAACTTGGTAATTTCATTAAATATTCAGGCAAAAATTAATCACCTACAATTGAAATATGATGGGGCAGGGAATCCTATCCACAAGAGAAATGAGTAGTATAAGCAGGGAAGATATGGATCCAAGACATTGGGCAGTAATGCCCCGAGGCAAAATAAAAAAAGTATCCTTTATTGAAAAAAAGTATTCATTTCCAAAGATTCCCAATTTCAAGGCAAACCATTAGAACATTTTTTTCCCTCCAAACATTTCTTTTTTGCAGTCATTAGCATCCTTGTTTCAACTAATGAGGTGAAAAACACTGCAAAATTCTGATTTTCATGCAGGGTTATTATGGGTGGTGTCTAAAGGGTTACACAGGCTTTCCACACAGAAGTTACTCGTTTTTAAATACCGCATTCATTTTCATACGAAAAGCATTAAAAGCTGAACAATAAAAAAAGCTTCTACAACTATTTAAAGTACTCACATAATAAAAAGGAGAAGTATTTACATGGAAATATCTACAATAGGGTCTAAGTGCATCTGGTGCACCAAGACTGAGTATCACTGAAAGGGACCCTGGGCTACCAGCCTCGCAAAATCACATCCCTTCTCTCCCCCGCTTTTAATTTCTTACGATTCTTCTTGATCTTCAATCTTTGGGGCCAAATAATATTTCAAATGTCCCATATCTGCTATCTTGTATTCCACAACTGCAGGAAACAAAAGAGCCAAGGAAAAAGAGTTAATGGCCAGCCCGAAGCCATCAATCAAGGAAACAGCCTTTGGCACCTTTTCTCAGCGAGACCAGCAATACCCCGCTTACCTAGGGGAACATCCGCAGACATACTGAGTATAACTGTAGGAGACAAAGGTGTAGCCTTGGTGAAGAAATTCAAGTATCTCAAAGCAAAAGTCAGCTGGACGGGCTCATTCATCTCTATGGATACCTGCAAAAAACAAATGAAGATTTAAAGGACCGAGAGAAGATGTGGAGCAATGGCAAAGGGAGAGTTTCAGCTCCCCCGGGGCCTACTTACAGCTTCCTCCTCTTTGTCAACATCACTGGTTTGTGACAGTTTGACATTTCCACTCCCAAGTTCTCCCGTGGCAGAAAATTTGACCCCATCCTTCGTGCAGGAGATCACTACGGCGTCTCCAATGTGACTGAGGTCACGGCAGATACGTGCAAATTCAGCCGAGGGCATTTTCACCACGCAGCTGTATTCTTGTTCCTGAAAGACCATATAAAGGAATTGTAGGGCTGGCTGAGGCTCAAGGCAACCCCTAGATTGCATTTCCATTTCTCATGGGACAGAAAGCAGCAGGACCAGTAGAACAGATACAAATCAAATGGACATCTTTTTTAAAAAAAAAATTAACAAGAGAAGCAAATATTTATTTTTGCAAGAGTTCTACAGGTACTGTAGAAGACTGGTGATCACCTTTTGCAACCTTCTGATAAAGCAAAGACATTGGGCAAGTCCGATTTCACTTGTTAGTAACCCAACTGTTATTAACAGTTGAAGAAGGACTACATGTATTTTTAATCTCACATTTTCTAATGGCTTCAAGCATAGATTAAGTATTAATCACTCCCCTGCTTCAGAACTAGAATACAAACCTGCAACACAAAACATTTTAACATTTCAGTTTTTAACCTCCTCCCCATTAAAAACAGATGCCATTCAAACTGCATGCATAGGTGGTTATTGTTAAGGAGGGACTTCCTTAACAGTAACCTATTCAAGCAACCATATGAAGTCATGAAGGTGCTGACATATGTAGTCCCCTAAGTTATGGCCATTGCAGGAACCCCAGGCACATAATCAAAATCTGGTGCTTAGCAGTCTGCTCACATGACCACAGGATATAGTTCAACTCCTCCTTCACTGTCCGTCCCTTTAGCCACCCTGTCGCTTGGCAAAGGGTCAAGGTTGGGCATGCCTCATCTGCAGTGGGATGAAGTCAGGCGGTCAACTGGGGGGCTGCAGGGAGGTGGAATTGAAGAGAAGGCAACAGAACAGAAGCATGAGATCCTGGCTTGTCTTTACTCAGGACTACGGAAACTTTTGTTCCCAAAATGGTACACGTTTCACCCAGTGACTGAAATTCTGGTTTTAATTAGGGCCATTAAGCAAAGACTACCTATATCAAATTGGCAACATAGACAATTAGCAAGCATAGTAATGTTTTTTGATTCTTGCAGATGCTATAGATTCAGTCAAAAGACAGCAAACAAGCCAGTCTTTAACCATCCATCATAGCACTTACATTTAATGAATTCATTAACAGTACCTTTGAGATAAAAACTCACTTACTGGAATTCCAAGCTGTTCTACATCCAAATCCATTAATTTCATTTCATAGTCTGAAACCTTCTCCTGATCTATTAAAAAAAAACCATATAATTAACATTATTTACAAGAAAATCATTCCCTGACTCAATACTGTTTACTAGCCATAATCTGCAAAGCTACTTGAATATCTATTAAATAAACGACAGCAACAAAAGCACAGAGTCTTTGATCGAGATCCGGCCACTTGGCAACCTGTTTGCACTTAGAACCAGTTGCCAAATGCTCTGCACTCCTGTGAAAGTCAGTGGGGAAGCTGGCAGGGAAGATTGCTTGCTCCCACCTGCCAGATCGCAGGGGGAAAAGGGCTGCTTGCCAAGGAGAGGGGAACTCCTCCAACGGTCTGCAGAACGGAAGGATTTAAGGTGTTTCGGCAGTTCACTGCAGAGGTTCCCCTCTGCACACAGAGGGAGGTGAGGGGAAATCCTGTAGCAGTCCAAAGATCCGAGCTTTGTTTCTGCAATCTGATGGGAGTTCCTCTTGTGCAGAGAAGGAAGCTGCTGCCTGATCATCTGCTGCAGGTAAGCTTTTTTGCTCCAGTTGCTTAATGATTGGATCAGGATTGCAATGGTTAAACCAAGCAATCATGGGGGCATCTCTCATTTAACAATCAAACTTCCAGTCCAACTGTAGTCCTAAATGAAGGGTTACTAGTAGATTGAAAATTGTTGCATATAAATCTGCATATAATCAGCTTCTGGTTGGGATTACTTTTTAAAGTGTTATATATTCCAAATGTCACACCAAAATGCACCTTTAAGTCATATTGTGCATATTTTGTTATTCATATATTACATAATGGATACTCTATTTCAGTTGTAAGCTGTCATCAGTATGACATTAAACATAGGAGTAAAACAGTATTTTGACAGGTATTAGCAGACTGGCAATCAATGCAACTTGTGGATACTATTCTGACACCAGAATTTATCTTACCCTCTTCTAGTTTCACAATGAACACCTACTCCTGAGAAAAAAGCAGATTTAATGATTCAGTTAAACTTACTTGGTGTTTCAAATACCAAAACCAGCGTGTCAGCATTGTCTTCAGCCCTCAGGGTGATTATATCATCATTACCAGCACACTTGAGCACTTTGGACATACTAGGAAAGAGAAAGAAAAGCACATCTCATTGTTTTGATATACTGCATTATTTGGACAATACACAACATGAGACAAGTCAGTGCAAGCTGAGAGGCTCAGTAGGCTGGTGTCCCAAGGGAAGGCACAACAGCATTTTGTGTGAGTTTGGGTGTTCTGTGTTAAGGCTTACCAGATATCCAATATCCTCATGTCCGTGATCCAGTGGGTATTATTTAAAATCAAACACAATTTTCCCAATTTTATTTCCTGATCCAAAAATTGGCTTTGATCCAGCCCCTTCCTATCTATGATTAACTGTGGTCACATAACTCAACATACTTTCTAGGACAGAGGTCCCGAAACTTGGCCATTGTAAGACTTGTGGACTTCAACTCCCAGAAGGCTGGAGAATTCTGGGAGTTGAAGTCCACAAGTCTTAAAGTGGCCAGGTTTGGGGATCCCTGTTCTAGGGGGACATTTAGAAAGCACACTATTGTCATTTCTGTTATCATCATTAGATTATATTCTTGAGAATAAACCGGTTTTTCACATGCTAGAAAAAAATTATTTTTGTATTTTTAGTGTAATTTTTGTTGTGGACACAGACAGGATTCAACTGTTAGGGATCAACTGGGAACGGAGGACCCTCCAGCAACCCTGTGATTGCAGGAACTGCAATAACGTGCGTCAGGTTGCCCTTTTCTGGAGCATCAGGACAGCCGTGAGCTAAGAATGGGAAAGGCTCAGTCCAGCTGCAAAGGAGGCCAAGCAAACCCTGGCAAGGAGGTGCCGGGCACCCCACGCCTTCTTGCGCTTGGGATTCCCAAAGGGCTGCTTCCTCCACAGAGGAAGCTCGGCTGTGCAGGAGGAGCATCGGACTCAGGGGGCCAAAGAGGGACGCCGGCCCTGCCTGCCTCACTTCCCGCCTTCTTCCTTTTCCCAAGTGGCAAAAGCCGCCATGCTGCCTCGCACAATCCCGCGCCTAAAAGACAAGCCACGCCCCGAAGGAGAGGGCGACCAATCGGGCGGAAGCGCGCCGAAAGAGAGGAACCGTGGGCAGCCAATCCCCTTCCAGAACTAGAGCGCGCGAAGCCCGCTTGACAATTCGACGCGTCCCGCCAGGGCGCGCGGGGACTACGTCAAAGCAACGCGACCGGCGCAGTAAATGGTTCCCGCCTTTCTCTGTGTATGAGGAGAATTCCCACCTTTAGTGGACTTCTCTCTCCCCTCCTCCCCCCACCGCTCGCTCGCTCGGCCACTACCTGACGAGATTGACGCCCATGGCGATGTTGCGGTCGCAGCGGTAGGTGTCGAAACCCTCGGAGCGCATGGTGAGCTGTACCAGGGAGACGTGCGAGGAGTCCATGCTCTGCAGGCTGATGCCGCCCGAGCCCAGGTCCCAGCAGGCCTCCGTGATGAGGTCCTTGAGAGCCTCCAGGACCTTCTTCAGCAGCGAGCCCTGAATCAACCGCGCCTCAAACATCCTGTCGACGAGAGCGGGAAACTTTTCGCGCGAACTGCCTCGACTGCGCCTCTTTTATAGAGCCCGGCGACCGACGCCCCGCCCCTGGTCCACGAACATATAGTGCGCCTGCGCACCGAGACGTCGTCTTTTGCTTCAGACCCCGAAGAGGCTGTCCACAACTAAGAACCAATCAAAATAGGAGTTCATTGTTGTCTCCTCCCCTCGTGGCTCTGCTGACCAATTAGAGTGCAGGGAAAGAACGGCTTTGCTGCCAGTTTCTGGGTTTTGCCCGGACTTGTTGACCTGTGCTGCAGAGGCCGCTTCCGTCTCCAACCTGGCGCCCTCCGGATGTAATGGGAAAGAACCCCTCCCCATCAACCTCTCCAAATATGATCAGAGGCCGCGAGGAGGGATGTCCAATCTGGACAGGAGTGGACATTTCTTCCCCAGAACAGGCCATTTTCACCTGTGCTGGATGGCCTTTGGCTGTGGTTGATAGGAATTGGAATCCAACTTGAGAAAAAAACTGCAAAATGCAGCTGGCAGAGATGTGGCAAGACTGACTTTTTTTTTTTAAGAAAAAGGCAAATTTCCTCACTGATTTCCTCCCTGCAACCCTCATGCAAGGAAACTCAATGGGGAAGCCAGCAAGAAGTCAAAAGTTGCTCCCCTTCTCACTGTTTTATGATGCCCCCCCCAAGTTCATTCTGTTTCTCTGTTCAGCTAAGAAATACCTGAAATGATGACTCAATGGAGCCCCAGATTGTCTACTTAAAAATTAGAATCTTTATGTAATAAAGGTCCCTTCAGCATATTCTCACAAAAGTATTAAATGAATTCCGAACATCTCAATAGAAGTTGCAACACAGCAGTATGTGGACAATAAGCACAGCAGGTGGGCAAATTGGATAAGAGGATCTGAAGTGATCACTGATGGTGATATAAAAATACTTAAATGTAGAAAACGGTTGGAACTGGGTTCTCAGAAGTCTTCTAGTCCAACCCTCCTACTTGAACAGGAAAACATATATCATTCCAGACAAATGGCTTTCCAGTCTCTTCTTCAAAACCTCCTGTGATGGAGCCCCCACAACTTCTGTAGGCAAGCTGTTCCACTTATTTAATTGTAAGGAGAAAATAGCTCCTTCCTTCTAGGTTGGGTCTTTTAATGATCTTGCCCCACCGCCTTTATTTCTTGCCCTCCCCTCAGGTGTTTAGGAGAGCAGGCCGACTCCCTCTTCTCTGTGACAGCTACTAAAGTACTGGAAGACTGGTATCTTTTATGTCACCCCTTAGGGCTTCATTAGACTAAACGTAATCATTTCCTGCAACTGTTCATCGTATGGTTTGGCATCCAAACTGCTTAGAATGCTGCCTGCCTGCAATTTGGCGGTTCAAATCCCACCAGTCAGCCTCAAGGTTGACTCAGCCTTCCATCCTTCCAAGGTGGTTAAAATGAGGATCCAGATTGTTGGGGGCAAGAGGCTGACTCAGCAAACGGCTTAGAGAGGACTGGAAAGCATTGTAAAGCGGTATATATAAGTCTAAGGGCTATTGTTGCTCTTTTCTATGCTCATTCTAGAGTCTCGGCATCTATTCATATTGTAGTGACTTGAAATGGATGCAGTATTACAAGTGTGGTCTCCCCAGTGCAGTGTAAATCAAAACTGTCAGTTCACATCATTCTGTTCCCAAAAGAACCCTTCCTTAACCTGTTGAGATGCACTCCAAGACAAGTCCTCTGGAGAGAGAACCTTCCCGGCAATTGGAGAGATATTATGCCCAGAGGGAAATTCGCAAATTGGAGAAACACCCCTTCTGCTGTCCCAAAGGTGCTTTTATTTGAGAGGCAACTGGACTTTGTTTTTCCTTTGAAGACATTTCGCTTCTCATCCAAGAAGCTTCTTCGGCTTTGACTGGATAGTGGGGAATAGAAGGATTGATACATATTGCATCCTTTCATGCATTTCAGTCATTTGCATCTTTTTGGAGGGTCGTTGAGGCTGCTTGTAGGTTTATCTGTATCCACGGGTGCGGCATTCCAATTAATTATGCCACAAACCGGGTGGGTCACTCATGAATCTTGACCGGCAAGTGAAGACAACACACAGGTTTTCCTCAGGACGAGTGGACCCAGGGCGTGTTCTGAGCCTCTCTTTTATTTGGCAACATACATAGGGGAGGGAGCAAGTATCAGTACATTGGTTACATGCATAGGGAATTATACGTACTTTCTCATAAGTAGTTACATATCTGTTGCAGGGCAGAATAATAAGTAGGTCAATGCTTTCTACAGAGCATAGCTACTGGCATAGGATGTAATTTGCCATTGTCTCATGTCCGGAGTTATCCGGGCAGGCTCTTTGGTTTGCGTTTCTGCATAGACAGCAAGTGTACGAGCTCAGCAAAGGATATGGTTTATCATAGGATGTGCAAATTCATATATTCAATGCAACTATATTTTCTGTATGCTACAAGCAGTACTATTTAACCATTTGCTGTGAATCCCAACATCTCCTCCTTTCTTTTTTATTCAAATGGAAAGGCTGTGGCTGGTGGAGTCGGAGTGTGGCCCAGACTCCTCCGAGTCTGAGATACGCTGTCACTCGCCAACCACTGGACACAAGGTCAAGTCTTCCGACTCGGCCTGTGCCTGCTGACCTTATCCTGGTATTGTCTGAGGGGATGTCTCGATGGTTAATAAAAACGAGCTAAAGGACAGACTCATCCTCTTCGTTCGTGATGGAAAAATTTGACACATCCTCCTGCGACACGGGTTGGTAGGTCCCCCTGCTTTCAAGGTCCCAGGGGGTATTCTGGGGTTGCAACAGCATGGTCTGTAATGAATCTATTTTACTTGTGATAAATGAAGAAAAGCGATTAAACAAACATGGGCCAAGTGTGCACATTAATATAAGCAAAATTATTGGTCCTATAGAAGCATTTAGCAGAGTGGTAAGCCAAGGGGAGAGATTGTGCCATGTTCCAGACCATCCTTGATCTTCCCTTCCTTTTTACGTTTGTTCAAACCCTCCTTTAGTTTGGTCATGGAGTCCTGTACTATGCCAGAGTGATCTGCATAAAAACAACATTCTTCTCTTAAAGCCACACATAACCCCCCTTCTTTTAGAAAAAGTAAATCTAGTCCTCGTCTATTTTGCAAGACTACTTCTGAGAGGGAGGTGAGAGATGTTTGCAAGTGAGAAATGGAAGTTTCTATGCGTTCAAGATCTGTGTCAATGTCTTCCCGCAGGGAGTGGAATTGTTGGTTCCCTACGACAAGAGCAGCGATACCAGTGCTAGCCCCTGCAGCCCCCAAGCCTAGGAGTAGGGATAACGTTAGGGCAGTTACAACTTCCCGTTTATATCGGGAAGAAGAGGGAGAGGAGTCTAAAAAGTCATCTGACTTGTGATATGACAATTTGGGAAGAAGGTATACCTGAATGCAAAAGCTATTGGTACTTAGCAAAACATCACCTGAAACACATGGGGTTAAACCTGTGGAGCAGGCCCACACTGAATCATTGCCAGGGACAAACCAAGTTTTTTGCAATCGAAGAGCAATGTTACCTTTCTTGGTCCACAGTATATGCAGGCCTGCTGTGGAGGTTGAAGTTCTGTTATGAGGGAGGTACATTGTACAGAAAGAAGAGTTTAAACAGTATTTGCTAAAATTACCAACTATTCCGATACAACAGCCTTGCCCGATTATGGAGGTGACGGTTTGAGTGCCATTTGTCCAGCGACATGAAGAGGGAAGAGAGGAATGGTTGGTGAAGTCCTGAGAAGAGCCGGCGGCCTCGTAAAAAGGTGGCGTGGCGGAGAGGCAAAGCCAACAAGTGGTAGTCAGGTTTGGCTGTGTAGAATTGAGAAACTTGAAGGTAGAATTGATTAACTTCAAAAGGGGGTTGGGGAGGAGTTCATCCGAAGGAGCTAGGAAAGAGGAGAGGATGGCCTTGTTTTTTCCTACGGGGGGGGGGGAGTGTGGGAGAGAAACGGTCAGGCGGATGGTGAAAAAATTGCCAGGGTGGCTTCCGCCAAGGGTTCTGTCAGAATTGTCATTCACACGTCCCCCCCATCGAAGTCCAGTTTGCCAGGTGCTCCGTGGAAGATGGCGGCCCAGGGTGGTAAAAGAGATTTTTGTGGGGTTTAATCGGATCCCACAGCACGCCCAGTTGAACAGGAACTCCATGGAAGGGATCCATCAGGGCCCAGAGTGGCAGTGATGTAGTCATCTTTATGAGGGGGAGTCCACCATATTTTGCCAGTGGAAACACAATCCCATTTTTTGCAGTAAAAATCCAGAACGCCACCACATTTTCCCGATGAGCATAGGTTTTAATATGTCCCGGACAGATGTATAGGCCAAGGCCAATTGCCCATACCTCTCGGGGGGAGGGGCTGCATTTGGATTTATCAGCAAAACCCTCTACCCCCACTAACATTTCTCCATAATCAAAATATAAGAAGGGAACCATGGCCACAAAGTATAGTTCGAGGTGGAATTCAAGGAAGCACCCCGATAATCCAGAACGTGCCATGTAAGGTTCATAGGGCGATGGGGGTTATTGCTCCCGAGGGAGGGTGTCCAACAGTTCAGAAGAATAAAGAGATACCACATACTGAAGGCCTGGACGACTGTAGGGGAAGACACCAGGTTATAGTAGGGAGGGTGGTGGGTGTTGGAAACTAAAAAGCACTCCAGGAGGTCTTCAATGACCACAATGTCGCATTCGATGTTGCAATCACAGATGGGACAGTAGTCACAGCAGTGGCTGCAGCAGCAACAACCACAAAGGCAGGGACAGAGCCAGCACATGTGAACGCGGTGGTTGTCTCAAGCGGCGGTCGTCACAAAGTCAAGTGATCTGTTGGTTACCTGTCTTCTCGTGATAGGGACGCACACATCGACCAGGGACCCAAAGAACGCGATCAGGAAGTTGAATAGCAGCGTATCCCCTACCCCAGGTGATAAGGCCAGCTGGTCTTGCCAGGTTGGATCTGGTAAGCAACGATAGTAGACAAGTGGTCGGTGGTCCACAGGAGCAGGTGAGGCAGCGAAATGGCGAGCAGCGGCACAGCTGGGTGGTTGGCCCGTCAGATTCAAAAAGTTAAGAGTATATAGACAAGATTAAGAGTATCTTGCACGGCTGGGAGGCTAGGGGGTACTTTTCCCTGTGTGCCAATATATCTGTCTAGAGCGTGCTTCAAGGTCTGGTTCGCACGTTCTACTAGAGCCTGTCCTTGGCTGTTGTAAGGAATGCCAAACTTGTGGACAATGTCCCATTTTTTGCAAAAATCTGCAAAAATTGTACTGGTGTAAGCCGGACCATGTCTGTTTTGAGTTCATTTGGGCGTCCCAACGATGCAAAGGTGCGAATACAAATGATTGATTACATGTTTAGTGGCCTCACCCCTTTGTGGGGTGGCCATGATGAAGCCAGAATAAGTGTCAATGGAAACATGAAGATAGTTCCAAGGGGCAAAGGAAGCATATTGAGTGACATCCATTTGCCAAATTTGGTTGCACTCTGTCCCCCTGGGGTTGACTCCCATGGGCACAGAGTGTGCTTGTTTACTACAGATAGGGCATTGTTGCAAATTGCGGCAGCCTCTGTAGCTGAAATTTTGAACTGCCTAATAGCGCTTTTTTGTTCTGGTGAAAATATGAATGCTTTCCCATGGAGTGGGAGAGGAGGGGGCAAGAGTGAATAGGGAGGAAGATGCAGCCGCGGCCGCAGCGTCGGCCACATCATTCCCTTCCTGGAGGATGCCAGGGAACGGTTTGATGACTACGAATGTGTGCAACGTGAAAGAGTGAGTTCTTTGGGAAATAAGGTGTTGCAGGGATAGAAACAAGGATAAGAGAGTTGGTTCGATAGAGGGAGATAGATAGGCCTGATAGATTGGAGGAAATAATTTGAGAAACATAAAGGACTGTCAAGAATAAGGTTAAAGGATTGGTGAGGAAAGGCCTCAAAGGCAAGAATAGAAGCATAAAGTTCTGCCCTTTGGGCGGAGGACTGTGGAGGAGTAATTTTGGTGTGCCATTGGCCATCAACTTGCCAGGCCATGCACCATATTTTTTGCTGCCATCAGCAAAGACGGTGATTGCATCATGAATGGGAAGGGAGACATCTGAGTTTGCCAAGTGAAAGGGATGGTTTTGAGAAGTTGTATGCGAGGGTCTGGTGGTGGATGGCAAGAGACAACACCAGGCCAATCAGCTAGGGCGAACTGAAGGTGGTCGCTGACAGCGAGCAGTGACTCCCATGTGGAGAGGGAGCAAGGAAGGTAAATGACAGAAGGTTCAATACCAGCTAGGGCCCTGGACCGTAGCTGGCCTTTGGTGATGAGAGAAGCAAACAAGGCAGGTTTGGTAGTAAGTGTTGCACGAGGTGTGTGGGATAGGTGGATCCATTCAAGAATTATCAAGGAAGGTGTTACTTGAGCCACTGCTGCAGTGGGCAGCATGGTGGTGTTGAAAATTAGCAATACAAAAGTACATTTTCTACCAATCTGTCCACCCATTTTGTGAGTAGGGCCTGATCAATGAGGTGTAAGGCATCTAATTGATCCTTTTGTAGAGGAATTATGTCAGATGGATGTTTTCCTTTAGTAAGGGCAGTAAACAAGGGTGACAGTTGTGCGGTGGAAAGGCCTAAGTAGGGTCTGATCCAATTGATGGATCCCAAATATTGTTGTAGTTGCAAGAGTGAGGGTTTGGGAGGCAGCGTAATGTGGGGTGTATTGGGTAAAGCATGTGATGTAAGCACTTTGTGTCCTAAATACTGAAAAGGGGGGGAAACTTGCACCTTGTCAGGAGCAATGTGAAGTCCCCCCTGTTGCAAAAATGTGTCTGAGATGAGGTAATGTTTTTAAGGCTGTGCCTTTAGGGCCTGGGGCTGCAACCAGGATATCATCCATATAATGGTAAATCAGAAAGGTTGGGTAGCGGGTCCTGTATGTAGCAGCACCTGAGAAACATAATACTGGCACATGGTGGGGCTATGAGCATGCCCTGGGGAGGACCCTCCACTGGGTAACGGGAGGGCGGCTGAGCATTGTTAGGTTCAGGGATAGTGAAGGCCCCCGATATGCCTATCTTTTGGGTGGGTAAGGGGCTAGAGCAAAAAAACAATCCTCAGGCAATGACATCATATCATAATTTTGAGGAATTAAATGGGGCGTTTGGAGGCCACACGGTAGCGCCCCCATGGGTTTGTAAATAGCATTCAATCCCATGATCGTGAGGAATCTCCATTGCCGATTGCTTTTTAATTACAAAGACAGGAGTGGTTATAAGGGCTTATTAGCAATTGGTTGGAGGACCTTTTTGGCAATCCGAAGTCGCATTTTCAAGCCAATTCCAGCAAGTTCCCTCTAGCAATCTATATTATCATTTGGCGTTCCCGCAATCGGAAACGATTAATAAAGGAGGAAGTCTTCAGCAGAGGTTTGGATAATTTTGAAAAGGTTGCAATGATGCCATGATTGTCACTATTTCCGTAGAGCCAGCGAAAGCAGCTCTTTATAATGGGAAAGCCGTCTCGTCGGAAAGAGTTTGTGGAGCTAGGGCTGCCTTTGCGGTTTCCCATCAAATCGTATACAGTGACGTTTGGAGGGAGTCCTGCATTGACAGCAATGGTATATTTGTTTGCCATATTCCGACTTCCCACACTACATAT